>OY992537.1:161724231-162314593 GCA_963921195.1 Pegoplata infirma | reverse complement strand
TTTTGTTAACATGTTTTTTGTTATATTTTGTCGCCAGAAATTAATAAAAAATCTCTTGAAAAAGTTGAAAACCCATCAACGAAACGTCGAGAAAAATGATGAAATAAATTTGTTTTTATTTTTACATCTTTAAATTACCTGACCAAAATTAGCCCAATAACAAAATAATAAATATTTAAGAAAAATTGGTCATTAAAATATAATAATTTAAAACATTCGGAGGGCCTGCCGAAAACAAAGGAAAATATTAGAAACAACATTAATAGCTGACACATATATAACAACAACATGAGGAACTTTTTTCAATATATAAAAACCAAATACAACAATGAAACAACTACTTTACTAAAACAATATTGTAGAGCAATAGAGAAACTAGCAAAGACAACAGAAAGGGCAGTATTTTTACAAAAATGCAGAAAATCTGGAATCACACCAACACATGTAAGTAACAGTACCCAAAAATTAAAGTACTTGTTCAAAACATCAGCAGCGAAATCTGAATTAGAAAAAATAGAACACAATCTTCACAACAAAATACTAAACGTTGAAATTAGGGAGACACATATAATCAAAAAGTCAACAAAGAATGAAATTAAACATATTGAGAACAAAATTGGTAGGACACTTAACGAAACAGAACTTATTAAATTTAAAAAAGACCAATGGAGCAAATTTGAAAAAATTAAAGAGGATAGCCAAAGGACACATAACTCAAAAATGAAAAAATTAAAAAGTGAAAAGTTTAGGAAATTCCATTTCAATTTCAACGAAGAGTGGTTTATAAATTACACTACAATAAATTTTGAAATGGAAAGCAAATGGCTACTGTCACTGGGAAATAAATTCGCTTTACCAGTAAACAACAATAATTTTTCCCCAATCCCCCTTATAGCGGACATGGAACAGTGGATACAAACTATAAAGGACGACACAGAAAAGGATATAACAAGGGCCAAAGTTGCAAATCGAATCGCAAATTACAAGAGAAATCTAAAAAATAGCGAGATAGAGAAATACATTTTGAATATATATGAGGAGACAAAAATGTGCTTAAAGAAACACAAGGACAAAATAATGATAACGACAGCAGATAAGGGAAACAAGACAGTGATAATGTACAAAGAAGAATATATAAACAAAATAAATAAGCTACTAGAGGATAAAATGACTTATAAATTAATTCGAGAAGATCCAACTGAAAAATTACAAAAAAACAATAACAACATTATAACGGATTTGTTTAAAAACAATCACATCACAAAATTTGAAAAAATGAGACTTACAAGCCATGCAGCTGCAGCTCCTGAACTATATGGTCTACCGAAGATCCATAAGGAAAATATACCCATGAGACCCATATCGTCCTCAATAAAGGTACCATGTTACAACTTAGCCCGACACATTGGTAAAATATTAAAACATGCAATATCACCAACATATAACCTAAAAAATTCAGTGGAACTAAAAGAACGCCTAAAAGACATCACTCTAGAGAAAGATGACATCATTGTTTCATTTGACGTAGTATCACTTTTTACAAATATACCTACCCACCTAGCAATTAAAAATATTCTTGACAAATGGGAAATCCTGAAAAACGAAACAACGATAACAAAATCAAAATTCTTGAAATTGTTACAATTCTGTTTAGTTGAAAACAACTATTTCACCTTCAATGGAAAATTCTACCATCAAACATATGGTATGCCTATGGGTAACCCTCTTTCACCCACGATTGCCGACATTGTTCTGGACAAACTTCTTGACGACGTAATCGAAGAATTAAAACTTAAAAATGTGCAGATAAAACAAATATCTAAATATGTAGATGATTTAATTGCAGTCATCAACAAAAAAGACGAAGAAATTATTATGAAAACATTAAACTCGTATCACAACAAAATAAAATTTACCATTGAAAAGGAAAAAAATGGAAAAATACCATATCTTGATATGGAAATAATAAAGGACAATGAAAAGCTAATAACTAATTGGTATACCAAACCGACAGCATCAGGAAGAATGATTAATTACTACTCGACACAACCACAAAAAATGAAGATAAATACAGCGACAAACCTAATTAAAAAAGTATTGCAGTTAAGTCACGAAAAATTTAAAAAAGAAAATATCACCAAAGTTAGACGATTATTAAATATGAACAACTTCCCCACATACATTATAAACAATTTAATAAACAAAACTCTCAAAAATACACAAAATGAAAAACCTCAAATAGATGGAGCCCTATTTTACAGTATTCCGTATATACCGAAATTGACAGAGAGTAAAACTCTCAGGAGAATAATAAACGATGAGAGCATAAAATTAGCATACAAATCAAATGATACACTGAGACACCTGTTTACGAAAAACAAAACAACAATAGAAAAATTAAAAATTGATAATGTGGTGTATGAAATTGACTGTCAGGGTAACGAAAGGGAACAATGCAATAAAGTATACATAGGAACGACAAAACGAATGTTAGGTGTAAGAATAGCAGAACATGAAACTGATGTTAGAAAATCTAAAGAGTCAACTGCTTTAGCACTTCATGCTAAAGAGACGGGACATCAAATCAATTTCAAGGGAGTTAAAATTCTAAACAAAGAGAGCAAAACAAATAAGAGATATACAATCGAAAGTTTGAGGATCCAGGAAAAAATTACAACTGCAATGAACACAAAAGAAGACAAAGACAATACAAAGCTTCAATATTCAATTGCCATCAGTTAAACAATAAGTTCTGTGATATTAGTTATTAGGTTAAACTGTGATTTTTATTTTATTTATTTTTTCTACAATTATTTATTAAATTATTTATACAATATGTGTCGTGATGTCCAGTTTTATAAAATAATTTACTAAATACCTGATAATGTGAATTTAAAAATTGTAAGTTTAAAATTGATAACAATATTTAAGAATTTTTGTTAACATGTTTTTTGTTATATTTTGTCGCCAGAAATTAATAAAAAATCTCTTGAAAAAGTTGAAAACCCATCAACGAAACGTCGAGAAAAATGATGAAATAAATTTGTTTTTATTTTTACATCTTTAAATTACCTGACCAAAATTAGCCCAATAACAAAATAATAAATATTTAAGAAAAATTGGTCATTAAAATATAATAAGTCAACAAACTTTGTTTTTGCTTAATTTGAGAATGTTTCTTTTCATTTTTAAAATGGGCGAATAAAAAGTAACTTTTTAAAATCAAAGTTTCTTCATTTTTAATTTAAAAGTGAGAAATTTTTGATTTAAGGTTGATATAATTTTATTTTTGTGTTGTTCCATACCATTTTATTTTATTAATAAAAACATTTTTTTATAATTTTAATATTAAACAATTTATTTAAAATAATAAAGAAATAATATGCAGTTTTATATAAAATTTTTGGTTTGTTTTTTATGCGAAACCCAGTCTATGTAGCCTGGTAATATGATAAACTTAGACTAAGTATATTGACTGTGGTAAAACTTATATTACTTAAAAATTCCACATTATACTTAACCTGATTAAACTTAATTATTTTATTATTTTCCTTTCCGGGAATTGAATCGTAAAGTCCATTTTATAATTCTTGTCAGTTATTTTTTCCACGACAACGCCTCTAAACCAGAGAATCCCTTTAACCAAAAAGAACAAAATCAAGTTAGTCAACAAAAAAAGAAATATTGAAGTTTATAACTTACCATTGCTTATAGATATTTTACACAAATCTATTTTTTTACAGATATAACTCATTATATCTTAGGGATTATTCATTTTTTAACAAAAATTTTCTTTTTTTTTTTGCAAAAATTAAGAAATGACGCAATATTTTTTTTTTTAATGAACATGTTCAAATTAAAAATGTTTTCATCTCAAAATTTGACATATGATTTCGAAATGTCAATTCACAACTAAAATTAAAATTGTTTGACATCAAATTGAAAATGAAACAATATAGTTTTTAAAATGAAAATTTGAATTGGCAATAATTCAAATTTGTAACGAGTTTTTATGACACCATAATAAATATGAAATTATTCATTTTTAAATTAAGAGGTTAACAACTTTAAAACAAAAGTATTTATTTTTAAATCAACATATTTCAATATTAATAATAAAATTTTTGGAAAATATTGTAGCATTTTAAAATTAAAAATGAAAATTTTTGATTTAAATATGCTTTTTTCCCTCAGTGTATATTGTACAACTTTTATTATGTTATGTTTATGTTTATATCTTGTACAATATATTGGGTTTAAGTATTGAGCAATTTTATTTGCTGTGTAGGGTAAAACGACAATAATATTGTAAAATAATTTTTTTTTAAGTTGAGCAATTTTATTGCAAGTGAATGTGCAGCTTAATATGTTACTTCGTTCATTAATCGTTTACATGTGTTGCCATATGATAAAAACGAACAACTGATTTTGTACTTTTGTTGCGTTACCAGTTGAATAACGAGCCCTTAACAATTAGCTGTTCGTTTTTATCATATCGTCGCCTTATTATTGTTTTTCTCCATACGCCATTTTTGAAAAAATGAGTTAGGAACATACATGGGAAATTATAATTTGGTTCAAATTATAATTTGTATAATAATTACAATTTTGTCTGCAAATGAAAAATTATTTTTTTCTAATTTTCATTTTCTGAACAAATGGAAATTAAAAAAATTTAATTTTCATTCGAATGAAAAGCTTTCGCCACATTTTTTAATTACGTTGCCATAAAAAATCAAAGACCAAAACCTTTAAAAACCGATATTTATAAAGTTGGCAACGCAAATAAAAATTCCAGCAAAAACACAAACCCTAAACAAAAATCGTAATCTTTAGACGACAATCAAATTGTACCCTACTTGTGGTAATAATATTAATTACCAGTCAGGATTTTCTACGATGGCATAATTAATAAACCCTTAAAAATAAAACACATTTTCTAAGTTCTCAATTATTAAAAATATCACAAAATGACAATAGTTTCAATACAAAAATTCCATTTTGTGATTTTTTTAATTACTAAAAACTTTAAGGATTGGGCCGTTGATATCCAAAATATTAGTAACGATAGCGTTTCAAACCATTTTGCGGTAAAGAACTTTGTCGTGATTTCCTTACAATTTGGACATATTAATATAATGTCGCCAATTGTCTAGCATTATTTTTACACCAATTTAAAAATTTGTATGAGTAAAATTTTGAGTTATTCCATTTTGCATTAAAGACAACAACCAACATTATTTACCAACAGCTCCAGCATTAAAAATCTACTCACTTGTTACATACTGTTTTGCAATTAAATAAATACATTTTTAAGCTAGGCTTCCTCCGGGCGTAATAAGTTGTGACCAAGTCAGATTTTTACAGTTTAATACTCCTGGAGAGTATTATTGGAGGGAACACTTTAAAAGTTGCATAGAGCGCTAATGGCAAGCCAACTAGGTGTTCACTGTTTCCCAACTGATATAATCTATGGAAATCATTGTTAGTCTGCAAATGGGGAAATAAAACAATTGATGCTTTATTTTCGGTCTCTTGAGAAAAAATACTAGAAAATTTTAATAATAATTAATTATTAAACCATTAAAATTTTTATATGTCAATATGTAGAAATTTTTTGGAAACCCTAACCACGTAAAGTTCTTCACCACTCAAGAAACTCTATTATTCTTAATATTTACGAGCAGGTATGAATCTGAAAAAAGATTCATAGAATTTTTATTTTTAATGTTAAATTTAAGATTGGTACATGTTGGTAATAAGTAAAATAACATTTTCATCAAAGTCCTGAGGTACGTCTTCGAACTGCTTTGAATACTTTATCCCATAATTCTTGTAATACCGAACTGAAAGTCAAAAACTGTGAACTGAAATTTAAAGAACGTCAATAGAAAGTTGGAAAATATCATTGAAAATCAGAAAATATTAGTTTAACTGAAACGTGTAAAAAATATTAATGGAAATTCAGGGGACACATTCCCTCCTCGGCATAAACGTTTTCAAATTCACTTATTATATTAACGCTTCAAAATACAGTTTTGTTCTTATTTTTATTATTTTTAATAACCACGCCCCAAAAACGTTTGCAAACGTTGGGGACAAATTCAACCCAAAAAAGGAGTAACATTTTTGACCATACTCGTTTTGAGTTGGATAAAACTTGAAACATAGTGTCATTCTTACAAAACAAAATGATAGTGGCAAAATTTTAGACTTTTGGTTATTTTTCTTCCCGTATATGTTTGACAAAGGCGTTCTGATATAAATGACGTTATCTCAAAAATGCTCAAGAAAAAGGTTATATCTCAAAAAACGATATTTTTAACATTTTTGAAAAATGTATTTTATTAAGGATCCCCTATACTACATAAGTTAACATTTTCAGGATTGAGACTTTATTGATTCTTTCACTCATACTTTGGAACGCTCAAAATACACTTAACTTTTAAAAATATCGTTTTAGACGATATAGCATTTCGAAAATTAAGGTTAAAACAATGATCGTTAACCTTTCGCATGTCATTTTAAAGGCGGTCTTATTACACAGAAAAAAATATGAAGGAAACAAATTTGAGTAATCACTTGTTTAAATTTAAAAACAAAAATTGAGTAATTTTTTAATTGACGCAATTAAAAATTTACTCAAACATTTTAAAAACAATTTAAGTAAATAATTTAATAAAAATTTAATAGTTTTTTAATTTTTTTTTAAACTCTCATAGTTTTTTGAATTCTCGTTTAGTTTATAGTATTTTGTGTATGAATATGAAAGTTTGTAATCGTCTTTATAAAATTTTTCTATGTTTTTGAGACATAAATATGTTTGGTAAAGTTTGAAAAAACAAGTTTTTTGTTTTTTTTTTGTAAAAAAATTTAAAACTTTTTTAAACTTAAAAAAAAAAAAAATAAATAGATAAATTTTGAGTAAATTTTTAATTGTGTCAATTAAAAATTTACTCAAATTTTTTTTCAAACATTTAATAAATTTTAATTAAAAATTTACTCAATACTATTAAATCGTTTACTGGTGGAAAATTGAGTAATTTTTTACTCAATAGTATTAAAAATTTACTCAAATATTTTTTTTATTTTTTTCTGTGTACTTATTATATAAAAACTAAATGAGACCTCTTCCTTAAGTACTTTTTGAGATAACGGCATTTACGTCAGAACACTTTTGTCAAAAATGTACGATTTTCCTAATTTTCAAGACCCCATATTTAGAATACTAGAATAACCTGAAGCCTGAATGGCAATGACTATAACACATATTTGTGCCAAACATCAGGAGTATAGTTTCTATGTTTTGGATTTGTTGTGTCTTCCACAAACACACGTGAATGCGATACATACTTTATGGGTTCCTAGGCCGATATTTCGATGCGTTACACACGGAATGACAAAGTGAGTATACCCATATGCTATGGTTAAAAATTATGTTTTCTGGGATTGTTTAAGTTCTTTAAAAAGAAACTTGTTTTCCCAAGGACGATTTTGCCAATTTCCGAATTTTAGAAGTAGAAAATAGAAAGCTATTTTATTGTGGACTGTATCATGTCTTCCAGAGATTGACGGAAATTCGGATTGGCGATATTTCGATGCGTATTTACGGAACGACAAAATGCTGATATTCCTATACTGAGGTTGAAAGGTAAAAAAAAACATCCGCCGTTTTCTTACCATCTCTAATCTTGAATTTTTTCAACAACAATGTGTGGAAGGGTTGGTGGCATTTTGATGTTTTAATTATCGCTACAAAAAAAACATATTGTTACTGATATTTATCTTTTCTTTCGAAGAGGTTTTAAACTTACATCTTAATTTTGATAGAGTCGGAATCCGCGTCTTTTTATGGTCCTGTTTTTTATTAAAATTCCAAAAAAAAATATATATTCAATTGTATGTATTTTTATTTTTTTATTTTTTATATTGACACATAAATAAAGGTTCGAAAATATGCTAACAAAAAGTTGTTGGTAAAGGGCTGTTTACACGTTAACTACCCTTGACCACCCTTATCTACTATTTCCCAGTATTGGTGATACGGTTTGCCGGGTTTAAATAATTTTGTATGAAAAATTATTTGAATTTGACAATTGCTATCCTCCAATACTGGGAAATAGTAGATAAGGGTAGTCAAGGGTAGTTAACGTGTAAATCAAGCTTAAATCGAACAAATTTAAAAAGCTACAAATTAATTTCCAAACTCAAAATCATTTGTGAATTTAATTACCATTTTTATCCAATTCAACAACCATACATTTCCATTTGCTAAGGAAATGGAAATTCAAAAATTTATAATTTTCATTTTGATAAATGGAAATTGGTTGTTAATTCCCATTTGATAAAGAAATGGTAATTTAATTTAAACGGAAATTAAAAAATCCCATGTATGGTTAGGAATTGAATATATATAATATAAATATCCTTTTTCTTATTCCGAAGTCCGTTTTTTAAAACCTCTTTTCAAATTTGAGATATTCAGCATTTCCTAAGAAAAACACACCACAAAGGCTCTAGATTATTTAAAAATTAACGGATCTTGCATATTTTTGGAATAAACATTAATTATGTTGGTACTATTCTACCTACCAAATTTTAATACCGTAACTTCTAAACATTTCAAGTAATGTCACATTTGCCATTTAGGTTGTGTGGAAGGTAGGCGTGTCCATTGACCGATCATCCCCATTTTTAAAACCATGCAACCTGACTATATAAGTGTTATAAATACCCAGTTCTAGCTTTTTTTGTTTCATTGTTATTTTGTTTGGCACTGAGAACTCATTTGCTCCATGTCACACAAAAGTCACAAATGTGTAAGCAAAATTAGATATGGAGCATAATACCATAAAATCTTATTTTCTTAAAAGCTTAAAATCTTTTGATCTATTGTATGTAAAAGTCTGAAAACTAGAAGTTTTGTTAACAATATATGTAGCAATAAATGGTAAACATTAAAACAAAATCCATCGATTACTTTTCGAGAAAATATGTGGTAAACCTATTTTATCGTTTTTCTCAAAACCGAGTTGTTGGCGTATGGAGCAAAACAATAATAAGCTGACGAATTTCCTTACTTGTTGTCTGTTTCCGACAGCACAAAACAATCACGCAAACTCACGAAACAAAAATTTCTCAAGCACGAAACTATTTGCTCTAATCATGCGCACTCACTATCACATGAGTAAAAATAAATTTCACTCACGATCACGCATGATTCAAGCCTGAATCCCGAAAAAATTGTGTCACGCGTGCATCTCTATTAAAAAGGTTTTAAATTCCGAAAAAAAATCTATTTCTGACCTAAATATGTCAATGGTGGAGGGTATTTACACAGACTAAAAAGTATTTTTGAACCATATGGTTAATATTTTCAAATTAATCTACAAATTAGGTTAGAAAGAGAAAACTGATATAACGCGCCATAAGAAAAATGGATGCCAGATCGGTTTTTGTTGTTTCACTCACTCCTAAGAGAATAATCACAATTGGAGCGGGAAGCGGAAAAACGCAATTGTCGTCATACAAATAGAATTGAATCTAGTTTGGCGGAAAAACGCGGCGGAAATTTGTTATCATATGAAACGTATGTGAACAGTTGCGGAAAAACGCTTCCCGCTCCAATTGTGATTATTCTCTAAGTCGTAGAAAGCGTAAAACGGACTAAAAACCGCTGTGATTTCTCCTAAAATCGCTTAGTTTTTCCCCATTTTTTCTTATAAAACTACCACACTCAACAACAGACTCGACAGTAGAGTTTTATGAGAAAAAATGGGGAAAAACTAAGCGATTTTAGGAGAAAACAGAGCGGTTTTTAGTCCATTTTACGCTAACATGACAACACTTTCTACGACTTAGGAGTGAGTGAAACAACAAAAACCGATCTGGCATCTATTTTTCTTATGGCGCGTTATATTAGTTTTCTCTTTCTAACCTAATTCGTAGAA
The DNA here is from genome assembly GCA_963921195.1 of Pegoplata infirma. Taxonomy (NCBI): domain Eukaryota; kingdom Metazoa; phylum Arthropoda; class Insecta; order Diptera; family Anthomyiidae; genus Pegoplata; species Pegoplata infirma. The sequence goes on along the minus strand of OY992537.1, from coordinate 162,304,643 downwards.
TAATTTGAAAATAGTAACCATATGGTTCAGAACTACTTTTTTGACACCTGTCACTTATGTCGAGTCTGTATTAGTCTGTGACTCTACTGTCGAGTCTGTATATAGTGTGTGAAATTAACATATTCGGATATGTTTTTGTTTTATTAAGCCCACATTAGACGACCTATAAACCGGCCGACATGGTTAATTTATAAGTTGTACAATTTGACAATATGCAAGCAACTGTATGGTTGGTTGATAAATTGTACAACTTGCCATTAAACGAGCAATTTGGAATCGTGTCAAACAAGTTGCACGATTTGTCTGTTGTCTTTTGGGGTCCTTAAACTTGTTACTTAACTGGTAACGCAACAAAAGTAGCAGTAAAGGGCTCGTTAGTCAACTGGTAAAGTAATAAAGTAACAAGTACTCGCTAGTTTTTTATTACGAGACTATCAAACAACATTAAATTTCCACGTAACATGTTACTTCGTTCATTAACCGTTTACATGTGTTGCCATATGATAAAAACGAACAGCTCATTTTGTACTTTTGTTGCGTTACCAGTTGAATAACGAGCCCTTAACAATTAGCTGTTCGTTTTTATCATATTGCGATACAAGTAAACGATTACTGAAGGAAGTAACACGCTACGTGAAAGTCTAATGCATTTTGATTGTCACGTAAAAAAAACTAGCGAGTGCTTTTTACTTGATTACTTGTACAGTTGACTAACGAAATATTTTTCTTTTCAGCAATTTTTAATCGCTCAAATCATCAATACTTTCAACATAGCTGACAACACTGGTTAACATACGAAAAGAAAAATTGGAGAAAAGGGAAAAACTCCGGAAATAGAAAGAGTACTCTTATATAAATTAGTGAATAAAATAACCGAATATTCATTCACATCGAGCCAGTTATTTAGCGGAAGTGTTTACTAAAGGTAAGTCGTATTTAAAATTAAATCAAGAAAATTGGCTTGGGAAAATCTTAAAAAACAAAAAAATATTTTTATTTTATTTCTAAATATATGTATGTGTAAAGATCTCTGAATAACATGTTAAATACACATGGAAACGAAAAAATCAATTCAAAGAATGTTTATAATAATTTAACCGACGAGAAACATGATACGAATGATAATAAAGTCATATATTGGTATCGTATGCAAAAATTTAAATATGTTTATTTGTTGTACATATTATTGTTTATACTTGCAATTTTTTCAATGTGTCTTGTTTTTAATCATTATTTGATTAAATTGCTAAAATTTGAAGACTTATTAGGACGTGAGTCACTTAAAAATGCAAACGATCAATGCCAAATACAACTGGTGGAAAGTATACCAGAACATCTTGACTATCCTGTGAATAGTCCAAAATTTATGTCTACATATGAAGCATGGAAAATTCTATTGAATGCCTCTGAAAAATCATTAGATATTGGTTCATTTTACTGGACCCTACGGGGTGTTGATGTTATAGAGGATCCATCTGCTGCACAAGGTGAAGATATATTTCAGAGTTTGTTAGATAGCGGTTTAAGTGGGAAGATAAAAATACGCATAGCCCAAAGTACACCAAACAATATGGAACGTGATCTGGATACTCAAATATTACAACAAAAAGGTGCGGCTGAAATTCGTTCTTTAGATTTTCCTCGCTTAGTGGGAGGAGGAGTCTTGCATACAAAATTTTGGATATCCGATAATAAACATATATATCTCGGTAGCGCCAATATGGATTGGAGATCGCTAACCCAAGTAAAAGAATTGGGAATTTTAGCCATGAATTGTTCTTCTTTGGCTAACGATCTAGCTAAAATTTTTGAAGAATATTGGGTACTTGGTAATAAAGATGCCATCATACCCGAAGAATGGCCTTCAAAATATGCAACAAATTATAATTTTAAAAATCCCATGATTTTAAATATAAACAACAAATACAAGCAATTTGCCTTGCTATCTAGCTCTCCACCAGCTTTAACTTCCAAGGGCAGAGTGGATGACATAAATGCCATACTAGAAACTATAGCTAAGGCTGAGCAATTCGTTAACATAGCTGTAATGGACTATTATCCAATGATAATTTATACTGAACACAAAAAATACTGGCCCATCATAGATGATGCCCTTAGAACGGCTGCTATTGATAGGAAAATTAAAATAAAAATGCTTATTTCATGGTGGCGTTATTCAAATCCCTTCGAAGATTACTTTTTACGGTCACTGCAATCAATATCGGACTCAATGCCAGGTGTTGATATACAAATTAGACGTTTTGTGGTACCCTCTAATGAAAATGAATCGCATATTCCTTTTGCCAGGGTAAATCATAATAAATATATGGTTACTGATAATATAGCCTACATTGGAACATCTAACTGGTCAGGTGATTATTTTACAAATACAGCTGGAGTAGCTTTAATATTACCCGATACACCCACAATGGCGTACAGCAATAAGAATACTACTAATATTCGTACTGATTTAGTAAGTGTTTTCGAAAGAGATTGGAATAGCAAATATGCCAAAGATTTCGAAGAAGAACTAAATACAACACTAACAAAAGAAGAAATTGAGAATTTTTTCTATATTTTTTAATGTTTGAAACTAATGTGTTTTATTAATTTGTCGAAAATAATTTAAATTTTCTATATTTTTTAACTTTTTAATTTGTCGAAAAAATTTAATTTTATCTTGGTATATGTTCTATATTAATTTTATTAGTAATTCATTATTTTAAAAATTAAATTTTATTTATATTTGATTTACCCTATTGTTTTTAATTTGTCAAAAATAATTTTTTATCATTGTTCAATGTTTTAAAATTTATATTAAAAAACACTATACAGATTTATCAACAATTTCACAAATTTAGATGTCAATTACCAAATTATGTGTTTATTTTAATATATATTTTTTTTAATAAAAACTACATAAAAACTAAAGATTTTTAATCGATTATTTATACTTGGGTTGGTTATTTTCTAAAAAATTGTACATCACTACTCTGATGGGGGAAATTTATTATCAGGGCAAGGAAGTTCATGCAATAAAAATCGCGTTTTTAGCGCTAAAAATATGTATCAAAAATTAAAAAATATGCAGTAAAAATTAATAAAATATGCATTTAAAAATTGATTTATTTTAACATTTGTTCATAAAAAAATTTTAAAACATAAAGTTCAGTCCCATTGTGAAAAATATTTATATGTAAGTGTAAATTAAATTATTTATATGTTAGTGTAAAATAAATTATTTATACACTCAACCAAAAATCATTGTATTCCCAAAGAAAATCGTTGTAAATTCAACAGAAATCATTGTTGATTTTGACCCTACAAATATTTATGTTGATTTCAATAAAAATTATTGTCAGTTTTTGTAAAAGTTGATCAACTCGTTTTTTTGTAAATCAACTCTTATTTTTTGTAAATTCAACTCATATTTTTGTTGATATAAGAAATTTTATTAATTAAAAAAAAGCTTGTTGTTATTTGTAAATATTCTTTTATTAAGTATAAATCACAATATTTTTTTATTTCCGGCTTTTTAAGCTGCAATATTTGAAGATTTTCACACACTTCTTTTATTCATGTTATGCACTTATTAGCTATTCTCTTGTTATCTGATGATACCAAAGCAAAATCCTAAAAAAAAAACAAAAAAAGTTTTAATATAGTATGAATACATAAAGTAATCAATGTATTTTATTACTTACCAAATATTTACAGATCAGATCTTATTTTTATTTATTTTTCTAATATTAAATAATTTTATAAGAAACAAACACATTAAATAATTTTATAAGAGACAAACACATTGCTACCAACTCACTCGTTCACTCGTTGTTATAAAAACAAAAACGAACAAACAGGGTTGTTTTTTCTTTTTTGTTTTATTTATTGAATTCTGTAGACGCAATTGTAACAATTGAATCAACTATACTGACTATTCAACGATATCAACATTATTTTTTGTTGATTAGGGCATTATTCTGTAAAACTTGATCTACAATGGGTTTACTAGTTTTTCTACTAAGATATTTCTATGAGTGTATGTAAGTGTAAATTTATATGTAAGTGTAGAACAATGGCTTTGGTTTCCTTTTTTGACTTGAAAATTGGAAACTTCCGAACAAAGTGAAAAAATATTTTTTTTTTATTTTTTTTTTTGCTCAAAATATTAGTCTTTGTTCGGACATTACTGAGAAAGTAGTTTTGTGGTATTTTTTTTTTTTTTTTGTGGTAAATAGATTTTGTCTGTAAAAATTTTTTTTCTTCGAAAAATATTTTTTTTTGATTGATTTTAAAATTCAATAAACCCCAAATTAAATAATACGAAAAATTTTTTTTGTCCTACAGGTCCAATATTTTTTTTTTAATATCGTCCCTTAAAGGCAGCCTTCCCGACCTCGACGTTTTCGAAATTCAAAAAATCTAAATTTGCTCCGACCTAGTGTAAATATTTACAAACAGCGCGTCCCGAATTCGGATTTTTCTAGTTTGAAAAAGCTTGTTTCAAAACGATGCGCAAAAAAAAAAGAAAAAAAAAAATCAGTTTTGTCCTTGACCAAAATTACTCCATGAAAATTGTATTAATATTTTTGCCGGATTGTACACTGCGCAACTTTTTGCTTAATTTTTTTGACAAAAATTTTTTTTATTTATTTTTTATCAAAATGCACTGACAATAAAATTATTTTTATGAAAAAATGTCACAATATTCACAAAAATAGCAAAAATAACAAAAAAAACATTTTTTTAAATAAATATTAAAATAAATATTATTAAAATATGCAAGAAAATATGTAGTTTATGCAAAATATGCAAAAACATGCATTTTTTTATCAAAATATGTAAAAATATGCACTAACAAATCGATGCCATTTTTAAGGAAATTCAATGATTCGCAAAGATAAATACTTTAAGTTGTTTTCAGGCTAACGACAACAAACATGTATTTACATGAACCCCCTTGCCCTGTTTATTATAAACAAAACGTAAAGTCAAAGTAGAATGAAGAAAATCAAAGACACAAACCATCCTACAGACTTGTATATTTTCGTAGTGGGAATGTACACTGAGAACAATTATTAATATAAATACAGTTATTGTGGTTCTTTAAATAAAAAACTAAATTTAAATAAAAACTAATTATAATTATTAGGGATGAGATTTTCATGCACTAAAAAAACGAAAATATGCGCTTAAAATATGCACTAAAAAATTCAAACTATGCACTAAAAAACCTAAAAATATGCACTTAAAAATAAAATGTTAGCAATAAAAGTCTTGTTTTCATTCGAAAAACTTCTTAAAAAAGCAAAAAATAACATCGGGCTTAAATACACTCATAGAAATATCTTAGTAGAAAAATTAGTAAACCCATTGTAGATCAAGTTTTACAGAATAATGCCGTATTCAACAAAAATTAATGTTGATATCGTTGAATAATCAGTAAAGTTGAATCAACATTTTACAACGCTTATACAGAATTTAATAAATAAATCAAAATAGAAAAAACAACCCTGTTCGTTCATTTTTTTTTATTATTAACGAGTGACGAGTGAGTTGGTAGCAATGTGAATCGTGTTTATCTCTTATAAAATTTATTTATGTGTTTGTTTTTTATAAAAATATTTAATATTATAAAAATAAATAAAAATAGGATCTGATTTGGAAATATTTGGTAAGTAAAAAAATACATTGATTACTTTATGTATTCATACTATTATTCATATTAAAACTTTTTTGTTTTTTTTTTAAGGATTTTGTTTGGTATCATCAGAAAACTGGAGAATGGCTTATGAGTGCATAACATGAATAAACGAAGTGTGTGTGAAAATCTTTGTGAAAATCTTCAAATATTGCGGCTTAAAAAGCCGACGATAATACAAAAATATTGTGATTTATGCTTAATAAAAGAATATTAACAAATAACAACAAGCTTTTTTTTATAAAAAAAATTTCTTATATCAACAAAAATATGAGTTGAATTTACAAAAAATAAGAGTTGATTTACAAAAAATCGAGTTGACCAACTTTTACAAAAACTGACAATAATTTTTATTGAAATCAACATAAATATTTGTAGGGTCAAAATCAACAATGATTTCTGTTGAATTTACAGCGATTTTCTTTGGGAATACAATGATTTTTGGTTGAGTGTAGTAACATTTAAAACTTTATATAACCAGGATTTTTTTTTGGAAATTATGACAATATATAAAAAAAATTAAAAAGAAAAAAATAATTTTTCTTATTTTCATAATAAATTTTTAAAATTTAAAATATTTTTTGAAACAAATAAATTTCAATTTGTGTTTTTGCTAATTTATATCAAAATATGCAAAAATATGCACTTAAAAGTTGGGAATATGCACAATATATGCACTTAAAACCGAAATATGCAAAAATATGCATTTTAACCAAAATATGCAAAAACATGCAAAAACAAATCGATGCCATTTTAAAGCAAATTTCTTGATTCGGAAAGATAATTGGTCAACATCGTTTTTAGACTATCGACAAAAAACATGCATTTGCATGGAAATCTCATCCCTAATAACACTGTGCAACAAATTTTGGGTCATCGCATTGAGCCTCAATGACTTCAACGCCATATGAAAGTAGACCATCAAGTCGACAAAATCACCAAAGGGTTTTGCAAAGTCAGTTCGGATTTCTTTTTTATAGCCCACTGAAGTTTTCATTTTTTTGTCGAAAGCGTTTCGAAAAGGCCAAAAATACTACAATAAAAACACATCTGAGCTTCAAAATATGATTTGATGTCTTCAGTGAAATTTTATAGTGGTTCTTTTCTTAGAACATTTTAACCCTCTAACTGCCATTATAAGGGGTCATTTTAGTCCTTTTTCAAATCCTAAACACAGAAGTCTAATAAAACGTCAATTTAGAGGGTTAAAATGTTCTACAAATATTTTCCTCATAAAATTTCACTAGGGGTTGTCAAATATTCAAAGTTTGTGCGACGTGTGCAAAGTGCTTAAAAAGGGTCAAGTAGAAATAATCAATGATTGTTATTTTTTTTTTACCAAAGCAGTGTTTAAAAATAACGACAAAAAACAGTGCAAATATACTTTTGAGCTAAAAATGATGTTTTGATGTGTTTTATAAAATTTTATGATGATTCTTTTCTTTGACCAAATTAACCCTCTAGGTCCCATTTTAAAGGGTAATTTTTGTCCTTTTTTAAAAGAAATACAAAAAAGTCTCTAAAAAAGGCAGTTAGAGGGTTAAAATGTTTTACAAATATTTTCTGCATTAAATTGTATTGGGGCACGTCTAAGACAGAAAGTTCGTCCAGCATATAGAAATTGCTTAAAAATTTTAAAGTATTTAATTTTTTTTTTCGGCCCGAAATATAAAAAAAAAACAAGTAAAAAAGTTAAATTCGACTTTGTCGAATGTATTGATACCCTCCACATTGTAGAAAAATTTATTTGAAAAAAAAAAAAAAAAAAATCCGCGAAAAAAAATTTTGATAAAAAAAAAATTCGACGAAAATGTTTTTTTTTTAATATGTTTGTACTTGTTTAAATACCATTCGGTGATCAATTCTGTTCACATGTGTCAACCAGCAACCGAATTAAAGCATTTTGTGTTTTTATGTTATGTCGGGCCCTTTTTTTGACTCAAAAGAGGTCTTTTCCCCATCTAATTTTTCTTCGTCCTCAAATATATTTTTGCTCCACAAACAAATTTCCGCTAGAACGGCATGACGCGAATTTTTCCCAAGATATCTAAAATGGTGATCACGACCAAAGTATTAAACAGATAAAACAGATATATAAGACTTAGCATATTTACTTGTTGTTTCCCTAAGTAGTTTGGTATTGCATTTGAGCGAAATCGGTTCAGCGGTTCAAAAGTTATGAACGAAAATGTAAGAACACCTCGAAAACTGTGGTACATTCAACATAGCCTAAAAACACAAAATGCTTAAATTCGGCTGCTGGTTGACAAATGTGAACAGAATTGATCACCGAATGGAATTTAGACAAGTACAAACATTTTTTTTTTTTACAAAAAAAAAAACATTTTCGTCAATTTTTTGTTTACCAAAAAATTTTTTCGCGGATTTTTTTTTCTTAAAAAATTTTTTTTTTGTTTTTTTTTTTTTTGCAAATAAACTTTTTTACATTGTGGAGGGTATTAATAAATTCGACAAAGTCGAATTTAACTTTTTTACTTGTTTTTTTATATTTCGGCCCAAAAAAAAAATATAAAAAAAAATTTGCATACTTTAAAATTTTAAAGCATTTTCTATATGCTGGACTAACTTTCTGTCTTAGACGTGCCCAAGTAAAATTTGATGCAGAAAATATTTGTAAAACATTTTAACCCTCCAACTGCCTTTTTTATAGACTTTTTTGTATTTCTTTTAAAAAAGGACAAAAATTACCCTTTAAAACGGGAGCTAGAGGGTTAATTTGGTCAAAGAAAAGAATCATCATAAAATTTTATAAAACTCATCAGAATATCATTTTTAGCTTAAAAGTATATTTGCACTGTTTTTTGTCGTTATTTTTTAACACTGCTTTGTTAAAAAAAAATAACAAACATTGATTATTTATAATTGACCCTTTTTAAGCATTTTGCGCATGTCGCACAAACTTTGAACATTTGACAACCCCTAGTGAAATTTTATGAGGAAAATATTTGTAGAACATTTTAACACTCTAAATGGACGTTGTATTAGACTTCTGTGTTTAGTCTTTGAAAAAGGACTAAAATGACCCCTTAAAATGGCAGCTAGAGGGTTAAAATGTTCTAAGAAAAGAGCCGCCATAAAATTTCACTGAAGACTTCAAATCATATTTTGAAGATCAGATGTGTTATTATTATAGTATTTTTGACGTTTTCCAAACGCCTTTAATAAAAATATAAAAACTTCAGTGGGCTATAAAAAAGAAATCCGAACTGACTTTGCAAAACCCTCTGGTGATTTTGTTCACTTGATGGTCTACTTTCATATGGCGTTGAAGCCATTGAGGCTCATTTTTCTTGTTGCACAGTGTAATTATTAATATGAGGGTTGATTATTTAAAAAAAAATATATAACACTACTGTGATTTTGTATGGGAGATCCCTTAGAAAGTGTGTAGGTTTGTTCTGAAAAAATGTTTGGGGGGAAATATTTAAGTGGGGACGGTCTTACATTTTTGCCCTCAAGGGCGCACCATGTGAGCGATACACTCAACCAAAAATCATTGTATTCCCAAAGAAAATCGTTGTAAATTCAACAGAAATCATTGTTGATTTTGACCCTACAATTATTTATGTTGATTTCAATAAAAATTATTGTCAGTTTTTGTAAAAGTTGATCAACTCGCTTTTTTGTAAATCAACTCGTATTTTTTGTAAACTCAACTCATAATTTTGTTGATATAAGAAATTTTATTAATAAAAAAAGCTTATTGTTATTTGTTAATATTCTTTTATTAAGTAAAAATCACAATATTTTTTAGAATTATCACCGGCTTTTTAAGCTGCAATATTTAAATACGAAATTTTCACACACACACTTCGTTTATTTATGTTATGCACTCGTAAGTCATTCTCCAGTTTTCTAATGACACCAAATCAAAAACCTTAAAAAAAAACAAAAAAAAAATTAATATATTATGAATACATAAAGTAACCAATGTATTTTATTACTTACCAAATATTTACAGATCAGAATCTGATCATCAGATCCTATTTTTATTTATTTTTATAATATTAAATATTATTATAAGAAACAAACACATAAATAATTTTATAAAAGACAAACAAATTTCACATTGCAATGCATTGCTACCAACTTGATAATACAAAAATGAACGAACAGGGTTGTTTTTTCTTTTTTGGTTTTATCTATTGAATTCTGTATAAGCGTTGTAAATAGTTCATTCAACTTTACTGATTATTCAACGATATCAACATTAATTTTTGTTGAGTACGGCAATATTCTGTAAAACTTGATCTACAATGGGTTTACTAATTTTTCTACTAAGATATTTCTATGAGTGTAGGAACTGAAATCCAAAAAAAAAAAATATGGACCTTAAGGGTTGAAGGTTGAGGGTGGAAATGTTTGGAGAAAATGTTGGGATGGAAAAAATGTTGAAGATCGGTTATACATTTGACTCCTCTAGGGGCACCCCTGCACAGTGGAAAATTTTGGTCATTTCCGGATCAAAAATCTGTAACTTTTGATTGGATCAATATTTTTGTATGCCGTATTTTTTGTTGAATAGGTGAGACTTTAGGCTTTAATTTGTGCTTTTAATCATAAAAATCGACTGACGAGAACTAAAGTTGTGAAGGGTTAAAAATACATTTTCGATTTTTTTGTTGAATTTTAGTATAAAAGTAAAATGTTAGGACAAGTTAAATAGGTATTTTTTATATTTTCTAATTATTTTCAATTGAATTTTGCAACAGATATTTATAATAAGTAATTTTGTAGATAAATTTTCAGAAAAGGTCAACATTTAGCCCCATAGACTTTTAAGGGCCAAATGTTGCAATTTTTAAAAAAAATTACCGGATTCATATAGATTTTCATTGGTGTCAAATATAAAATTTAACTGATATTTTATTGTAATACGACAAAAATAAGGAAGTTATAATAAAAAAATCGTATGAAGGTTGCCAAGATAAAAAAATAGTGTTAAATTCGGCTGTTGCCAAATCTTTCCAGAACCCTCCAAAAAGTGAAAAAAATAAATAAATTGTCTTTTTTTTGGGAAATGGAGTAAGGGGGGGGGGGGGGGGGGGTTTGTCGGCGGAGACTACCTCTACCTTTTTGAAATAAATGTCTACAAACTCATTAATTATAATTCGCAAAAATAACACAATTTTAGCATTTATTGTTATAGCCACGCCTCCAAACGGGGCGGACAAAAAAAAAATACGTTTCTCAGTCTCTTTGACAAGCGCAGGTTTTTTAATTCTTATAGTAATCAACATATTGTTCAATTGTTGAACAAATATGCTAAGAAAATATGCAAAAAATGTTTTTTGGGGTTGTTGTTGTTTTTTTGTTAAGGGTAAATTGTTTAACCCGAGGTCCGATTTTGCCCATTTACAAACTTAGCCAGTTATAAGTATTTTTTTTTTTTGTCAAACTTCCGGGGTCTAGCTCTTTTGGTTTGGACTACATCGTGCTTTCCACAGACAGACGGACAGACATCGCTAGAATATCTTAAAATTGATCATGGATCAATGTTATATGTATTTTATGTGATCCTATACCTATATTTCGTTGCGTTACACACGGAATGGCAAATTGAGTAGGGCATAATGAGCGAAAATAATTCATAATTAAATTTTTATTTATTTTTAATTTGAGAGTTCGTCAACATTTTTGCATGCCATTTGTTTAAAGGCACGAAAAGGCAGCTAGTTTTGATATATCTTTTAGATCAGCGGTTACCAACCTTTTTGGCTCGCGTACCCCTAATTTTAAATTTTATCATCCGCGTACCCCCTAACGAGTTTTTTGTTGTCGTTAAAAAAAAATCACTCAAAATTCACTTTGTAGTATTAGTATTTAGCGAGATCAAATCAATGGTGGTATTTTTTTGAAAAAATGTTCGCTCCTTAAGGGTGCATCTGAAAACGCGGATTTTGAGCTGATTTTTCTTCAGATCAAGAAAGGCTAAAAATATTGCAAATCTGATTTCACCAGTCGATTCTACACCAAAAGTTAAAACAACTGAAGTTTTTTGAACTCTTAAAAAAGCAGACCCCTAGAGCTTTTATGCGCATTGTAAATATAGAGGGCGTATGCTTATTTTTTCCAGTAAATTCTGGAAACGGAAGAGAGGAAAATGATAATTATTATTAGAAAAATAAAGAAATAAAAACCAAAGAAGTGCAAAAACGATTTGTTTTTATTTGATTTTAATGTGGTAATCAAGATTTCAGTCATTAACAAATGAAATTAAGAACTTTTAATAAACTGCAGGAAACAGTTATAAAAAACGCCATCTAGTGAACAGTAAAAAGAAGAAGCATTTGCTGCATCTTTATTATATATGTCTTTGAAAAAAGTTCCAAAAACCCATCACAGGAGACGGAAATGTGTTTTTATTTTTTTTAATACGAGGGCAGATCAATAATTCCATGACCTTTTGATTGAAACACCTCGCATATATGTGTGCAATGACAGGGCATTTGGAGCTTAACAAAATGGTACCAAAATTTTCATACTATCACAACGCGTCTCAAAAATGACCAAAAACACGTTTTTTGCGAACTTTCTCATAAATTTTCTCTTAAACCTGACATCATAGAAAAATTTGGGAACCATATTCGGAATCAGCATCGAAAGGTTAATCGAAAAATAATGGTTGGATCTGAAAATATCATTCAAAAATATCGAAAAAAAATGACTTCTAAATAGCGCAAAAATACGTTATTTTGTGAGCTTTCACCTCAACTTTCTTTAAAACCTGACGTTATGAAACACTTTCGAAGGCAGATGCGGAACCAACATTGAAAGGTTATTCTAAATCGAATGTCCAAATTACTAAAATTTTGCGTACCCCCGCGGACAGTTTCGCGTACCCCCTAGTGGTACGCGTACCATAGGTTGGTAACCGCTGTTTTAGATAATAAGTTTAACTTTAATTCTATGTTATAACTAGATTGGAGGAAAACGGCGCTAACAGTTAAAACCTATTCAAAGTTGCGTAGGTTAGCAAAAAAATATTATATACTTCAAATGAAAAAATGTCAATTCTGCTAACAATATATACAAATCTCATAACAAAAATAGAATCTGGACAAGTTACCCTTTCCAACATGATATTACAATCCCAAAAAAAAAATAATTAGAAATATTAAAAATACGCACTTGAATATCGTATAATTTTATCTCCCCAAATCTTTAAAGTCGAAAGTTGTGTGTTCTGTCGCCATTTTCGAATACTTCTGTTAACATAATAACTATGATTTATGAAAATAATTATTGCTTTACATCTTAGCTTTACGATAGAACTTGTTTTATGGTTAATTTCAAACATTTTCAAAAATCAATTATGAGATGCATTCACCTTATATAATCCACTGTGCCCTGGGACAGTTAGAGTCAGAGTTATAGAGTAAAGGTGGAAGTACATAGGAACAAACTTGCTTTGCGTCCGGTTGTCAAAAAGTTAAAACTGTATAAATGAATGAAGCAAGTTACAATACAAAAGTTCAAAACGCATAGAACTCAAAAAATTTTAAAAATATTCACCACTCTTTGCGTCTTGAACATTTTTTTGACAATTTTCTTTTGTACTGTTTTCGTTTTAAAATAAACAATCAGGCCGTTCATGAATCCCCAACGAAATTGGATTGGAAACGAAACTCAAATCCGTTTCCAATTTTCGAAGCGTTCATGAAACCGTGACGAATTGCTTTGTTCGAAAAAAAATATATATTTCGTTCGAACTTAGCGGAGACACAAGTATTTACAAAATACGACTCTGTTTTTGCAAATACAGAGTCGTATTTTATAGTAACTCTGTTAGAAAGTCAAAGTCAGAGTTGTTATAATAATGCAGTTTGTAAAAAAAAATAATTTGTTAACAAATAAACTGTCAAGCATTTGTTTTGAATTAATTTTTTTTGATTATTGATCCATTAAGGAAGGGATTTTATACAAATCCATCATTTGTTTTCCTTAAGTCTAATATATACTTAGGATCTGGCATTTTGTACAAAAAAATACCAGTGCCTTCTCATATTTAATTGGCACAGGATAAATGTCTGCACATCAAAGAATTTGCTTTTAAAAAAGGCTATAATGCATATTTTTGGGTCATATTTTGTATAAAGTTTTAGCTCATTTGTTCCTTTTTTATGATTTTTTTTTTAAAACATCGGTAACTTTTTGCCCATTTGGACTCTTATTATTTTTTGCGCCCAATTTTGGAATCGAAATACGTGTCCGACTAAAGATTTTTTTCGTTAATAAGCTAAAGTATGATACTTTTTTTAAGAATTTTATTGAGGGCTTTCTGCCTTTGAAAAAGTTCGTAAAAAAGCAAGTATCGTACACACTTTACAAACGCCTCTGTTCTGCCTTTCATAACTTTTCAATTCACATTTTCCGAATCACATGAAATCCAATTTGGTGTTCTGTTGTTTACGTTTTCACTCAAAGTTAAAATCGAATAACTAAAATTTTAAAATTATAGAAAAACAGTGCATTCGTTTTACTTTTACAGAGGTTAAATCTAGGACACAAAAAAATTTGGAAATTTTATTTTCAGATTTTTTAATGTGAATTACTTTTGTTTATATTAAGGGCCTTAAAACACAAATCCCTTCGATATTTCAGGATTTATTTCCACAAACTCATGAAGAACTAACTGCATTTTGCTCATTAATTTTGTACCTTCCCCTTATAAATAAAAAGAGGAAAAATATTTTTTAAAAAAAGTCAAAAACAAAAAAGAACATCTTACTCACATTTTTTCATTTAACTTTTGTTTTTAATTTTTTTTAAATTAATTATTTTCAACTTTTCTTACAAATCCCCGAAGCCAAACGATGACGAAAATTTTCCAACTGTCAATCCAACTGAATGGAATTCATGAACGCACATTTTCGTTTTCGAACGGAAATTTTCTCATTTTCTTTTTGATTGGAATTGGATTGGATTCATAAACACACACAGCTGATTTCCGTGAAAAAGTGTTGTCAAACCAATCCGCATTGGTTTCATAAACGCCCCGAATATTTTTTTAATAAATTTATACAAAAACTTAAAACATTTTAAAAATATAATTTCCCTAAATAAAAATAAACCAATTTTAGTGCAAAAACATGAGAATTTAGCAAGGTATTTATGAAAAGCTGCCGCATTCAACGCGCTTTCTATGTAACTTAAAGTTTTCAACGCATAGAAAGCAGACATAGGTGAGAACGTATCGGACGCAACGCACCCCTATGTACTTCCACCTTAAAGAATCGACCGTTTCTTAGATGTCACATCACTAAATATAATTGGAAAAATCTGGTAATACCACACTAAAGTTCAAACTTAAAACAAAGAGAGACAAAAAACGATATGTATTCTCACTGTATAACTGGTATCTTCCATCTCAGATTTCGATTTGTGATACAATTTCGAAAACAATATGGTTTTTGTTACCTTGATCCAAGGCAAATTTATAAAACTTTTACTCCATAGTAATTTATTTGACAAATTTAAAAACAATAATATTTACGAATTTTCAAAACTAAATAAAAATATTTTTTTCGGCATAAATGACTCGAGTTCACACTACACTATTTATGCTTAAAAACAATTGAACTTTTTATACCCTACACCACTCTGTGGTACAGTGTATAATGAGTTAGTGCTGATGTTTGTAACTACCCGAAATATTGGTCCTAGACACACCTTTAAGTATACCGATCGACTCAGAATTACTTTTTGAGTCGATTTAGCGATGTCCGTCTGTCCGTAAGTCTGTCCTTCTTTCGGTTTAAGCAGGATACAGGTCGCAATTTTCGATCAATTGACTTGAAATTTGAAACTTAAGCTTATTGTGGCCCAAGGACGAAGCCTATTGAAATTGGAAAAATCGGTCCATGTTAAGACCTAGGTCCCATACAAACGCCCCCTTTGAATTTCGCTTAAGAGCCTCTAATAACCGTATTATAATAGATATCGTTTTGAAATTTAACAGGTAATAATATTTTGTATGCGCAAACCACCATACCAAATTTCAAAGGAATCGGGTCAGTCCTTTTGGTAGTTCCCACACAAACCACCCTCCCGATATTCACATAATTTCCTCAAAATTCATAAAAATGGAAATATTTGATAAACATTTTATTTTTAGGTTTTAAACGTGTACGTAAGTAACCTTATCAATTCGGAATATAATTGGACCATTTTTGGACTTAGTCCCCCATACACAAATTTGGACCGATATTCAGTTAAATCGGTCAATTGACAAAAAAAATAAGCCAATTCCACTAAAATTTGACATGTGTGTGTTTTCTACACTAAATAAAAATCTATAGATATAACAACGACAGATCCAATCGTTCCATGTTTGGACTTGGGACCCATTTTCCGGGAAACACTGGTGTAGGCAGGGGCGTATCCAGGATTTTATTTCGCAGGGTGCCCAAATTTTTTTTTTAATTAACATATCTGCACATATTTTGGAATTTTTCTGCCGCCGCACTGTGGCGCCTTTTCCCTAAAAGCGTTGCAAAAATCCAAAAATTGACAGAAGAATTTGATAAAATGAATGATTACATCTGATTGAAAACTCCTTATAGATTAAGAATCCAAAAACATTTTTGAAATCGGATAAAAATTATGAATTATAGAGCCATCCAAAGTTGGCAATTTTTCAGTCTGCAGAAAAAAGTTAAAATTTAAAAAAAATATATCATCTTTTAAATTGAATTTCAGGCAAACTATGCAACCGATCATTATTTTTTTGGTGTCGTTTGAAAGGTTTATTATTTCAAATGAAACGATATAAAAAACGGTATATTTGGTCCAATACTTTGTTTTTAGGCGCAGTTTTGCAAACACACCATATTTCGGTCTTTTTTTTATATTTGATAGAATAGAACTAAAAAAGTGACGGTTTGTGACGGGAACTATTAAACAGAGGATGTTTAGTATTTAATACCCTAACTTATTCAATAAAAATTGGCTGCCCGTACTTGCCCGTGTACATGAAAAAACAAAGAAACTGTACCAACTTTTACTACGAAAAGGAGATATTTTTAAAATATCCTAACAGATTTTGGGCAGTTTTGAGATCCACTGGAATTTTTTACCAAGCTTAGTAGATGTATTGATCTTTAATTTATTATATTGTTTTTTTGGCTTTTTATTTGCTTATAACGCCCCCTAGCGGAAATTTTTTGTCTATAAGTTACAACTCTGACGAACTGTAACTCCTGAACGAATTAAGATATTTTAAAAGTTAAAATTTTGTATTTTTAACAAAACAAAGTTAAACATAAAAATTGCGAAAAACTTATGTGTCATCTCGAAAATTTTAAAAATTTTTTAAATAGACAAAGGTTTGTGTACAAAAAAAGAAACAAACGTTATCTAACAGGATTTAAATAAGTTTTTAATTAAAAAAGTCCTAATTTTTTTTTACCCCTAGTGAATGATCTGTTAAAATTGAACCTACAGCTAATTACAAAAAAATAAACTTAGTGTTTTGAATTATCATCATAGAAAAAAATAGATGTGTAACAGAGTCGTATTTCGCTTGAATAAGTATTAGTGACAGCACATTATGTAACTTTTGACGTTTAATAAAAACAATGCAGCATAAAGGAGAACAATAACAAAGCAAACAACAAAAGAGAAAAAAAAACTATCAAGAGTGCGTATTATCTTTAAAAAAACGTTGAATAAAGCAAAATAAATAATAAATTTAATTAAATGAAAGACAAATTCCATTTTTTATCAACAAAGAATCTAATTTGATATTAAATACGTGTGAGATAAGGAAGAACAAGAATTTTGCCACCATATTGGAAAATACATCAAATACAACACTGCGTACCTTCTAATCTTTTCTATGATTCTCATTGAGTTTATAGTTCTTTTTTATGTATTTGAAAGTTTCTAATCATCTTTTTAAAATTAGCCTATGTCTTTAACACATAAATATACTTGGTTAGTAAGTTTTAAGGAAATTTTTACTTGACACAATTAAAAAATTACTTAAAAAAAAACAAAAAAAAAAATCAAGTAAAATTTTAGTTTTATAAATTGAAAATTTACTCAAATTTGTTGGTAAACATTTATTAAATTTCAAATATCGAATGGTTTTCTGGTGCAAAATTGAGTAATATTTTACTCAATACCCATAAAAATTTCCTAATTTTTTTTTTTTTATTATTTTTTCTCTGTCATATTAGAGGGTATTTTTTCGAGACATTTAATATTTATTCACGAGAATATCAGCCTGCGGATTGACTTAATTTGACGCACAAGAAGTTATAGTTTAAATGATTTTTAGATTTACAAATATCATTACTTCAAAAGATAGGATTTTTGCAACAAAAGAGGTCAAAAGCTGTCACTGTGCACAGTGCCAAAGTGGGCCTATTACAATGCGGATGCGCTTTTCTTGAAGCTAAAGGAGATAAAATTCAAGTGCGTTGTAAACATTAAAAATGTCTTGCTAAATTCAAAACTTATGATTTTTGCAACGAAAAAAAGTCAAAACGAGGAACTGTGCTGCAGTGGGCCGATGTTACTTATTTTTAAGCTAAAGGGGTTTCTTTCAAATGCTTTATAAATCTTGATATCTTTATTACTTTAAAATTTATAATGCTTACAACGAAAAAAGTCAAAATACGACACTGTGCACAGTGCCGCGGCTGACCTATTACATTGCGGCTCATATATTTTGAAGCTAGGGGAGTCTTCTTTCGAATGATCTTTAAATTTTTAAAATATCTTCATTAGTTCAAAAGTTATGATTTTTGCAACGAAAAAAGTCAAAAGGCGCCACTGTGCGCCGTCTTTCCCACACTGATAGAAAAACGCTTCATATCGCTAATGAATGGAATTCATTAACGTTGTTTCATTACAACAATGAAATATTTCATATGCTGAATGAAATTTCATACATATAATGCAAGATTTTCATTAATTTTGATTCATTAGATTTCGTAGTTTCATTAAAAAATTTCATTAAGTTTTATTTACAAAATTTGTTGTTGTCACCTGACACCTGTCGTGTCGCGTCTGTTAAGTCTGTTAGTTTACGCGCGCAAAAAACAGCTGATCACAGCGTGATTTTTTTTTTTGTTTTACTTCGTGGTTTTACTTACATATGTATTAAAAGTAAATGTTATAGTAAAATTTTGTGTGAAAAAACTGAGTGAAATCAATAGATAAAATAAAAAATATGTGAAAGTGTTTTTTTTTTTTTTACTTGGTGATTTTGTGATTTTTTCAGACTTTTTTATGAAATTTGAAAAAAAGTAAATTATTATTTTTATATTTACTAAATTCGTGCTGTCTTATATTAGTTCATGGTTTTAGTTCATGCGTATTACAATTTAAGGTCGGTGTAAAATTTTGTGCGAGAAAACAAAGTGAAAACCATTTTTATTATTGTTAATTTTATAAAAAGATCTTTACAATTTCATAAATATATTTCAAATATATAAAATAAATAAAAGTAGCATTTATTTAATGAAAGTATTTCATTTCAAAAATAAAAAGTAGATTTTATTCAATGAAAGTATTTCATAAGAATCAAATACTTTTTTCATTGAAGTAATGCATAATTTTCATAAATACAATTTATATTTTGTATGAACAATTTTCATTAATTTAATGAAACTTGTTCTTGCAATTACATTTTATGATACCTATTTCATTAATTCAATGAAACCCTACATAGGTTCCTTTTTAACGTCATTTTTCATAACATTAATGTAGATTTTCATTATTGTCATGTACAAATTTCTATCAGTGCAGATTCTGATAATATTTCTCCCAAAAATTTTAAATTTTTTAAAAGATGTATTTAAGACACTTTTCTATAGAAAAAGTGTCAGATTCTAAGACATTTTTTCTATAAAAAGTCGCAGATTTTCAGACATTTTTTCAATAGAAAAAGTCTCAGATTCTAAGACATTTTTCCTACAGAAAAAGTCCCAGCTTCTGAGACATTTTTCCTATAGAAGAAATCCCAGTTTCTAGGACATTTTTCCTATGAAGCAAATCTCAGATTCTGATAGATTTTTCCTAAAGAACAAGCCTCAGATTCTGAAAAATATTTCCTATAGAAAAAGTCTCAGATTCTGAGACATTTTTTTTACAAAAAAATTCGCAGATTCTGAGACATTTTTTCTATAGAAAAATTCTCAGATTCTGAGATATTTTTTCTACAGAAAGATTCTCAGATTCTGAGATATTTTTTCTATAGAAAAATTCTCAGATTCTGAAATATTTTTTCTATAGAAAGTTTAATTTTTCTATAGGAAAAGCCTCGGATTCTGTAACATTTTTCTAGTAAAAATGGTCTTAGATTCTAAGATATTTATCATATAGAAAAAGTCTCAGATTCTGAGACATTTTTGTGTTAGAAAAAGTCTCAGATTCTAAAATATTTTTTTATAGAAAAAGTCTCAGATATTTCCTATAAAAAAAAGTCGTTTTTCCCATTAGAGTCTTAGATTCTGAGTAATTTTTCCTAAAGTAAGTTTATCAGATTCTGAGAATTTTGTTTCTACAGAAAAAGTATCAGGTTCTGAGACATATTTCCTTAAGAAAAAGTCTCAGATTCTGAGACATTTATCCTATAGAAAAAGTCTTAGATTTTGAGACATTTGGCCTACAAAAAAGCTCCAGATTCTAACATATTTTTCCTACAGAATAAGTTTCAGATTCCAGTACATTTTTCCTAAAGAAAAACCATCACGTTCTAAAGACAAAGTATCAGATTCCCAGAAATTTTTCCTATTGAAAAAATCTCATATTCTGAGGCGTTTTTTCTAATAAAAGCTTAGATTCTGAGAAATTTTTCCTAAAGAAAAATTCTAAGATTCTGAGACATTTTTCCCATTGAAAAATTTTCAGATTCTGACACATTTTTCCTACAGAAAAACAGAGACATATTTTCTATTGAAATATTTCAGATTCTAAGACATTTTTTCTATAAAAAAAAATTCAAGATTCTGATACATTATTTCTATTAAAAAAATTCTCAGATTCTGAGACATTTTTCCTATTAAAAAATTCTCAGATTCTGGGACATTTTTCGTATAGAAAACTTTTCAGATCCTGAGACATTTCTGACAGCTCTAATTCTGAGATATTTTTATATAGAAAAAATCTCTGGTCCTGAGACCTTTTCCCAAAAAATAAAGTCTTAGATTCTGAGTAAAAGTCAAATTTTTTGAGACAGACTAAAATGTTTTCCTAACTGTATTTTCTTAACAGTTAGGAAAACATTTTAGTTCATGTACTGTTAAATACTCCACTATTTTTCTTAAATGGAATTCCCTAACACAGGGAAGAAATTCTTACCGCCAAAGAAATTTTCCCCATTTATATGAAAAAAATCTTTATTTTTAAGACATATTCCTCTTTTTTAGTTTTAGGACGAAATTTTCTACCAATTAGTTCATCTTCTTAGATTTGAGGAAGTTTTTTCCACTATTTTAGTAACATTTTTATAACTCGGTGAATTTTTTTTTTTTCAAAAACTTAAAATGGTGATACTCGAAAACTAAGCCAGATAGAGCAAATGGAGGCCATTTTTGGTTCTTTGGATCTGCATAGTATCGCCGGTGCTCTTCACATGTGTTGACCCCAATGGGTCCTAGTGGTTTTTAAAAAAGTTGACATTCCCGAAAATTTTATAATGCTCATATCTCGGTAAATATTGCCAACACAACAAAAAGTGCAAAAGCATTGCACAAAAACGGACAAAAAAATTTTTGTCCGTTTCGCTGTACCTTGCTTAGTTTTTAAGATACGTGAATTTAGGGGAAAACTGGGGTCTTGAGAAATTAAAAAAACTCAATAACTTTAAAACTATTACTTGAAGAGCTTTTGGGTATTTGGCGGTCTACGTGTTAAGAGCAACAAAAATGATTTTGCACTTTTTGTTGTGTTGGCAATATTTACCGAGATATGAGCATTTAACAAAGGACCTATTGGGGTCCACATATGTGAAGAGGACCGGTGACACTATGGAGAACCAAAAATTTTGCTCTATCTGGCTTAGTTTTCGAAATATCGCCATTTTAAGTTTTTGAAAAAAAAAATCACCGAGTTATAAAAATTCTGCTAAAATAGTGGAAAAACTTCCTTAAATCCAAGATGCTGAACTAATTGGTAGTAAATTACGTCCTAAGACTAAAGAAGAGAAATATGTCTTGAAAATAAAGATTTTTTTCATATATTTGGGGAAAATTTCTTTGGCGGTAAAAATTTCTTCTCTGTATTAGGGAATTCTATTTAAGGAAAATAATGGCCTATTTAACAGTACATGAACTAAAAATTTTTCCTAACAGCTAAGAAAATTTCCCAACTTTTAGTTAAATTTAACAAACTTGTTTGAAAATTTATAAACTATTTTCTAGAAAATTTTTACAATGTTTAAGTGAAGTCCTTTTTTTTTGAGTGTAAGACACGATGCAGTCCAAAGGGAACAAGTGTGTCGAGTTTCTCCTAATTCCGATATGGCAACAATATATCTTTATTTGAATTTATTTTGATTTATTAAAACAAAATTTGGACAATTATCAATATTAAATAATTTAACAAAAAAAAAAAAAAATAATGCAATGTCCTCTTGGTAATCATTTACTACGCGGGGATGGCGTTTTTATAACAAATCTAAGCCACATAAATTTTGCTAGGAAAATGTTTCCCGATTTTTTAGCACACGAAAAAGTATGCGCTAAATGCAAAAAGGATGTGGAATTCGCATACAATTACAAAATTAAACGAGCTCTAGAGCTAAGAAAAAAACGTGCTTTATTAGCCGTATCATTCAGTAGTGAAGAGCTTACGAGCAGTAGTGGGAATTCCCAAAATACAACAAATCGGTCTGATGATGATGATCGACCCACAACTAGTGCCCAAGCAGCCGAAAAACGTAAAAGACGAGAACAAAATAACCGCGACAAGGAAAACAATGTTGGTATAAATGTCCTAAGAGGTGCTCGATTGCCACACATACAACCCGTGCCAAGACGTCGACAATTTGTTCATGCTAATGCAGACATTATGAATCTATATTTAAAGGGTATAACAGGAGGATAAACGGAATTTTGTAGCAGTAATGTAAATATTTACAATATTTAGACATACATATTTGAAGTCAAAATAAAAAAGATTAGTGAAATTAAAAATCGGATGCCATTTGGTTATTGTGGGACTAGCTCAAAAAATTTGCTCATCACATTGCGAATGAATAGAATTTTATGGGCGAAACCCTATAAAAAAATTGGGAAAATGCCTCTACAATAGGAAGGAGCAAATTTAGCTTTTTTTCGAATTTTGAAAGTTGTCTTTTAGGGTATATATTGGACCTGTAGGACAATGGCTTTGGTACAGACTAATACAGACTCGACATAAGTGTTCCTAAAATCGCTTAGTTTATCTCTATTTTTTTGTTATAAAACTCTACTGTCGAGTATGTATATAGCCTGTGCAGACCTGTAAATACTTGAAAATTTATTTACTTATTTTTAAATTTTTCAAATATTTTTTGTATTTGTACTTGAAATTTCAAATACAAGTATATTTTTACTTACTTAACATTTTAACAAGTAAGTAAAACAAAATACTTACTTAACGAGTGCAAGTTCAAATATTTTCAAATATTTGAAAAAATGTTTACAAATAAAATATTTGTCAACAATGTTTACAAATAAAATACTTGAGAACATTTTTTCAAATATTTTTATACTTGCCCAAAATTTTCAAATATTCAACATTATTATGGTTGATGAAAAAAGGGCATAAAGACCAATTTTTTAAAAACAATTTTTTTTGCACAAATGCATTTTTCTAATACAGCTCTTCACCCTTCTGTAAAAATATTAATAACTTCCTATTTTTGAGCAAATCGAGACCTTAGAACAGAAAGGTTCTATTTGCTTATAGAAATAGGTACAAATAGAAGCTTGTTGTCCTAAGGTCGCGAAATCCCGATAATACTCCGAGACATTGAGTATCAGAAAACATGTAATGCAAAAAATTACCCCTAACGCATTTAACTAACAAGACCACTTACGTGTCACCTGTTGATCCTGATAAAATTTGGATATGTTATTTGGGATAAAAACTGTAAAATCGTTTTTAGCGGTCAAAACTCATTTTTAGTGTTGGTCGACTTGTATAAGAGAAATGGACTTTGTTTTTGTAACATTTTTTGGTGATATGTCATAATCCCAACTTCCGGTATGGCGATTATGATCTTAATCAAAAATGGGATATAAACCTTAAACCAAGTCGAAAAAATTTATGGAGAAATGTTGTAAAACAACCATTGATGTCATATATTTATGTCCTATATGGTTATTGTTCATAATGTCCGTTAAGCGCCAATCAGATGACAGACAAATCTTACAATTTGTCTAACGACCGAATGCAAATGGCGTCAATAATAGCATGTGTTCAGATGTGTGTTCGCAAATATTTTCAGAAAAAAAAAATGCTCGGTTGAAAGACAAATTGTAAGATTTGTCTGTCATCTGATGGCCTCTTAATGGAAACTTTGTATTTTTTTAAATGGTGTAAGTCCCCTTAATCTGGAAACAATAATTTTTTTATTTTTTTTTATTTGGACCACTTTTGTAGGGCTTTGGAATTACAAACTCCACAGCCTCAACCATACGGGTTCGCTACATACATACATTCATAATTTTTATTAAGGACTTCAAAATTGTACATGCATATGTATGTATGTTTGTAGATCTCTGCATGGACAATCAGGCCAACCGGCTTCGAAAAATATAGCTCTTCTATGTAACGGCCTTCGGCTGGACTTAACGATAACCAAATCCAAAGATTCAGCCCAAAAGTGTTCGCTGAATTAAGCTTTTTTTGCGTAGCAGAAAATTTTATAAATTCGAAAAAAAAATCTTGAAAGTTTTATATATGTATAAATAAAAATATTTATGACAAATAAATTTATTTGAAAAAATGTTGCCAAATATTTTATTTGAGTTCAAATATTTTATTTGTAAACATTTTTTCAAGTATTTTACTTATAATAAGTATTTTACTTATAGTAAGTATTTTACTTATAGCAAGTATAAACATATTTGAATTTACTTGTATTTGATTTTTTAAATACAAATATTTTTTTTACTTAAACAAATGTTAAGTAAGTAAATAAAATATTTGAACTTGAAAACTTTAAGTATAAGTATTTAAATATTTACTTAAAAATACTTAAGTACAACATTTTTACAGGTCTGAGCCTGTGGCATTGGGTTCCTTTTTTGACTTTAAAATCGTAAAGTTTCGAACCAAGTAAAAAATGTTTTAAATTTTTTTTTGCTTAAAATATTAGTTAGACGGTATTTACACGCAGCGTTTTTTCATGCACGCCTTTTTATCTGAGTTTTTTTGAAGGCAATCGGGGGTGAGAAGCATAGAAGAAGGAAAACAGAATTCGCGATTTTTTTTCTACCCCGTTTTCTTTTCACCCCCGTTTGCCTACAAAAAAAAAGTTGCAAGACTTTATTGCAAGTAAAAAAAGGCTGCACTCAAAAAATTATGTTAGTAAAATCAACTGAAAATGTCAGTTAAAATAACTACTTTGTAAGTTATTTTGGGGTCAACTCCTTTTTCAGTTAAATCAACTAACAATGTTAGTTATTTTAACTGACAAAAAACAACTGACTTATGTAGTAAAAATTACTAACATTTGTAGTCAAAACAACTAATATGTAGTAAAAATAAAATAAACAAAAAATTTTTCAGAAAAAAAAATTGAAGACCAAATTTTTTCCAAGTTTTTTTTTTTTTTAAAAAAAGTTGTGAAAAATAAAAAAAATTAAATTTTTTTTTGGAAAAAACTTTGAAAATTTTTCAGAGATAATAAAATAAAATTAACTACTTTTAATAACTGTTACTACATTACAGTACTTTTTTGTTAGTTATTCAAAAAAACGACTTTAAATAACTAACAGAAATAGTTGTTTGATATTTTTTATACAAAAATAACTGACTTTGTAGTTGAAAACAACTAACTACTGTAAAATATACAAACAACTAACATGTAGTAACTTATATAATTTTCTGAGTGCAGGTTTCCTGTATAAAAAGGTCCATAAATAAATTCTTTGGAATTGTTCTTGTCTATTTCCATAAAGTTTTGGTGATTGTCCAAATGATTTTTTTTATGTTCATAAATTAAACAAAAATAAATTTCTAAATTAAAATTTTTTTAAATAAATTAAAAAAAATTGAATGATAAATATATTTTTACTACTTTTACTACTTTTCGTTTTTTTACTTTTTTGGATTTTTCGCTCAATGAGTAAAGTTTGACAATATTTCTCATTTACTACATTTACTACAAAAAAGTAATCAAACAGACCTATTAATACAAAAATATACAAAATAATCAGGTTTTACATTTTTTATTGTTTGCAACATATTGGAAAGCAAAAAAGATGAATTTTTTGATAATTTTTTTATAAGCTCATTATTTTGATTGACTATAAATTAAAAATTGATAAAATTTTTGATCAAAATCAAAAAAATGTTTGATTGAAAAAATTTTCAGTCAATCACCTACAATTTGATGATTGGTATAACAATTTTCTTAACTGGAGGAATTTCAATAAAAAAATTGATTGAAAAAATCTAAGAATTTGAGGCATTTTTCAGATTCAGCGACATTATTCCTATAGAAAGATCTCAGATTCTGAAACATTTTTCATATAGAAAAGCCTCAGATTCTGAGAATTTTTTATAGAAAAAGTCTCGGATTCTGAGATATTTTTCCTATAGAAAAAGTCTTAGATTCTGAGAAAAGAGCCTATATTTTAAGACCATATTCCTATAGAAAAAGTCTTAGATTCTCAGACATTTTTCTTATAGAAAGTTTTAGATTCTGAGACATTTTTTTTAGAAAAGTGTAAGATTCTGAGACATTTTTTTTAAGAAATAGTCTCGTTTTGAGACATTTTTCGAAAAGACAAAGACATTGTAAGATTTGACTTCATTTTACTTACAATTAGATCCATTTTTTGTGTACATAAAACTCCAGGTTCTAAGATATTTTTTCTTTTGAATCTTAAATTGAAAAGTTTCAAATTCTAAGTAAAAATTTTCAGATTTTGAGATTTTTTTGACAGAAAAATTTTTAGTTTCAAAACATTTTTCTTAAAAAAATTTCTTAATGTTTTTCTATTTTTTTAAGAAGTTTTTTAATGTTGTACTTGTTATTTGATACTAAATCCTGTGAAATCATTTCGGGGGGGGCCCGGGCCCCCGCCCCCCCCCCTGTATACGCCACTGCTCCGGGTAGTGGAGCTACCATAAATTTTTACACAGATGGATCGAGGCTGCACGAACAAGTGGGCTTTGGAGTCTATTCTGAAGAGCTTGGGTTGAGCCTGGCTCGTAGATTGCCAGATCATTGCAGTGTTTACCAGGCAGAGATGCTGGCCATAAAGGAAGTGGCTGACTGGTTGAGCTGCAATGTCTTGTCTACAACCGCAGTCAACATCTATACTGACAGTCAAGCCGCGGTCAAGTCCCTGGTTTCAATGTTTCTGAAAACAAGATCTGCCCTTAACTGCCGCACGTCTTTAAATGAGATGGCCAAGCAGTTTAACATACGACTCATATGTGTCCCAGGGCACAGAGACATTCCAGGGAATTGTAAAGCCGATGAGCTTGCAAGACTAGGAACTACCTTACAGGTTCCAACAGAATTGGAATGTGTTGGTATGCCTCTAGAAACTTGTAAGCAAAACCTACGGCTTTGTTCTGCGACGGAGACTAATCAAAGATGGGCAAATGGATGGACGTGTGAGACAACACGACTGATTTGGCATTCTCTTAATCAGGGGCGCACAAGTGAGCTGATATCGCTTCCAAGAGGAGAGATTTCGACGATGGTTTCTATAATTACCGGACACTGTCTTATAGGGAAGCACGCAGAGTGGTTAAACGTGCCGTCGAATGACTTTTGACGAAGTTGCATGGATGAAGAGGAGTTGGAAACTATCGAACACTTTATTTGCTATTGCCCGGCACTTTCTGGTCAGAGACTTGCTTCACTGGGATCTAGGGAGCTGTACGATCTTTCTGATTTGTCGGATGTCAAAATTCAACATCTAAGGAGTTTCATAAGAAGCTCAAACTGGTTTAACGACAGGGACTAGTAGGGAAACCTATTACGGTCCCGTGGTATCACAATGGACCTCAGAGTCTACGTGTGTTGACGTAAAACGTCAGCAGCCACTTACAACCTAACCTATGGGGTCCTAAACCGATATTTCGATGCGTTACACACGGAATGACAAAGTGAGTATACCCCCATACTATAGTTGGAGGGTATAAAAAAATATGGTAAAAAGCTTGTAAATTTTTTGTAATTTTCAAATCTTTTTACTAATAAAATTTTTATTTTTACTTGGAATTTGAGATGGACACATGTGCAGATTAGAGCGTGATTCACGCGTAATGACAAGTCAGTGTGACTGAATTTAATTTTACTCACGTGATTTTGAGTTAGTGAGTGTGAGTGGAGAAAAAAATTGTGTGAGTAAGTGTGCGTGAGTCGATTTTTTTGCGTGAGTTTGCGTGATTTATTTTCTCTTCATATTTCCTTTCGTACCAAAAAAAGCAACAAAAAAATCGTAAAATTTAGCTTAACTTAAGATTTCGTCCCGAAAAAAGAAAACAATGTGAAATTTCGCTAAACTTTAAATTTTGCAGAAAATTTTGAAAAATTTTTGAAATTTAAGTTTTTAAAATTTTTTGAATTAAATAAGATTTTCGTGAGTGTGGGTCAACGTTTGTGTGAGTGAAGCTCGCGTGAGTGCACGTGAGTGTGAGTTGTATTAAATTTATTCAAGTGATTCTGAGTGAGTGTGAGTAGAAAAAATATGCTGAGTGTGCGTGATTCAAAAAATTCCTGTCGTGAGTCAAAATCCACTCACGCGACCATCTCTACTACACACAAAAAAAAATCGAGGTAATATTACCTAAAAACATAGTATAACTTTATCTAAGTGCCAAGATAACATAGAGCCTACAAAGTTTTTAGACAATATTACAAAAAAGCCAAGGTGATTTTAAAAAAATTATAAGTTCGAAAAATTAACTATGCTTTTAGGAAATATTCCTAATAAACTTTGGAAAATAATGACCTCGAGCCAGAATAAACATCCTCAAAATATAATATTTTAAAGGTCGAATAAAACAATTTTTATTTTTTAATAAAAATTAATCAGAATTTGAACATAATGGTTGGCACGCCATGTGATGAATAACCCTAATATGGAGTATTTGTTACAACAAAAACACAAAAAACATATTGTTGTTGTCCAATGGACTATCGTATGTAAAATTGTTTTAAATATTTTTGTTGGTTATTGATAATCGTTGCCTTATTAGTATGGTACAATTTCTTCGTCTTTCTAATTCTCATTGCGAATAGAGGCGAATATGTATTAATTTGCTAGTTTGTGCACTAAACGATTTGTCATTAGACTCGTTTGCTACTTTGTAGTAAATCGTTTCTATTTTTGCTAAATAATCTTGACAATGGAATCTTGACAAATTCCGAAACACGTGTCGATTAAGTCTTGCAAAAATGACCAACATAAATAAATTTAAAACAAAAAAAAAAAAAAAAAATAATTTTTCTTGAAAATTATGCTATGAGAATATCATGGTTTTAATTAGTAAAGAAAATAATGACCTCGAGCCAGAATAAACATCCTCAAAATATAATATTTTAAAGGTCGAATAAAACAATTTTTATTTTTTAATAAAAATTAATCAGAATTTAAACTTTGTAAACTTTAAAAAGTTCTTGAAAGTAAATATTTATACATAAACTTTGGTAATTTATATATTTTATTTTGGTAATAAGCGAACTATAAATAATTCTACCCTTAAATAAAAGAATTAATTGATTTTATTATGTTTTTATTTGTACAAAATATTTTTTATCATAATTGCTGCGTATATTAATTAATTAATTAACGATTCTGAGACATTTTTCATACAGAAAAAGTATCAGATTTTGAGACATTTTTTCTATAGAAAAATTCACAGATTCTGAGACATTTTTTCGATAGAAAAATTCTCAGATTCTGAGACATTTTTTCTATAGAAAAATTCTCAGATTCTGAAACATTTTTTCTATAGAAAAATTCTCAGATTCTGAGACATTTTTTCTATAGAAAAATTTTCTGATTCTAATACATTTTTTCTATGGAAAATTCTCAGATTCTGACACAGTTTTTCTATAGAAAATTCTCAGATTCTGAGACATTTTTTCTATAGAAAAATTCTCAGATTCTGAAAAAATTTTTCTATAGAAAAATTCTCAGATTCCGAGAAATTTTTTCTATAGACATATTCTCAGATTCTGAGACATTTTTTCTATAGAAAAAGTCTTAGATTCTGAGACATTTTTCCTATAGAAAAAGTCTCGGATTCTGGGACATTTTTCCTATAGAAAACGTCTCTGATTCTGATATATTTTTCTATTGAAAAATTCTTATATTCTGAGACAATTTTTCTATTGAAAAATTCTCTGATTTTGATAATTTTTTCTATAGAAAAATTTTCAGATGCTGACACATTTTTTCTATAGAAAAATTCTCAGATTATGAGACATTTTTCCAATAGAAAAAGTCTCAGATTCTGAGACATTTTTTCTATAAAAAAAATATCAGATTCTAAGACATTTTTTCTTTAGAAAAATTCTCAGATTCTGAGACATTTTTTCTATAGAAAAATTCACAGATTCTGATACATTTTTTCTATAGAAAAATTCTCAGATTCTGAGACATTTTTTCTATAGAAAAATTCTCAGATTCTGAGACATTTTTCTATAGAAAAATTCTTAGATTCTGAGACATTTTTTCTAAAGAAAAATTCTCAGATTCTGATACATTTTTTCTATAGAAAAATTCTTAGATTCTGAGACAATTTTCTATTGAAAAATTCTCTGATTCTGAGACAATTTTTCTATAGAAAAATTCTCAGATTCTGAGAATTTTTTTTCTATGAAAAGAGTCTCAGATTACGAGACATTTTTCGTCTAGAAAAAGTCTCAGATTCTGAGACATTTTTTTTATAGAAAAAAAATCTCACTTTCTGAGAAATTTTTCCTATAGAAAAAGTGAGATATTTTTCCTGTCAAAAACGTCTTAGATTCTGAGACATTTTTCCTATCAAAAAAGTCTCAGACTTAGACATTTTTCCTATAGAAAAAGTCTCAGATTCTAACAAATTTTTTGTAAAGAAAAAGTCTTTAGAAATATTCTTAGATTTAAAGACATTTTTTCTATACAAAAATTCTCAGATTACGAGATACATATTTTTTTTTAATATAAAAATTTTTTTCTGTAGAAAAATTCTTGGATTCTGAGACCCTTTTTCTTCAGAAAAATTTTCAGATTCTGAGAACTTTTTTTCAATAGAAAAATTCTTAGATTCTGAGAAGTTTTTTCTATATACATATATAAATTCACAGAAACTTTTTTTTAGAAAAATGTGTCTGACTTTGAGAAGTAGAAAAACTTTCATTGTAAAACTTTCAAGTTTTATAATCTTGGACTTTTTCCAAAGAAAAAATGTATCAGAATCTAATAATTTTCGTATCGAAAAATGTCTTAGAATCTAATAATTTTTCTATAGAAAAATGTCTCGATAGAAAAGATGTCGCAGAATATGTAACATTTTCTTAACAAAAAATATCTCAGTCAAAGAATTTTTGTTAAAAATAGTTTCGCAATATATCATTCGTTACATCATTGCCTTGTCCATTAGTTTTCTCATCCTTTGGAGGATTTTTAATACCACGATTAGTTTTTCCAATATGAATTCACTGTTTCTCCTCCGCCAAACGATAGGAAGCCTAATGACACCTATAATTTTAAGAAATTTCATTAGTCACTATTTCAATGATCTGTATCCATTTGTTGTATCACTTACCAATTGATACAACCACAATTATTTTCAACACATGTTAGTCAAACGATCCAACAGATTTCTGGAATTCATTTTGTATTTTGTTCAATTTAATGTTAAAAATGCTCACCCAAAGTTCTAAAAAAAATTATAAATACATAAATGATGTTAATTTTTATATTTTTTGCAAATAATTTTTTGATTTACATTTTTTCTAAAAACAAAAATTCTCAATGACAATTAAATAAACAAGAAAAACTAATTTCGAATTTTTATCTATTTTCATTAGTAAATCTTACATGGTCATTAGGTGAAATTGTAAAGTAAAATTATACTGGTGGCATAGGTAATAAGTCGTGGCTTTTCAGTTTCATACAAAAATAATTCACCTAAGCTAGCTTAGATAACATTACCTCGACTTTTTTTTTCTGTGTAGGAACTCTCGTAAAATAGGAGGAAAAAAAATAATTATACGAGGCTTTTTTGATAATTTTACAAGATTTTTTTTTGAGTTTGGCAGGGTTACATGGATGAGGAGAAGTTGGAAATTATTGACCACTTTGTCATCGATGAAGCAATGTATAAAATAAGGGATACTATGCATTATTTTATACATTGGGTGGTATGAATAAAAATAAGACATTACTTTTTACTATTTACTTTTAGCAAAGTAATTTCTTAAAGTATTTGCTTAATTTTATATGAATAAAAAAAACTTAACAAAATTTACCCGAAAATTCGGCTAAGTAATTTCTAGCAATCAGAAATGTCAATAACAAAAAATAAACAAAAATAAATAATCCAAAAAATTTTATTTATTTTTAAAACTTTAAAATCGTGTTGTTCTCGTTTAAGTTATGTAATTAAATTGGACCATAAAATAAAAATGTGCTTATCCAAACTGTTGTTTTTAGCTTGGTAACAGTTAAAGTGCTTTAAATAAGTTGTTTGATTTTGCACCCTATTGAAGTGATTAAAATTTATTGATCAGGTAAGTGTGATAAGATTTGGAGATTTTGGACAAAAACCTTCTACACATTTGTAAACCAAATGTGCTTCATGTCCAAAAATCTTAATTCAGATTTGCAAAAACACAAAAACTGAAAATTACACTTTGTTTTATCTGCAGATTGACGATATTGCTACTATTTGGAACATCAAGGACAATTTTAAATGAGTAGAAGTTACCAAACATTCATCCTTGCTAAGCTTTCTTGTTGTGTAACGGCATCCATCCAAATACAGAAATGAAGATAATTCCCAAATTGTCACAATATAAATTTGGTTAAACTTGATTGACAGTTTTCTATAAAAAGGGTGATTCTGAGATACTTTTGTAATGCAAAAATCTTAAAGTCAGCAATTTCTTTGATTTTAAGACACTTTCCTTATAAAAAGTCTCAGAATTAGGACCATTTTCTTATAGAAAAATTCTAAGCTTGAGGCATTTTTTTCAGATTCGGAGACAGTTTTGTTATAGAAACTGTCTTCGATTCTAAGACATTTTCTTACAACAAATTGTAAGTTTCCAAGACATTTTTTTTGTAGAAAAAGTTTTAGATTCTGAGACATTTTTCTTATAGAAAACGTGGCAGATTCTAAGACTTTTTTATGGAAAAAGTCTCAGACTGTAAAACCCTTTTTTAATAAAAAAAAAACGACATTTTTGTTACAGAAAAAGTCGCAGATTCTGAGACATTTTTCTTACCGAAAAAGCCGCAGATTCTGAGACTTTTTCTTAAAAAAAAGTCGCAGATTTTTAGACATTTTTCTTATACAAGAAGTTCAAAATTCAGAAATATTTTTCTTGTAAAAGAAGCAGATTCTGAGACATTTTTCTTAAAGAAAAAGTCGCATATTTTAAGACATTTTTCTTAAGGAAAAAGTTGCAGATTCTGAGACATTTTTTTCAAGAAAAGTCGCAGATTCTTGGATATTTTCTTATAGAAAAATTCACAGAATCTAAGACATTTTTTTATAGAAAAGTCGCAGAATCTGAGACATTATTCTTATAGAAAACAAACTCAGATTCTGAAACATTTTTCTCATTAAAAAAGTTGTAGATTCTAAGACATTTTTCTTATAGAAAAAGTCCCAGATTCCAAGACATTTTTCTTATAGAAAAATTTAAGATTCTAAATCATTTTTTGTTTCTTTAAAAAGTGGAAGATTCTGAGACATTTTCTCGTAAAAGAAGTAGCAGATTCTGGAAAAATTTTTTTAGAAAAAGTTGAAGTTACTGAGTAATTTTTCTTGAAGAAAAAGTTTCAGATTCTAAGTCGTTTTATATGTAGATAAAATCGCTTATTCTGAATCATTTTCCTTATTCTGAAACATTTTTCTTGCTGAAAAAATCTCGGATTCTGAGACATTTCTCTTAAAAAAGAAATCAGATATTCTGAAACATTTTTCGGAAAAAAATGTATCGTTTCTAAGATGTTTTTCTCATAGAAAGGCTCTCAGATTCTGAGCCAAAAATCTGTTTCTGGAACATGTTTCTCATAGAAAATGTTACAGTCTGTGACTCACAGACTCTGTGAAATTTTTCTTTTAGAAAAAGTGTCAGTTTCCAAAAAAAATTTATATTCCTGCTCATATGCTTTCTATAGAAAACTGTAAATTTTAGGTCCTATTTCTTTTGAATGTAAAAAATTGAGTTAAATTTGCACATAAATAAAGAGAAAACGTCAAAAAATGCATTTTTATTCTATATTTTGAATTTTTCAATAAAGTTTTTACAACCATAGGAAAAATAAATATGTAAACTGTTTTGAAATGTGTCCTTAAATATTTTAAATTCATAAAGTCTTAAATAAAAGAATAATCCTCGCCACAACTTATTATTAGTGTGACCTAATATATTTGTCCAACCAATGGGACTTAATTATATTGCTTGTGTAGGGTGAAAAAAATTAAAGTGAATTAAATGCATTTAATGATAGGAGAAATTTTAAATATTCATTTATTTGCTTATGTTTTTTGTTTTTATATTTACACAATTTAAAAAATTTCGCTAAATTGCTATTTTCCGCTAAATTTAAGATTCTTAGTCTACTCAAGAGCAGACTAATTTTTTTGGAGTAAATACTTGAATTTTTTGGCTTTTATTCATATCAAATCAAGTATTTACTTTTTCGGGCTGAGTCTTTACTTTGTTTATTTTTTTTGGAATACTAAATCAAGTAATTTCTTAAAATCAAAATAATTTAGCAAACCGTATAAGCATTTAGTAAATGCTAGGTTTTATTCATACCACCCATTATTTGGTAATAAAAGCTTTGTTGGGATATATATATGTTGACACGTAAATTAAATATTACTTCCGTCTTATTTAATAAGTTTTATTTTGTTCTCTACATTAAACAGCACTACATTAAATTAACCACCCGCGATCATTTTGATGTAATGAACACACACACACATCTACACTTATACATGTACATAAATTTCTTTATATCCTCTATGTCTATGTTACACTTATTAAATTGAATACTAATTAAAAGCTTACAACAACAACAAAAATATCTACACTCAAAAAATTATGTCATTAACTGTTTGTAGTTTATTTAAAAAGTTTTCCGTTTAGTCGTTTTTAAAAGAAAAAACATTTGTTTGATGTTCAATTTTTATTAATGACTACTTCAGTCCTTTGTTTCAAAAATAACACACTAAAAAATAAAGACTTTCATTAACATTTAATTTTTAAAGTCATTTATTTTTGTTCTGTAAGTAAAAACTACGGATTATTCTTTTGATTTTTAATGATTTGTGTAAGTATTTTTTTTTTAATTGTTGGTATTTTTTAGTGTTTCCAATTCGGTTAATCGATTAACCGATTCCTCGATTAATCGCCTCTATTTCGGTTAATGTCGAAACAAATAATTTAAAACGCAAATAATTATTCGACCCGATTAATCGGTTAAAATAGTTCGATTAACCGGTTAATATTATTATCTCTATATTCTACTATAAATAGTTTGAAACACTTCCTCGTTTTTACAAACACTACCGAAAAGTCAAAACTACAGAAAAAAAAAGTATTTAGAAACCAGCAATTAACAGTTTAGAAAAGCAAAATTAATATATATATATATATATATAAATTCCTGGGATTCCTAGTTGGAACAAAGGGCCAGTACAAATGTTTTCCATTGACTTCAATCTACAGCTAGCCTTTTTGGTTCTCTCCATGAAGTTCTGGCTGACCGCAGTTCAATTTCTACTTGTCGTCTCCGTGTATTTGTGGGTCTTTCTCTACGTCGGCTGCCCTGGGGATGGTAATCGAGAGCTTTCCTTGTTATGTCATCATGACTTTTCCTAAAGGTATGACCAAGCCAGTTCAGCTTTTTCATGCGGATGTCTAGCATGATTTGGGTTTGTTCTGTTTTTTGCCATAACTCATAATTCGTTATTGTCATAGGCCAAAAAACACGTAAAATTCTTCGCAAGCATTTATTAACAAATACCTGGAGTGCATTTGAGTCTTCACTTGTGATGTTCCATGTTTCGCAACCATATAATAAAACAGATTTTACATTTGAATTGAAAAGTTTGATTTTCGTGCGTAGGGTTATGCGATTGGACATCCACACTTTATTCAGTGAGCCAAATGCTTGATTTGTTTTGACAATACGGTAAGCTATATCCTCTTTGCTGCCACCAGAAGTAGTTATTATACTGCCGAGATAACAATAGTTGTCTACATCAAGAAGTGGTTGTTCTAAAATTTTTAGTGACTCGGTGTTGTTGGTGTTGACGCGCAATGATTTAGTCTTAGATATGTTTATCTTAAGAACAGCTTTGGATGCATTCTTAACAAGGATATTGAGCTTTGTTTGCATATTATTAAAATTGTGTGACAGAAGACATATGTCGTCGGCATAGTCTAGTCGGCATAGAAAATTAAAATATTAATCATTTAAAACTGAGAAATCCTAATTACAGTTTTCAAACGCCATATTAAAAATCCCAATTAAAATTCAGAAAATCCCAAATAAAATTCAGAAAAGCTAATTCAAATTCAGAAATCCCAATTGAAATTCAGAAATCCAAATCGAAATTCAGAAACGCCCAATTAACATTTACGAAAGCTCAATCCAAATTCAGAAAAGCTTATTGAAATTTCGAAATCCTAATTGATATTCAGAAACTCCCAATTTCACAAAATTGAAATTTACAGAAGCCTACTCAAATTAAGAAATCTAAATTGAAATTTAGAAAAGCAAAATTGAAATTTAAAAATTCTAAATGAAATTCAGAAAATATAATTCAGTTTCTGAAGAGCTAATAAAATTCAGAAATCTCAATTGAAATCCCAATTTAAATTTAGAAAAGTGAAATCAAATTATATAAATCAAAATTAATATTTAGAAGACATCAATTAAAATTCTGAAAAGAACAATTAAAATTCAAAAATACCAATTGAAATTAAGCAATACCAATTAAAATTTAGAAAAGCCAACTGAAATTCAGAAATCTGAATTGATATGTATTAATAGTTTAGAAAATCAAAATTTAAATTTAAAAATTACAGTTATAAGTAAATTGAAATTGTGAAATCCCAACTAAAAAACGGAAATGGCCAATTGAAACTCAGAAATCCCAATTCAAATTTAGAAAATTCCAAATAAAATTTTGAGTTTTTATTTTATCTAAATTTCAATTACACAGAAAAAAAAAGTCGAGGTAATGTTATCTAAGCTAGCTTAGGTGAATTATTTTTGTATGAAACTGAAAAGCCACGACTTATTACCTATGCCACCAGTATAATTTTACTTTACAATTTCACCTAATGACCATGTAAGATTTACTAATGAAAATAGATAAAAATTCGAAATTAGTTTTTCTTGTTTATTTAATTGTCATTGAGAATTTTTGTTTATAGAAAAAATGTAAATCAAAAAATTAATTGCAAAAAATATAAAAATTAATATCATTTATGTATTTATAATTTTTTTTTAGAACTTTGGGTGAGCATTTTTAACATTAAATTGAACAAAATACAAAATGAATTCCAGAAATCTGTTGGATCGTTTGACTAACATGTGTTGAAAATAATTGTGGTTGTATCAATTGGTAAGTGATACAACAAATGGATACAGATCATTGAAATAGTGACTAATGAAATTTCTTAAAATTATAGGTGTCATTAGGCTTCCTATCGTTTGGCGGAGGAGAAACAGTGAATTCATATTGGAAAAACTAATCGTGGTATTAAAAATCCTCCAAAGGATGAGAAAACTAATGGACAAGGCAATGATGTAACGAATGATATATTGCGAAACTATTTTTAACAAAAATTCTTTGACTTTTGAATATTTTTTGAATATTTTTTGTTAAGAAAATGTTACATATTCTGCGACATCTTTTCTATCGAGACATTTTTCTATATTAAAATTATTAGATTCTAAGACATTTTTCGATAGGAAAATTATTAGATTCTGATACATTTTTTCTTTGGAAAAAGTCCAAGATTATGAAATTTGAAAGTTTTACAATGAAAGTTTTTCTACTTCTCAAAGTCAGACACATTTTTCTAAAACAAAGTTTCTGTGAATTTATATGTACATATATAGAAAAAACTTCTCAGAATCTAAGAATTTTTCTATTGAAAAAAAGTTCTCAGAATCTGAAAATTTTTCTGAAGAAAAAGGGTCTCAGAATCCAAGAATTTTTCTACAGAAAAAAATTTTTATATTAAAAAAAAAATATGTATCTCGTAATCTGAGAATTTTTGTATAGAAAAAATGTCTTTAAATCTAAGAATATTTCTATAGACTTTTTCTTTACAAAAAAATTTGTTAGAATCTGAGACTTTTTCTATAGGAAAAATGTCTAAGTCTGAGACTTTTTTGATAGGAAAAATGTCTCAGAATCTAAGACGTTTTTGACAGGAAAAATATCTCACTTTTTTTATAGGAAAAATTTCTTAGAAAGTGAGATTTTTTTTCTATAAAAAAAATGTCTCAGAATCTGAGACTTTTTCTAAACGAAAAATGTCTCGTAATCTGAGACTCTTTTCATAGAAAAAAAATTCTCAGAATCTGAGAATTTTTCTATAGAAAAATTGTCTCAGAATCAGAGAATTTTTCAATAGAAAATTGTCTCAGAATCTAAGAATTTTTCTATAGAAAAAATGTATCAGAATCTGAGAATTTTTCTTTAGAAAAAATGTCTCAGAATCTAAGAATTTTTCTATAGAAAAATGTCTCAGAATCTGAGAATTTTTCTATAGAAAAAATGTCTCAGAATCTGAGAATTTTTCTATAGAAAAAATGTATCAGAATCTGTGAATTTTTCTATAGAAAAAATGTCTCAGAATCTGAGAATTTTTCTAAAGAAAAAATGTCTTAGAATCTGATATTTTTTTTATAGAAAAAATGTCTCAGAATCTGAGACTTTTTCTATTGGAAAAATGTCTCATAATCTGAGAATTTTTCTATAGAAAAAATGTGTCAGCATCTGAAATTTTTTCTATACAAAAAATTATCAAAACCAGAGAATTTTTCAATAGAAAAATTGTCTCAGAATATAAGAATTTTTTAATAGAAAAATGTATCAGAATCAGAGACGTTTTCTATAGGAAAAATGTCACAGAATCCGAGACTTTTTCTATAGGAAAAATGTCTCAGAATCTAAGACTTTTTCTATAGAAAAAATTTCTCAGAATCTGAGAATATTTCTATAGAAAAAATTTCTCGGAATCTGAGAATTTTTCTATAGAAAAATTTTTTCATAATCTGAGAATTTTTCTATAGAAAAAATGTCTCAGAATCTGAGAATTTTCTGTAGAAAAACTGTCTCAGAATCTGAGAATTTTCCATAGAAAAAATGTCTCAGAATCAGAGAATTTTTCTATAGAAAAAATGTCTCAGAATCTGAGAATTTTTCTATAGAAAAAATGTTTCAGAATCTGAGAATTTTTCTGTAGAAAAAATGTCTCAGAATCTGAGAATTTTTCTATCGAAAAAATGTCTCAGAATCTGTGAATTTTTCTATAGAAAAAATGTCTCAGAATCTGATACTTTTTCTGCATGAAAAATGTCTCAGAATCGTTAATTAATTAATATACGCAGCAATTATGATAAAAAATATTTTGTACAAATAAAAACATAATAAAATCAATTAATTCTTTTATTTAAGGGTAGAATTATTTATTGTTCGCTTATTAACAAAATAAAATATATAAATTACCAAAGTTTATGTATAAATATTTACTTTGAAGAACTTTTTAAAGTTTACAAAGTTTATTAGGAATATTTCCTAAAAGCATAGGTAATTTTTCGAACTTATAATTTTTTTAAAATCACCTTGGCTTTTTTGTAATATTGTCTAAAAACTTTGTAGGCTCTATGTTATCTTGGCACTTAGATAAAGTTATACTATGTTTTTTGGTAATATTACCTCGATTTTTTTTTTGTGTGTAGTTGCGTTTTGGTTTTCCCCTTTAAAAACTGCACACAAAAAATTTTAAAGAAAAAAAAATTTAATTAAAAATTTTAAAAAGTTCGATTTTGTTTTTAATAATTTTTTTAATTGATATGATAAAAATTTTTAATAAATTTCGAAAATTTCCGTGAATAGAGAGAATAAATGCACTTTTGTGATATTAAACTTTTACAAATTTTAGTAATTAATACTATTACTTTCGTGATAGGTGCAAAATCAATTAAAATAGTAATTGAAACTCATTTAAATTTTTTGTGTGTGTGCGTAAAGACTGAAAATTAAATTTTACTTAAAATACTTTTATTTTTTGTTACATTACTTTTAAAAAATCGTTTAAAATTAAATTTTCACTGTTTTTGACGATTAATCGATTAATCGCCACTTTTTCCGATTAATCGACCCGAATAACCGATTAACAAATTTTTGTCAATTTTCGAATAATGACCTAACCGGTTAACCGGCAGGGTCGAATAATTGGAAACACTAGTATTTTTTAATGAAATATCATTAGTTTTTACCTACACAAGTCAGTTATTTTTTTGTAGAAAAAAAAATCAAAAAATTATTTATAGAAATATAAAAACATGTTTGTATCAAGTGACTTTGGCACAATGGGTAGAGTGTCTGGCCAGAATGTAGTTGATTGCGGGATCGATTCCCCAAAAATTTTATTGAAAATTTTTAAAAAAATATTTCAATAAAAAATTGTAAAAAATTACCTACGAAATCATTAATTTTTATTGTTTTCGTAGGTTATTTTTTGAAATTTTTTGGTAAAAATAACAGAAATATCATTAATTTTTAATGTTTTCGTAGGTTATTTTTTCGAATTTGTTGGTAAAAAAGAGTGAAAAAAACGTAATTTTTTAATGTTTAATGTTATTTATTTTGGAAAATTTTGTCAACAGTAAAAAATAAATGTTGATGTTTGTTAAAACAAATGAATAATTACTGGGATGGTTTTCAATTGTTTATTCACTGGTTTTAAGTGTATTTTTCATTTGTTTTTGCCTACAAAATATTTTGAGTGTACGTATGTACTTAATACTACTAACTAGAGGAGAAGGGTGTCTGCAAAAATTACTAAAAAGGTGGGGGGGGGGAGTGTTTTAATTATTTTCATCTCCCGCACTGTGGAGGCGTGAGGATGAGGAAGGAGGTTTGGAGTCTGTTAAATCAACAAAATCCAAGTATGATGCACTTTAATGTCTGTATTTGTTTACACATTGTTGTTGTTGTCGTCGTTTGTTGTTATTGTTGACGTTGTTAATAAACCCCAATTTAAAAGTAAATGAGAGCTGTCAATTCATCCTGGGATTCAACAAGTTTGCTGTTGCTGAATGTACGAGTATTTAGTTAATGTTAAGATTGTAAAAATCTCAGTGGGACTTCAATACCAAAGAAAAATTCTGTATATACTGGGTTTTCTAAATTATTATTATATTTTTGTTTATATAATTAATAATTAAGGTCTAATTTAATTAATAGGAACGACGATAAAGTTTGTATTAAGGTAGGAGTTTTTTATTTTACAGTATAACTAGATGATGATCTATAACAAGAGGATTTAAAAGCCAAAATACCCTCCTCATGGAACAAAATTTTTCCTAATATTTTTGGATTGCTAAACACGAATCAAATTCAAAATCGATTACTATATTTTGCATTTCGGGTTTCTTTATAAAAGCCCAAACATGTGAAAATGGTTTTGAAGACCTTTTCGAAACATTATCTATGATTTTGGAGTGCTTCCCGGACAGGGAAATTGTTGTTGTTGGCGATTTCAATGCCCACAATTCTACCTGGCTTCGCCATTCGAGCCATACAACTCCCGACGGCCAATATGTTGAGGTATTCGCCGCGCACAACCACCTTGCGCAGTTAGTGAATTAACAAACACACATTTCGTGTATTGACGGGCAATATGTAATACCCATACACATACATAGTTGAGCTACTTGCACCTCTCGGTAACTCGGATCACCATATCTTATCCGCATTTTTTCGTATTCCGAACTTGGTAACGTTAAAAAAAAGCTCGTTGGGCTGCACTATGCTTCGACCCATGGACAAAAGTCAACAAAAAAATGTTTGTCTCAAATTGTGTTTAAATACAGATTTTTTGAAAGATAATAAGGTATCTCAAATAGATATTAATAAAAATATTTTTTCTGATTGCTTTTGCCACCACGAGAGGGCGCTAAACTCAGAGAATTTTATGCAAAAATGACTTAGCAGGAAAATGTTTTTTAGCTGTTTCACAAAAATAATTCTCAAAAATCAATTTTTTAATAAAATGGTTCGAAATTTTGTTTTAAAGTAGTTTTATATATTTGTAGTGAAGTTAAAATATAAAATTTTGTATATCACAAAATCCACCAGAAAACACATAAAAAATGCTATTTTCTGACCTTAGGTCTTTTAGGTCGATTTTCTTTATATTAGCGGTATGCATTCTCAATTAAGCCAATAAAACATATCCATTTTCAGTTTTTTTAATTTTAAAAAAATCAAGATTTTTTCGCGAATTTAATTTTCTTCAAAAATTTAAAAAATCAAAAAAGTATGTTAATTTGAAGAGCCATATCTTCTAAAGTATCCCAGCAAAAATAAATCGAGATTTTGGCGACACAGCATCTTTTTATAGCATACCAAAGCGCATCCAAAGAGCGCTCTTGAGGATGCAGTAAAAGTAAGGCGAAAAAATTTAAATTTTTTGTTAAGATTTTTTAGATAAAACTCAAAAAAAAAAAAATTATATTTTGATAAAATTTCATACATGCTTTCCTTTTGAATATATTTAACACTTTGACAC
The DNA here is from genome assembly GCA_963921195.1 of Pegoplata infirma. Taxonomy (NCBI): domain Eukaryota; kingdom Metazoa; phylum Arthropoda; class Insecta; order Diptera; family Anthomyiidae; genus Pegoplata; species Pegoplata infirma. The sequence continues at coordinate 162,261,741 of OY992537.1, read as the reverse complement.
ATGATTTCACTGCATCATTATTGCGCATTAATCAGCGCTGTAAAGAGTGCTTCAATCATAACCATAGAAAAAACAAGTAAGAAAATTATATAAATATATATATAGACCGACCATATGATACCCTACACCCAGTGTTGCCATATATTTTTTGGAAAAAACTTTTTATTTCTGAAAAAAATCTTTTTTTTGTCAAAAAAATCTTATTTTTTTCAAAAGCATTGAAATAATTTAAAATTAATACAAATTTATGTATTTTCAATTCAATTTTTATATCAAGTGTAAAAAAATAATAAAAAAACAACCCTTCCTTTCAAAATGGTCCATTTTTCTGAGCGTTCTTATAATATGTATATCCAATGATGAGTTTTTATTCAGTTTTCCCAATTTAATTACAAATTATTTTTAATAATTATTTAAACCTAACCGAGAACTGTACCCGATTTCTGTAACTATGCGAGAAGTTTTCGCATTGAAAAAAATTAAATAACATTATAGTCATTAAGTATGTCACAGAGTGATTGAGAAAAAAGCTTTGATTTCTTTTTTGTATTCGATGTTTTTAACACTAGCATCATTATACTCACCCTGTAGAAAACTAAATGACTACAATATTATTTATTTTTTCTCGATGCGAAAACTTTTCGCATAGTTACAGAAATTGGGCACTGGTTACAATGATCGTCGTCTCGTTGCATTGAAATCGACCAAGGTTTTAGTGGGAATCGAACCCTGTTTCATAGGCTAGCGTTTTTATATGACTCATAAAAGATTCTGAAAAGTATGTGTTCATATTCTTTTCTGAGTCTTTTTAGACTCTTTTATGAATGTTTAAAAAACATTTTGAATTTTTTACACATCCATAATTTAGAGTCAAATATGAACCTTTCAGGACTCCAAATTTCGAGCGTTCCATTATTTCCATATTTTTGAGCCTTCAAAGAGTCATAATTTCTAAAGGCTCAGAAAATTGAACACAGTAACCAAATATCAAAGACCAGTGCATGCTCGACAATATATGACGGATTGGATCTATATGTGATAAGATCTTCTATTAGAGCAGCAAATACACAATTTAAGTGAAAAATTATTCTATGTTACCAACTTACAGATTTAAATGAATATCGGGTGGAATTTTCATATGGTGACCAAGTCAACCGTTTACATAGACTGAAGGACGGACACGCTAAGTCAACTCAAATAGTGATTCTGAATCGGTCGGTATACTGAAAGGTTGGGTGGGACCAATATTTCGGGTATTTACAAAAAAACTGATACTTTTTGTATTTTTTAACTAATTAAGAAAAACTTGAAAAAACTTTATTATTTTCCAAAAAACTTGTTTTTTTAGAAAAAATTTTGAAATCTTTTTAGCACCTCAAAAAACTTGCAAAAAAAGGGAAATCTTGATATATGGCAACACTGCCTACTCCAGAGTTTCCCGGAAAATGGGTCCTGGAAAATGGGTCTCGGAAAATGGGTCCCATGGACCGATTAGATCTATATTTTGTCAAATCTTTAATAAGTGTAAAACGCAAACACAAATCAAATTTGAGTAAAATAGGCTTCTTTTTGGTGACAATAAACCGCTTTAACTGAATATCGGGCCAAATTTTCCCAAGGGGCCTAAGTCGGGTAGTTGCAAACATCAGCACAAACTCATTATACCCTGTACCACAGTGTGGTGTAGGTTATAAATAGAAGTGAAACAGAGTAGTATTTCGCTTGAATAAGTATTACACTCAAAATAATACTCTGTTAAATTACAGAGGTACTCTGCTAAGCCAGCAGAAAATACCTTAGATTTCCAACCAGCAAGATTTTTTGTTATTTTACAAAGAAAACTCTGTAAAAGGATTTTGATAAAAAAAAACTATAAGTTTATAGAATTATCTGTAAAATATTGATAAATCCGAAAATAATTTTACCAAAAAAACTCTGTAAATTTACAAAGTTTTAGTTAAATGCATTCTATGAGTTCAAAATTTTACAAAAAAAACTCTGTAAATTTACAAAATTTTAGTTAAATCCATTTTATGAGTAAAACTTTTCTACATAAAAAACATTAATTAAAATTAAAAAAAAAAAATGAATTAATTAAAATTAAAATTTTGTTAAATTTGCCCGCTTTAATGCGTCCAAATTGTAAATTTACTTTTTTATTTTTGTGAATATTACGAGATTTAACAAGTAACTCCAATTTTACACGTCATCCTCGTAAAATGTACCAGTTTTTATTGTAATTTAAGACACTTTTTAAAGAGGGGTATATTGGTCATATTTGGAAGTTTTTTGATTTTAATAAGTAAAATTACAAATGAAATTTAGTATTTTGATTACGAGAAAAAACAAAGTATTTTTCTAAAATCCGTTTTTTAACAAAAAAAAACTGTTTATTATCTGTAAAATAGAGATTACAAAGTAAAAAGTAAAATTACAGATAAAATTTTGTTTATCTTATCGGTCACAGAAAATACAAAGTATTTTCTTAAAATCTGTATTTCGACAGATAACTTTGTCAAATATCTGTCGAATTGAGATTACAGTCATTGTACAGAGTATTTAACAGAGTAATTATTTTGAGTGTAGTGACAGCATATTATGTAACTTTTGAAGTTTAATAAAAACAATGCAATATAAAAGAGAACAACAACAAAGCAAACAACAAAAGAGAAAAAAGTTTTTAAACTATCAATAGCAGGGATGCCAACTTAGTGCTTTTCGCGCTAGATCTAGTGCTTTTTGATGTTCAAAACGCGAAAATTTTTGACCTAGTGCCAAATTAGAAAAACGCACTAACTTGGTGCTTTTTATATTTTCAGTTGGTGCTTTTAGTGCTTTTTAAAATAAATTTTTATAGCCTCCAAACAAAGTATTGCTGTATACTTAGTTTGTTATTTCGAGTGTAGCGCATCGAAATATTAGTCGGAGACTTCACAAAGTATATATTTTATAGATTTTTGATCGATTCAAAGACATTTTTTGAATGTCCGTCTGTCTATCTGTGAAAAGCAATATGCAGTTCAAACTAAGAGCTACCCGCCTGAAATATGGATCGAATTTATTAATATGGTCAATAACCATTGGTCGTATTAAGTTCGGAAAAAAGGACAAAATCGGACTAACATAAGAGGGATTCCACACCAAATGTCCAGCGAAAAAAAACACGTGTCGCACGAATTTCTGAATAGGTTGTATGGATAGCTCTATATGGAACTAAGAAAATTGCGTTTTTGGTTTTTCAATTTTTCAAAAACTGGGCTGAGGAGGCGTGGTCAAATATTGGAAAAATGGTCAAATTTGTGTCGAGTTGCCTTGATTAAATATTTATCACATTAAAACGGAATACACCACAATCTCAAAAATTTACATTCTTATATAGTTTTGTATGGGCTATCGATTAAATTTTTTTTTTTTGGAAAATTTTCAGAACCCGTTCTGAAATTTTCCATTTTTTAAAAAAGTCAATTTATCAAAAATCCGGCCACTTTTTTTTTTTTTTTTAAATTTTTTTTTTTAAAGTTTAGATGTTTGTCCATCCACACAAAAAAATTCAGAAACACGTTCGGCGTTTTTTTCGAGAAAATCGCATTTGAATATTGAATTTCACGACAATTTTGGAATTTCCTTGTATTTTCTTGTTAAAACATGGCGTATGAGTAACAAATTTTTGCGAAACCAACGAGTTGATCCCATTTTAATTATTTGTTCATGTGTGGTGCAATATAGAGATGGGCGTGAATGCGATTTGACCCACGCAAGATTTAACCCACGCAATTAAAGTCACTGACGACTCGTTATTATTTTTAGTTTACTTGTGCAATCACGTGAGTCAATTTACCGTTACTCACGCAGTTTTTGATTACGCTCACGGTTGTTCACTCACGCTGATGATGATTTTACAAAAATAATAAAAAAAACTAATTTTCTATGAAAAAATCCCTAAAAACGAAAACTAAAACAAAACAGTAAAATTCCAAAAAAAAAAAAATAGTTAAAAATCACAAAAACTTACTTAAGAAGATTTTAATTTAAATTAATAAAAAATAAAGAATTACTCGCTTAAATGCGTAAAACTGATAAGATGCGTTTATAAGCGTTTTTTTAGATATGCATCAATGTCCTTCTGACCGTTTATATCGAAAACAAATCGTCAATTTTTAAAAAAATTTGTTTTGAGATTTCATAAAGACTTCAATTTAAATTAAAAAAAATACAGAATTACTCGCTTAAATGCCTTAAACTGGTAAGAGTAGTTTCATACAAATTTTACTGAAATATCAACACTAAAATGAGTTCAAAATCTTAAGATCACTTGATGTGCGTTTATAAGAGTTTTTTTATGTAAATGCATCAATATCCTTCTGATTTATTTAATATTTTGGATAAGCGCATTTAAGCGGGAGCAATAAATCGGACACTACATTATAGGTACATATCCTTTAACGTTCAACATTTGAAAAAAATGACTCGCGAGTCACGTACTAAGCTATTCACGACATTAAAGAGGTAGCGTTAGTAGAACATTTCGTGAGTGATTATGAAGTCCAATTTTTGCGAGATGAGTGAATGCTTAAAATTTTTCTTAAGTAAGTTTTTGTGATTTTTAACTATTTTTTTTTTTTTTGGAATTTTACTGTTTTTTTTTAGTTTTCGTTTTCAGGGATTTTTTCATAGAAAATTTGTTTTTTTTTATTATTTTTGTAAAATCATCATCAGCGTGAGTGAACAACCGTGAGCGTAATCAAAAACTGCGTGAGTAACAGTAAATTGACTCACGTGATTGCACAAGTAAACTAAAAATAATAACGAGTCGTCAGTGACTTTAATTGCGTGGGTCAAATCTTGCGTGGGTCAAATCGCATTCACGCCCATCTCTATATTGCACCACACATGAACAAATAATTAAAATGGGATCAACTCGTTGGTTTCGCAAAAATTTGTTACTCATACGCCATGTTTTAACAAGAAAATACAAGGAAATTCCAAAATTGTCGTGAAATTCAATATTCAAATGCGATTTTCTCGAAAAAAACGCCGAACGTGTTTCTGAATTTTTTTGTGTGGATGGACAAACATCTAAACTTTAAAAAAAAAAATTTAAAAAAAAAAAAAAAAGTGGCCGGATTTTTGATAAATTGACTTTTTTAAAAAATGGAAAATTTCAGAACGGGTTCTGAAAATTTTCCAAAAAAAAAAATTTTAATCGATAGCCCATACAAAACTATATAAGAATGTAAATTTTTGAGATTGTGGTGCATTCCGTTTTAATGTGATAAATATTTAATCAAGGCAACTCGACACAAATTTGACCATTTTTCCAATATTTGACCACGCCTCCTCAGCCCAGTTTTTGAAAATTTGAAAAACCAAAAACGCAATTTTCTTAGTTCCATATAGGGCTATCCAAATAACCTATTCAGAAATTTACGGGACACATGTTTTTCTGTAGCGGGACATTTGGTGTGGAATGCCTCATAAGTGGAAAATGTTTTCCCTTGAAGAACTCAACCAACCTCTAAAAAATGCCATTCTTTGTAGGTTTTTTTTTGTATTTTGGTTTAATAATTGAATTCTGTTCTGGGTGAAGTTCAAAGACTAAATTTGGCTTTTGAAGCGAAAAATGCGGACCATGTAAAATTGTGCAACGATTTATATCGGTTTCTCAAAAGTTTAACCAACAAACTTATCAAACATTTTGTTTGAATAAAAATATTATTTTTTTTTTTATTTATTTAAAAAACAGTCCAGTGCTTTTTTACCCTTTTTTTTCAAGCAAAATTTCGCGTTTTTACCCGTTTTTAAAATTTTTGTGCGCGTTTTGCTCTCAAATAGTTGGCATCTCTGATCAATAGTGCGTATTTTCTTTAAAAAAAGTTGAATAAAGCTAAATAAATAATAAATTTAATTAAATCAAAAGACAAATTCCATTTTTTATACACAAATAATCAAATTTGATATTAAATACGTGTGAGATGAGGAAGAACAAGCATTTTGCCACCATATTGGAAAATACATCAAATACAACACTGCGTACCTTCTAATATTTTCTATGATCATAACACTTCACATTTGGAATGAAAAAAAAATTGAGTTCACCATTTCCACTTTAGTTTCAGAAAATACAAATTATATTACAAAAAATATCCAATCATATTTTAGAATCTCCAATTATATTTAAAAATATCCAATTATATTTCAAAAATTTCTAATATAATTGAAAATTTTTAAACTGTAATTAAAATTTTTTTGGTTATAAATGGTAATATCTGAAATATAAATGGAAGTTTGAAATTTTCGAAATATAATTGAAAATATTTTGTGAGGATGTTTATTCTATATAATTGAAAATTTTTTAAATGTTATTGGATCTCTTTGGCGATATTTCTTCCAAATGCTTGCAGGGAGTCAACTGATTTTCAGAATTAGTCAATTGTATTTAAGATTTTCCAAATGTTTTCAGAAATAGTCAATTGTATTTCAGATTTTATAATTTGTATTTCAGAAATAGTCAAATGTGCTTCATCTTTTTTCTGCTTAAATCAGCTCTTTAAAACATACATGAATTCACTGCATCTTTTCAGCGCTCTAAAGAGATGTGAATTCAGAGCATCTTAAGAGCGCTTTTTCGGTGTATCCAACTAGCGCTCTAAAGTGTGACATCGCCTTAGAGAATCATGCATGAATTCAGCAGGTTTGGATGCGCTCCTTGACTCGAGTTTCCTTTCCAAAAGCTGCTGCCAGTTCAGCAAAATTTCTGCTGGGATCTATGGGATTTCTACGATTCAAAAAGCATTTGATTCAAACGTTCGTCCTTTTTTATACCAATGCAATAAAAAAAAGTTTTTCCAAAAAAAGTGCATTTTTGATGCAAATGCAATTTTTGGATGCATTTTTCAAAACTTTCTCCCCCTTTAATTTTTTTGAAACCTGCATAATTCGAAAATATGGCATTTTTTACACAAAATTGAGTACCGTTTTTTTTGTGACAGCGTTTCAAAAAATTTTCGTGATTTTTTTAAAAACTACTTATTTGATTTTTTCCATACAAAAAATTAATTTTATGTTTAAAAAAGTATGTAACTTTAAAAAGTCATTTCTTTGAAAATTTCTATCGGATTTCTACGACTCAAAAAGTATTCGATTCAACTGATTATCCGTTTTTATACCAATGCACTAACAAAAAATATTTAAAAAAAAATGCATTTTTGATGCAAATGCAATTTTTGGATGCATTTTTTAAAACTTTTTCCCCCTTCAATTTGTTTGAAACCTGCATAAATCAAAAATATAGCATTTATTGCATAGAATTGGGTACATTTTTTTTTGTGACGGCGTTTCACAAAATTTTCGTGATTTTTTTAAAAAATGCTTATTTAATTTAGACGACTTTAAAAATAAAAATAACTATTTTTTCAAAAAAGGATGTTTTTATATTTCCCATATTACTAATCCGATTTTGCCCAAATTTGGCATTAATATATATCTAAGGAATATTAATTTGCTTACAAAGTTTTTTTTTAACGATCGGACAATTTTCGTAGGTGTTAAAGCGTTTTAAAGAAAAAGGATATATGGCAGGACCTTGAATCCTTGCTCCGATTTAAGTGAAATGAGGCAGTCCACACCAAATGTCCCGCTACAGAAAAACATGTGCCCCGTAAATTTCTGAATAGGTTGTTTAGATAGCGCTATATGGAACTAAGAAAATTGCGTTTTGGGTTTTTCAAATTCTCAAAAACTGGGCTTAGGAGGCGTGGTCAAATATTGAAAAAATGGTCGAATTTGTGGCGAGTTGCCTTGATTAAATATTTATCACATTAAAACGGAATGCACCACAATATCAAAAATGTACATTCTTTCATAGTTTTGTATGGGCTATCGATTAATTTTTTTTTTTTTTTTGGAAAATTTTCAATCCCCTTCTGAAATTTTCCATTTTTTAAAAAAGTCAATTTATCAAAAATCTGGCCACTTTTTTTTAAGTTTAGATGTTTGTCCATCCACACAAAAAATTCAAAACGCGTTTTTCGTTTTTTTTTTTCGAGAAAATCGCATTTGAATTTTAAATTTCACATTTTTCTTGTTTTAACGTTGCGAATGAGTATTATTAATTGCATAAATATTACTCATACGTTCTGTTAAAACAAGAAAATACAAGTAAATTACTAAATTATATTTTTGTTCAACTAATGAAAATTTTGTATGACTTATGAAGTTCATCAACCTGCGTTTGGCCCAAGGAGATTTGGAAATGATATTTTTTCGGCCCGTCCCGTTTCTGGGAGTGCCGGAAATGACAATAAATAAACTTTCAAACATTTATATTGGGTATTCGACAACCCACATTTAAATTTTTTTTGCTGATTTGAATTAAGTGATAATTTATGAAAAATTTAAATTTAAAAGCTTTTGATACATATTTCGAAATTTTTCTTCTTCTTTTTTTTTAAATGCAGATGAATACTCCTAATGATGACACCAAATGTACTATAATGGACCTTAATGATGATTGTCTTATGGAAATATTTCAATATTTAACAATACAGGATACTTTTTCACTAATCGGTTGTTTCGATCAAAGATTCGATGAAGTTGCCTGCGAAAGAATTGCCCAAATGAAAAAGTTAAAAATAACTTTACGAGAACCCGAAAAATTTACACATTGGCAATTGGAAATTATTGGCAGAAATTTGAAAAGTCTACACATAAGTGGTGGCTATTCTTTACCCTCCCGTTTAATATTGGACTATTTAGAGCCCATTTGTTGCCAACGAATTCTTCAAAGTCTCACTCTGAATTATATACAATTTGATGAGGATTATCAAAAGTGTCTATTGGAGGTGGCACTTAATCTGCAATATCTCAATTTAAGTCACTGCCAATTAACAGATGATTTATTGAGGCCCATTTTAGAAAATTGTACAAATCTGAAAACACTTGAAGTCTTAGGAAACTATACCTTAAAGTGTGAATCATTGCAATCTTTAAAGTCAAAATATTTAAAAGAACTTAAAGTTGAACAAAATGATTATTGTAAAGATGCAATTCAGTTATTTATTGTGGACAATCCTTTGGTGTTGGTAACAGTTTTTGCTCAAGGACGTTTAAATTATACAGTGTATGGCCAAACTGAAAGTTTATAGTGATATTTAATGTGAATATGTTAATAACCTAGTAATTCGTACATAAAAATATAAAGTCTATTTAAATAAATAATTAATTTTTACTTTTCTAAAAAAAAATAAAATTTAACAGATGGTAGCGGTAGTAATTTTAAAAGGTCTAAAAATCGGTAATGGTATTGAAAGGCTTACGGTTGCCAACGCTGGCTTGATATTATAATCGCCAGTGTAGCCATTTTGACGCTTTTCGGGTATTTTCTGGAGCTTTTTGTTCTTTTTACCTGGAGATTTTTTCGAATGTCATTTAAAAAAAACGGGTATTTATAGAGCTTTCTTTTTTTTTTTTAGCGCTTTTGGTGCTTTTTTTTTTTAATTTGTGTTTTTTTAAGTGTAAGAACTTTCAGAACATATTTTCTGAAGTTTTAGTTAGGTTTGGTTATGGTGGATGGCATTGAAATTAATATAAGTAAATAAATTTTTTGAAATTTATTTCAATTTAAGTTAATATAAGGTAGTTTTACTTTAAACAAAGAAAATAAACTTAAATATAGTGCATGGAAATACTTAAAAAAGCGCAAGAGTTTTCCTTAATTTGTTTCCTTAAATGAAGTTAGATATTCTTTCCAGCAATGAGCGAATCCATGGTAAATTTAACTGACGGATTGCCGATTTTTCATTTTTGGTTATTTGGTAGAGCTTCATAATGGATCAATACTTTGGAAGATATGGGCGTTTAAAAAAAAATGCTTTTTTGACAATATTGACTTTTAGACAGTTTTTTAACATTATTGTGCTCGGAAACCGTAAGTCGTACGAAAAAATTTATAACAACAATATTGTTTATAAAATTATGAAAATTATGAAAATTTTAAATTAAAAAAAAAAAATTTGAAACCATATTTGAATGTCCTTTTTTCTTAGGAAGGACATCATGAAATTCAAAAAACAAAATTTTGTGTTATAGTATAGAACAGCGGTTACCAATCTTTTTGGCTCGCGTACCCCTAATTTTAAATTTTATCAGCCGCGTACCCCCTAACGAGTTTTTTGTTTTCGTTAAAAAAACTTCACATATAAATATTACACTTAGAAAATTGATGCAGTTACTACATGACGGTCATTTGTGTAGTAAGTAGTAGTTGTTGTTATCAACTACAATTTCAGTTGTTTTTGCATGAAAAATCTCAAACAACTGTTCTTTGTAGTCGTTTTAAAAAACAAATACAAAAAATTGCTACATTGTAGTAACAGTTGTTTTATGTAGTTGTTTTTAGTCTATAAAAAAATTATAATATTCTAGAAATTTTTGAAAACGGATGTGCAGGAATTATTTCCAAATAATTTTAACCGTTTTTGACGTTTAGAAGTTTTTTTTTTGTTAATAAAAAAATTCAGACAATTTGAGTCAGAGTAAAAACAACTGTAATTTGAAGTAGTTTTTACAGTTTTTTGTAGTTGTTAATCAATAGTTAAAAACAACAACAATTTTTGGTTGATTTTACCGTAAAATGTAGTGGACGCCTAAACAACAACAAATGTAGTAGTTTTAACTGTCTTTTGTAGTGGATTCTACCGTCATAATTTTTTGAGTGTAGAGTTAATTCTGAAATTTTATATCTGCGGGTATTATAATTTTTTGAAGGAATTCGGGGAGATCAAAACAATGATGGTATTTTTTTTGGAAAAATGTTCGCTCCTTTGGGTGGTTAGTTCAATGCATCTGAAAACGCGGATTTTGAGCTGATTTTTCTGCAGAGCAAAAACGGCTGAAAATATTGTAAATCTGATTTCACCAGTCAATTCTACACCAAAAATTAAAACAACGGACGTTTTTTGAACTTTTTAAAAAAAATATATAATTTTTTTTTAAATGTTTTTTTAATTCGAGGGAAATACCTCCAATTACAATGCAAGGGCATTTTGAGCTTAACAAAATTGTACTAAAATTTGCTCAAAAACCAGGCGTCAAAGAAAAATTTGGGAACCATGTTCAGAATCAGCATCGAAAGGTTAATCGAAAACAAGTGGTCAGATCTCAAAATATCATCCAAAAAAATCGCAAAAATTGCTCTCTAAATTGCACAAAAATACTTTTTTTTTGTGAACTTTGACCTCAACTTTCTTGAAAACCTGACGTTATGGGAAGCTTTGGAAGCCAGATGCCGAGCCAGCATTGAAAGGTTAATCTAAAACGAATGTCCAAATTACTAAAATTTGGCGTACCCCCGCGGACAGTTTCGCGTACCCCCTAGTGGTACGCGTACCATAGGTTGGTAACCGCTGGTATAGAATGTCCTTTTAACGATTGTATAATTTTAGAGAGGTGTTTTTACGTATTGATGAGCAATGAATTTTTTAAAGTTTGATAGCCAGATATTTGATTTTTTTCAAAATTTTGGAAAAAATTTAGCAATAAATTTTCAAAATTTTGGCAAAAATTCCAAAACTTAGCAATAAATTTTCAAAGTTGGTGATTTACACCAACTTTGAAAATTCATTGCTCGAAAATATGAAAAAAAAACTATCCTAACATCGTTAAAAGGACATTTTAAACTTTAATAAACAATTTTGTTTTTGGAAATCCTTGGTGTCCTTGACAGGAGAAAAGGACATTCCAATATTGTATTAAATTTTTCTTTAATTTTTTTTTTTGAAAATTAATTTTTTTTTCTAAATTTTAAATCTCCATAATTTTATCAACAATATTGTCACTGAAAGTTTTTTCATACAACTTACGGTTTTCGAGTAAATAAAAAACAAAAGGACTGTCTAAAACTATTAATATGATTTTTTGTCAAATTTTTTAAAAAAATAAAATATTTGGCTCTCTAACAAACTTTAAAAATTTATTGCTCAACAATACGAAAAAACACCTCTCTTATGTTTTAATAGCGTTAAAAGGACATCCCAGTTGGAAAATGTGTCACTGAGGAAATTTCCACAGTGATTCCTTGAGGAAATATCTTCAGGTTCTGACAAATCATAGGTAATCCTTGATGACATGTCCTAACATTGTCAGCACTGAATGTTTGCTTTAAGAGTGTGGACAATTCCTCTAAGACGTCTAAAAGGAAATGTCTTCAGAACAGCAGTATATTAAATTAGAATTTTAAACCTGGGCAACTCTTCAATTTCCAAGAAAAAGATGGCAATATTATCGATTTATTTAAAATAAAATCAAAATCTAACAAGTAGAATAAAAGTAATAAATAGACAAACAATTTTCAAAATAAAGTTTGGAACAGGTAGTTAGGTGTGGGACTAATAAACTGGAGGTTCCAGGTTCAAATCCAGTTGGGACTAAAAAAGGCGAAAAGTTTTTTCTAAATATGAGAAAGATAATTGATAAAGGAAAATGGATAAAAGTAAAAACTAAAGGAAATACGAAAATTTTTGTATTTTCGCATGACCTACGTCAGACATTTCCCCAAAGAAGTCTTAGGTGACATGTCCCCTGATGGTCAGCCCTGACCACTGCTGACTTTGAGTGAGGACATTTTGAAAATTTGTATGAAACTGTCCTCAACCCAGTACATAGAGATGTCTTGTGGATGTCAGCAGTGACTCTGACATGTCATCGCTCCGTCACTGAGGATGGCTCGAGGACGTTGCCAACTGGGATTCTAAACAATATTTTGAGTAGGTTTATTCTAGCTCGAGGTCATAATTTCCTTTACTAATTAAAACTATGATATTCTCATAGAATAATTTTCAAGAAAATTATTTTTCTGTTTTAAATTTACCCAGTTGGAAAATGTGTCACTGAGGAAATTTCCACAGTGATTCCTTGAGGAAATGTCTTCAGGTTCTGACAAATCATGGGCAATCCTTGATGACATGTCCTAACATTGTCAGCACTGAATGTTTGCTTTAGGAGTGTGGACAATTCCTCTAAGACGTCTAAAAGGAAATGTCTTCAGAATAGCAGTATATTAAATTATAATTTTAAATCTGGGCAACTCTTCAATTTCCAAGAAAAAGATGGCAATATTATCGACTTAATTAAAAGAAAATCAAAATCTAACAAGTAGAACAAAAGTAATAAATAGACAAACAATTTTAAAAATAAAGTTTGGAACAAGTGGTTAGGTGTGGGACTAATAAACTGGAGGTTCCAGGTTCAAATCCAGTTGGGACTAAAAAAGGCGAAAAGTTTTTTCTAAATATGAGAAAGATAACACTGCGGAACACTAAAAAATAAACAAGAGTTACGACCATCATTTCTTTATATTTCGGACATGCTGAATCGAATGGCGTACTCCGTTTTTCGATGTATGGTACAGTTTTCTTGTAAAATGTCATTAAAGATTGGCTGATTTTCAGCTGCTTTTTTAACAAAAAAAATTCCAAAGCTTATGAATTTTAAATTTTATGGCATGGAATACAAAGATATAACTTGTAGTAATATTTCTAATATAAATTTGGTTTAAAGCTTTTCATCTTAACCCCTTTAATTCGCGGATTTCTTCATTTTTTTAAGTTTTCGCGAAATTAACCGCTAAATTGGTCTCTGATAAAAAACTTGCATTTTGTGGATCATAAAGGCGTCCATGACACTACGAATAGTGGACAAAAAACATCTATGTTATATGGACCATCATGAAGAAAATCGCGAAAAACCGTTTTTTTGTATATGGCAGCATCACTTTAGGAGATGATTTGAGGCTTCATCTTATAGTATATAATGTGGGAACCTTAAACAATGAACTGACCCAAAATTTGTCCAAAAAAGTTTTCATTTGCAAAAGTTATCTTAACAAAAACTATAATTATTGTATCGCAAACACTGAAATAACAGTTTTTGTTAAGATAACTTTTGCAAATGAAAACTTTTTTGGACAAATTTTGGGTCAGTTCATTGTTTAAGGTTCCCACATTATATACTAAAAGATGAAGCCTCAAATCATCTCCTAAAGTGATGCTGCCATATACAAAAAAACGGTTTTTCGCGATTTTCTTCATGATGGTCCATATAACATAGATGTTTTTTGTCCACTATTCGTAGTGTCATGGACGCCTTTATGATCCACAAAATGCAAGTTTTTTTATCAGAGACCAATTTAGCGGTTAATTTCGCGAAAACTTAAAAAAATGAAGAAATCCGCGAATTAAAGGGGTTAAGATGAAAAGCTTTAAACCAAATTTATATTAGAAATTAGAGATGGGATCGTGAGTGACTTTTCAATCACGATCACGCACGCTCACGAAAAAAAAATTGTAATCACGCACGATCACGCACGAAATTTTTTTTTCTGCTCACGCTCACGCACGCTCACGTGAGTAGAAAAAAATGTAATCACGCTCACGATGTAATCACGATCACGAAATACTCACGAATTAAAATATGTAAAAAAAATGTATGTCATATTTTTTTATGCATTGCCCATATTTTTTATGCATCGCTGACACACATGACATCCCCATGACATCTCTATATAAAGAGTTGAGGACAGTTTCATAAAAAATTTCAAAATTTCCTCAATCATATTCAGCAGTTGTCAGGGGGTGCTGACATTCCCATGATATTTCCCCTAAGTCGTCTTTGTGGAAATGTCTGATATAGGTCATATGAAAATGCCAAAAATCTTCGTATTTCCATTAGTTTTTACTTCCATTCAATTTCCTTTATAAATTATCTTTATCATATTAAGAAATAACTTTTCGACTTTCCGATGTTTCCGATGTTTTTCTCAGAAATTGAAAAGTTCCCAGATTCAGGGTCGTCTAAAAGTATGGCGCTGGGCACAAAGAATTTGGGGACCCGCTGGAAAGTAAAAAAGTCGCACGACAAAAAAAAACGCATTCTTGTGGTACAAATTAAATTCATGTTATTACCCGTTTTAAGAAAAAGAAATTAAAAAAAAATATATATTTTGGGTAGGGATATTTTAGCTTGAGTTAATTTTTCTTTACTTATTAAAACCATGATATTCGTGAAAAGAATTTGGTTGTAATAATGTCTCAGAATCTGAGACATATCCTGTACAAAAAATGTCTCAGAATATGAGAATATTTTTATATAAAAAACGTCTTGGAATCTGAGACTTTTCAATACGAAAAATGTCTCACTTTTGCATACGAAAAGTGTCTCAGAATCTGAGACTTTCTATTTTGGAAAAACTTCTCTGAACTTTAGACTTTTAAAATCTCAGAATCTGAAACTTTTTGTGTACGAAAAATATTTCACATTCTGAAACTTTTTATGTAGCAAATATTTCAATGGTTTTGAGACTTTTGATATATTACAAGTTTCTCCTATAGAAAAAGTCTCAGTGTATACGAAAAATCTGTTAGATTCTAAGACTTTTTCTGTAAGAAAATAAGAAATTTTCTTTTAAAAGAAATTAACAGTATAACCGAATTTATTTGCATTTCAGGCCCCTTAGGTCGAGGGCCCTGTGCACGTGCCTAGTGTGCTCTAATGGTTAAAACGGTACTGCCCAGATGTAAAAGTTCAGTTTGATTGTGAAGATATTTCCTTATAGATGTCTTAGAGAATTTTTCACACTCTTAAAACAAACATTTATTGATGATAATGTTAGGACATGTCCTCAAGAACTACCTATTATATGTCAGAATCTGAATGCATTTCCTTATGGAAGCACTGTGCAAATTCCCCAATGACACATTTAAAAAACTTATTAAATTTATATTTTTTTAAAGACCATGAAAAAATCAAGAAAACGTTACCGAACAAAAAAAAAATCTGGAAAACAATTAAAATCACGAAAAATTCACGCAAGAATTTTACTCACGCACGATCACGCACGAACTTTTTTGTGTTACTCACGCTCACGCACGCTCACGTGAGTAGAAAAAAAAATACTCACGAATCACGTGATTCATGCGTGATTCACGTGATTCACGTTAATCACGTGATTGGTGCCCATCTCTATTAGAAATATTGCTACAAGTTATATCTTTGTTTTCCATGCCATAAAATTTAAAAATCATTAGCTTTGGAATTTTTTTTGTTAAAAAAGCAGCTGAAAATCAGCCAATCTTTAATGACATTTTACAAGAAAACTGTACCATACATCGAAAAACGGAGTACGCCATTCGATTCAGCATGTCCGAAATATATTGAAATGATGGTCGTACCTCTTGTTTTCTAAAATAGTGGTTAGTTTTGTCACGCAGTGTAATTTATAAAGGAAAATGGATAAAAGTAAAAACTAAAGGAAATACGAAAATTTTTTGTATTTTCGCATGACCTATGTCAGACATTTCCCCAAAGAAGTCTTAGGGGACATGTCCCCAGAAGGTCAGCCCTGACCACTGCCGACTTTGAGTGAGGACATTTTGAAAATTTGTATGAAACTGTCCTCAACCCAGTACATAGAGATGTCTTGTGGGTGTCAGGTGTGACTCTGACATGTCATCGCTCCGTCACTGAGGATGGCTCGAGGACGTTGCCAACTGGGTATTTATGTATGTATGTTGGTAATTTTTTGCAAAAACTGCATTTACAGTTTTTTCTTTTAGAGGATTAAATTTTATAAAATATTTTTTTTAATATTTGTACTTGTCCTAGGGTGCCACTAGTGATAACAAATGAAAGAGGAGGATCTCCCCTAATTTTCCTATTTTATTATTTTTACATATTAGGAAAAAGGAGGTAAGCTACGTCCTTTCAAAATATTTTAATAAAATGTTCAAAGGACTTTATTTACATGCTTTTATTATGATATGGCAAAATAAAAAAAATGTAGAAATAAGGGGAGATCCTCCTCTTTCATTTGCCATCACCAGTGGCATTCTAGGACAAGTATAAATATTTCAATAATATTTTACAAAATGTATCCTTTAAAACTTTGAAGTCCTTTACAAAATGTGTCCTTTAAAACTTTGAAGTCCTTTAACAAGGAAACAGGATCACGAAATAAAAAACTGTATATGCACTTTTACTCCATTTGATCTCTACTTTCAGACGTATATAATCCGGTTCATGTTTAATATTGGCTGACGGACGGTGTAGTCAGGGGCGTATCCAGGATTTTATTTCGCAGGGGGCCCACTTTTTTTTTTAGTTTACATATCTTTTTCTCCCGCCGTCTTTCCTTTGAAACAAAATGTAACTGATTAAGAGAGACCAAATTCTGATAATTTTTCTCCCAAAAATTTGAAAATTAGCATGTCCCAGATTCTGAGACATTTATTCTATAGAAAAAGTCTGAGATTCTGAAACATTTTTTGTATAGAAAAATTCTCAAATTCTGAGACATTTTTTCTTTAGAAAAATTCCAGATTCTGAGGCATTTTTTCTATAAAAAATTCAACATTCTAAAACATTTTTCCTATTAAAAAAATTCTCAGATTCTGAGACTTTTTTCTTATAGAAAAATTCTCAGATTCTGTGACATTTGTCTCAGATTCTGAGACATTTTTCTATAGAAAAATTCTCAGATTTTGAGATTTTTTTTCCTTTGAAAAAAGTCTCAGAATCTTAGACATTTTTCCTAAAGATTTATTTTACATAAAACTGGTTTAAAGTTTACAATTGAAACTTGGTTTACATTACAAAAGGTCCGTACATAGAAAATGTTATAATGGCGTGTTCTTTTCTCAACCCGAGTAAAAAAATTGATATGACATAATATATAATTTAATATGGGTTCGTGTCTATTTTGATATAATCTTATACGAAAAATGGTTTCATAAGATTTGATCGAATAATATCAGTTTATATAACTTTATATCGACTTTGATACGAGTTTTGGTCTAATCCAATGATATAAAATTATATCCAATTATATTAAAATTTATACAATTTTATAAATCGGATGTTTTTTTTTTAGTTTTTAATAAAAAGCTGAAAAATTAAAATAATAAAAATAAGTTGTTCTTTGAAAAAAACTTAGAAAAATTTAAAAAAAATGAAGTCATGTTAAATTTTATATAAAACACTTAGAAAATATTTTCAAAAAAATTTGTCCTTGGAAAAAACTTAGAAAAATTTGAAAAAATGGAGTTATATAAAATTTTATATAAAATACTTAGAAAATATTTGCGATAAAAAAATGTTCCTTGAAAAAAACTTAGAAAAAATTTAAAAGATGGAGTCATATAAAATTTTATATAAAACACTTAGAAAATATTCGTGATAAAAAAGTGGTGCTTGGAAAAATCTTAGAAAAATAAAAAAAATATATAAATCATATGAAATTTTATATAAAACACTTTGAAAATATTTGCGATAAAAATATGTTCTTTGAAAACACTTAAAAAAATTAAAAAATAATGGAGGCATATAAAATTTTATATAAAACACTTAGAAATTTAAAATGATGCATGGGACCAGATGTTACAACATATCGCTCCTTTACTTGTATAGTGTCATAACTCAAAAAATGCGTTTTTTGAGTTAATAATGCAGAATTATTCGTAATATCATGCTTTATATTGTGTCAAAAATTCGTATTAATATCTTTTAAACTCACCGTTTGAGAAGAGTACACGCCATTATTACATTTTCTATGTAACGGCCTTTTTCAATTAAAAACCAGTTTTAATAATAGTAAACTTTAAACGTGTTTTCTGCTAAATCAAATATTTTGAGTTATGACACTATACAAGTAAAGGAGCGATATAGTTATGTATGGCGATATCTTAAAAAAATCCCACATCAAAATTTATTATATAAATTTATCTTGCAATACATAGTGTCACACATGATCATATATCAAATAATATGACTATATAAAAGTATATAAGATCATATTAAATTATTTTTACTCGGGAAACGATGAGTTTAAAAGATATTAATACGATTTTTTGACACAATATAAAGCATGATATATCAAATAACAATAACACAGTGTGACAGAAAAAAAACCTGGGATGCGATACTTTTTTTCTAGTAGGTGTTGTCGAGTACAACAAGACCCTGTACTTAAAATTTGCGAAACACCTCCAAAATCTTGAGTTACGGGTAAAAAACCGGTTTTTCGAACTTTTTACACTTACAAGCGAGTAACTTTGTTGAAAACCAACCGATTTTAAATTTATCGACGGTTTTAGAAAGAAGAAACTGAGACCTTCCGAAGATCTGAACATAATATTTATGTAATATTGAGACAACTGTGCGTATTTCTCCAGCAAACTCAATTTTTTAAAAAAAATTCTCTATTTTTCAACTTTGGAGATGTTTTTACACATTTTTTTGTTAAGGAACCGTATTATTTATGAATTTATTAAAAAAGTATATTTTTTTGTAAGAAAAACTCAACTTTGGATTTTAGAATCGGTAAAAAATTGACCGAGTTATTAAAATTTTAGTAAAAACTAAATTTTGGAATAAACGCCTGCACAATTTTTTTATACCCTCTAACCGTATACACTCAAAAAATTATGGTAGTAAAATCAACTGAAAATGTCAGTTAAAATAACTACTTTGTAAGTTGTTTTGGGGTCAACTACTTTTTCAGTTAAATCAACTAACAATGTTAGTTATTTTAACTGACAAAAAACAACTGACTTATGTAGTAAAAATTACTAATATTTGTAGTCAAAACAACTAATATGTAGTAAAAATAAAATAAAAAATATATATATATATATTTTTTTTTTTTTAATTTTTAGAATAAACTAATTAAGATCAAATTTTTTGAAAGTTTTTTTTTTTAAGTTGTGAAAAATAAAAAAACAATTTTTTTTTTGGAAAAAACTTTGAAAAATGTGGGTGATGCTGTCTGGGGACACCTTCCCTTAGCGATTTATGTTTACAAATTCATATATTATAATATTTACACTCAAATAATAAAATTTTATATTTTTTTTATTTTTCGTTTAACCTAAAAGGAAAGCGGACCAAAAAATGGCATTGTTTAATCCGCTTGGTTCAACAGCAGGTCAATGAACTTCATATGACGCATAAATGTTTTATTTGTTGAACAAATAGACAAAAAACCTTCAAATAAAATAGTGTATTTCTGGGGTTGCATTAGTCCTCCAAGGGGAAACTTTTTTCCCCTGGTCCGGTTTAGCCTATTTACAAACTTCACTGTCCTATAAACATAACACATATTCGTGTCAAAACTTCAGGAGTCTAGTTCTTTTATTTTATACAGTTTCGTATCTTCCATAGATGGACAAACGGACAGTCAGGCAGACAGACAAAGCTAGAATGGCGTAGAATCGTCACTGATCAAAAATATATACTTTATGGGACCCTAGATCGATATTTCGATGTGTTTCACACAGAATGACAAATTGTGTATACCCCGCATATTATGGTTGGATGGTAGAAAAACATTGTGCAGGCATTCATTCAAAAATTTTGTTTTTATTAAAAGTTTAATAACTCAGTCAATTTTTAACCGATTTTAAAAACCAACGTTGTAGTTTACTCTTAAATAAATATACTTTATTAATAAATGCATAAATTGTACGCGTCCTTAATAAAAAAATATGATAAAACATCTTCAAACTTAAAAAATAACGATTTTTTTTTGAAAAATTTAGTTTGCTGGCAAAATACGCACAGTTGTTTTAATATTACTTAAATTTCATGTTAACAACTTCGAAAGATATTAGTTTATTCTTTCTAAAAGAGTCAAGAAATTCAAAATCGCTTAATATTCAACAAAGTTACTGGCTTATAAGTGTAAAAAGTTCGAAAAACCGGTTTTTTACCTGTAACTCAAGATTTTGGAGGTGTTTCGCAAATTTCAAGGACAGAATCTTGTTGTATTCGACAACACCTACTAGAAAAAAAGTATCGCATCCCAGGTTTTTCTGTTTCATTCATTTTTGTAACACTGTGTAATTCTGTATCGTTTACTCAAAAATTACATATTTTGAGTTATGACACTATACAAGTAAATGAGCGACATGTTTTCACCAGACAAGGAAAAAATTCGAATTTTATTTAAAATTCATAAGGTATTTGAAATAAAATTTTTGTTTAAATAAGATTCTCAAAAACATTTGAATTTTATTATTTCCAAAAATAAAATTCTCAAAAAAAAAAGAATTTTATTTTTGGTTTAAATTTTATTTTTGAATTTTATTTTTGGTTTAATTTTATTTTACTTTTGGTTTGAATATTTATTTGTTCAAAATATATTTGTTATTATGGAAATAAAATTCTTTTTTTTTATTAATAAAATTCTTTAAAGAATTTTAAATAAAATTTTTTTGAATTTTATTTCTTCTAAGAATTTAAAATAAAATTTTTAAGAATTATATTTAAAATTCTTTCTTGAATTTTTTGAAAAATTCAAAATTGAATTTTATCAATAACGAATTTTAAATTTTATTGTTTTTCCTTGTCTGGTTTTCACAAAGTTTTATTAAAATATTATCGGCATCAAAAACAATCGTTCACGAAATGGTTTACTGTCTTTAAAAGAGAAACTCAAGTTTTTATTATTTTATTAAAGTTCAAAGATTTAAACTGTTTATTGAAATATCCTTCTTTTTCTTTATTTGTAATTATTATTAATAATATACAGCTACAAGTATATAACATTTCTTTTATTTTGTTTTAATTGCAATTTTTTGGTTGTAATTTTTATATTTTTTTGTAAATTTTTAATTTGTGTAACGCCAAACATTAATTTCAAAATTAAACTTAAAATCGAAAATTGCATTAATTTTACACATAATTTCACTACTTGGACTAGATACTAAATTATTTAGATACTACTAATTAAATAAATATGTTGTAATAATAATAGTTAATAATTAATTATAATTTAAATATATTATTATTTACTACTTTGTTGTGGTAATTTGCTTATTTTTTTATTTATTTTTTGGAAAAATAATATTTTTTTTTTTTTAAATAAAACAACAAAAATTATATTAAAAATAAAAACAATATTCGTTGATATACTTTTTTGTTATTAACAAATAAACAGAGCTTAAAATAGACTTATTGGTCGTTAGAATATTTTGAAAATAAATCAAAAACTTCAGAATGCAAAGGAATATAAATCGTTAAATCTAAGTCCACAAATTAAAACAGGAAAACTAAGGCGAAAAGAGATTAATTTTGAAATTTTCCTAATTTTTAGAAAAAGAAAAAAAAATATCTGGAACACCATTGTAGTATTTTGCACAAAAAAATAAAGAAAGGGCAAATTGTGTTTAATAATTCTGAAAATAGATATGTCAATTGTAATTTTAGAAGGGTTCCCATGATGTATTTTTGGGGATCTTCAATAAATTTTATCCAACGAAAAACAAAAGATAACTCTTAATTTTTTAAACCCTTAGGCCGCTGAATTTTTTTGGTGTTCTAGATTTTTACATCCGAATTTCTTTTTCGTTTTGTTTCACATAAATAAAATTTGGTGAAAGTAAAACGAATGCACTTTTTTCCTTATATTTTTTTAAATTTTAATTATTCGATTTCAACTTTGAATGAAAACGTGATCAATAAAACACTAAACTTGATTTCATGTCATTCGGAAAATTTCATGTGAATTGAAAAGTTGTGAAAGACGGAACAGAGGCCCTAATAATAGAGTTAATTTTGAAAATTTCATTTGCGGGTAGAATAATTTTTTTGAAGGATTTATGGGATATAAAAAGGAAATCCGGTTTTTTTTAGGACCTATTTCTGATTTTACCAGTCGATTCTACAGCAAAAATTAAGACAATGAACGTGTGAAGTTTAAAAGAAGGTCCAAAAACCCATCCCAGGGGGCGGAAATATAATATTTTAAATTTTTTATTTGTTTTTTTTTTTTTAATACGCACAATAAAAAAGCTTTTTGAGCTTAAACAAGTAAAAAAGTTAAATTCGGCCTTGCCGAATGTAGTGATACCCTCCACAATTTCAAAAAGATTATTGAAAACAACTTCATTTAAAAGGAAAAAAAAAATTGAAAAAAATTTTCGCGAAAAAAAATTTTGGTAAAAAAAAAAATCCGCGATTTTTTTCTTTTTTTGTCAAAAAATATGTTCGTACTTGTTTAAATACCATTTGGTGTTCAATTATGTTAACATATGTCAACCAGAAGCCGAATTAAAGCATTTTGTATTTTTAGGTTATGTTAAATGTACTGAAATTTTTGAGGTGTGCTTACATTTTCGTTCATAACTTTTGAACCGCTGAATCGATATCGCTCAAATGCAATACCAAACTTCTCGGGAGAACATCCAATATATATGTTAAGTTTCAGTCATCTCTGTGCAATATTTTGTCCGCGATAGCATTTTCCACAGACAGACAGACGGACATCGCTATAATGTCTTAAAATCGATCGGGCATCATGAATATATATACTTTATGGGGTCCCAGACCGATATTTCGATGAGTTACAAACGGAATGACAAACTTATATATACCCTCTATCACTAAGTGGAGGGTATAAAAAATGGTATTAAAATTTACATTCTATCACAACTAGGGTATTCAATCGATTAATTTTGGTCGATTAACTGTTCGAATAATTAAAAATTGTCAATTTTCAAATAACAAATAAACCGATTAATTTGTTTCGATTAACCGATTAACCGAAGTTTCTTTTTTAAGTACTTTAATCTATTTGTTTTGCTTTATTTTGTGTTTTGATGTTTTATTTTAAATTACGGTTCTGCTGAAAGAAGTTTAGGTCTTAAAAAAATTATCAAACTCTGTTTTAGCAATGTGTAATAACGTCGTCAAGAAAATATTTTATCGATATTTCGGTAAAAGAAAAAATACAAACTAAGAAACCCTAGCCAATTTTTTATACATTGCCAACAGTATATATTTTTCTAATGCGCCTAATCCGAATCCGACCTTAGAACTCATCTATCTCCTTTTGAGATATTTAGATTTTCGATTGACAATACTGCATAAACTCAGATTTTCGCAATGTTCGGGACCCTATAAAACCGTGAATTATTTTATGATGTATAAATAGTTCAGCACATCCGAAAATACTGTTTTTCTTCGAAATGCTTTTGGAAACACTTTAGATATCTTTTTTCATTACGGAGATATCGACCGATGAAATTATTGCAATTTCGGTCCTAAAAAATAAAAAAAAAACAAATTTGGAAACCAAAAATTTTTTTTTTAGTACCGAATCCGAAACTCTTTTAGGGGTGCATCTAAGTCCGGCAGCAATTTGGGTAAATTTTTCCTTTTTATAAAAACTACTTTGCTTTTTTGACATTTTTTTACATTGAATTGTGGCCAAATTGGATTGGGCTAATTTTTCAGGGTGCCATACAATAAATCTTTATTTGGGCTAACATTAAAGAGGGTATTTAAATCTTCGCCATAGCGGGTATAGACTTCTTATTAATAAAGTTCTTAAAAATATTCAATTCGTGGTTTTATATTTAATTTAAATTTTAAATTGGCATTATTCGGTTAACCGAATAATTCAAATTTAACCGATTAAATCTCAACCCCGATTAATTATTTGCTCGATTAACCGATTAAACCAGAACCTCGATTAATTGAATACCCTAATCACAACCCGATTAAAATTTGTAAACTCTCAAATATTCCCAAAAACACGTTTTTTAAAAATTGTCCCTGACGTGATAGGAACTTTTTGAAATAATATTCAGCATCAGCATCGAAAGATTAATGAAAAACGAGTGGTCAGATACCAGAATATCATTCAAAAATGCACAAAAATAATTTTTTTTGGGAACTTTGACCTCAATTTTTATAAAAACCTTACGTTATGGTAAACTATGGAAATCAGATTTGCAATCAGCATTAAATGGTTTATCTAAAACGAGTATCCAGGTCCAGACTTATCCAACAAATTTTCAAAAAGTCCAAAGGCATTTCGCCAAGTACCCGAAAGTATAGTTTTTAATTCATCCAATTAATAAAATTTTCAAGACCCTATTGGGCCCATAAACTCATTTATCTCAAAAATGTTGGACCAAAAACTATGAGCATCCTTAAGACCAATGACCAACTGGATTTGGGGTCTGGACCCATCAGGTTCAAATCCAATGGGATCTTTACTAAGGTTGACCTCCTATATATATATGGGAAAATTAAAAACATATCTGTTTCAAAATCGGAGGACAGTTTTGTGTAAGGTTACACTAAAAAAAAGACTTTACTTAAACTTTGGACAAATTTTCTTCAAAATAGTTTATAAATTTTCCCACAATTTAGTTAAATTTAACTAAAGGTTGGGAAATTTTCGTAACTGTTAGGAAAAGAATTTAGTTCATGTACTGTTAAATAGTCCATTATTTTCCTTAAATGAAATTCCCAAATACCTGGAAGAAATTTTTACCGCCAAAGAAATTTTACCTAAATATAAGAAAAAATAAATATTTCTAAGAAATATTCATCTTCTACTACGACCGACGACAATATGTCATGGTCAAGCGTTTAATATAATATTAAAATTTTGTAATTATATATATTGCTAATTTATGAAAATAAAGAATACTACTACTACTACTATTCATCTTCTTTAGTTTTAGGATGTAATTTTCTACCAATTAGTTCATCTTCTTAGATTTGAGGAAGTTTTTTCTACTATTTTAGCAAAATTTTAATAACTTGGGGAATTTTTTTTTCAAAAAACTTAAAATGCCGATATCTCGAAATCTAAGCCAGAAGGAAAAAAATGGAGGCCATTTTTGGTTCTATGGATCACCATAGAATCGCCGGTCCGCATTACTTGTGTGAACTCCAATGGGTCCTAACTTTGTATGTATTTAAAACAAGTTGGCATTCCCGAAAATTTTAAAATGCTCATATCTCGGTAAATATTGCCAACACAACAAAAAGTTCAAAAGCATTTTTGTAGCTCTTAACACGTATAACAAGACCGCCAAACGATCCAAAAGCTGTCCGAGTAATAATTTTCCATTGATCCCCTAAATTCACGTATCTCAAAAACTAAGCAAGGTAGAGTGAAACAGGCAAATATTTTGCATCAAAAACTATGACGATTCTTAAGGAATCCAACTGGGTCTGGGAACATCGGGTACTGTACCTAACAGGTCCGAATCCATTTAGGTCTCCACACAATCGGATCTACAAATGTGTATGAAGAAAATTAATATTAAATTTTTCCCATTAGTAACAACAACAGGTCATTGATACACAACAATAATTATTTTTTCCATTTTTTAGTTCAAATTGGAATAATATTGAAAAAAATGTTCGTTCCTTATTTTTAAGAAAAATATGAACTTAAAAGAAGGAAAACATGGCAATGGAGCTAAATCATTGTCAATTTTCCTTAAATTTAGTTAATTTTTCCATTTTTTAGTTAACTTTTTTTTTCAGTGTAAGATGAAAAAAAAATTTCACAAAAATATAAGCTCGGTCGGTTGAAAATTGCCGTGACGTACGTACTTTGCAGTTTGTTTGTGACAGCGATGCCAATTCAGCGCGTTTCGCGCTAGATTTAGCGCTTTCTGACCACCCAAAAAGCCAGTAGCGCTTTAACCCTTAGGGCACACTGGGCACGTGCCCAGGGCCCCGACCTCAAGGGGGGCCCCAGAAGTAGAAAGTATAACATATTCGCTTACCAAAAAATTTTTTTATATACAAATTTATGCAATAACACTTAGTCGGTTGAGTTTAGGGTTGCCATCCGTCCTCTTTTCCCCAGACACCGTCCTCTTTTTAAGGGCGTCCGGGGCAGTCCTACTTCTTTTTTAGAAAGTGTCCGGGGTTGTCCTACTTTTTGGACTTTTCCCTATAACTTTTTTTATTGCTTCTAAACTTTTGAATTATTGGCTATATTTTAGCTTATCAGCAATAATGTCATCTTTTTGAGAGCAAAACGCGAACAAAAATTATTAATACATATTCAACTCTTCATTCATAGAGAATTGGAAGAAGAAAATTGTACAATCTCTTAGTAAGATCACGATCGTGTTGGTTATTTGTTGATCGTGATTGTACAATTTTGTTCTTCTAATTCTCAATGAATGTGGAGTTAAATAAGTATTAATATTTTTGTTTAAACTTTAACGATTTATCAGGTAAATTCCCTTTGTTCCTTTTAGTATACCGTTTTTTTTTATTTGTTTAATAGTTTTGATAATGGAATCTGACAAATTCCGAAACACGTGTTGACTAAGTCTCGCAAAAATGATCAACATAAATAAATTTAAAACAGAAAAATAATTTTTGGAAAATTATTCTATGAGAATATCATAGATTTAATTTTTAAAGGACCTCTAAACTCAAAAAATAATATTTTAGAGGTCGAATTAAAACAATTTTTATTTCTTAGTAAAAATTTATCAGAATTTTCATTTATATTTCAAAAATTTCTGAATACTTTTCAAAAAATTCCAAATATATGTATTTCAAAAATTTATATTTTTATTTCAAAATATCCCAAATGCCTTTCAAAAATCTTCAGTTGAAGGGCTTATTGTAAAAACTCGATAAGCAACATTTTATTTTAGGTGCTTTTTGCCTTAAAACTTTTGAAATAATGTAGAAAATATAACTTTAGTAAACTTGCATACTTAGATACACCAAAAAATAAAAAGTTGCTTATCAAGTTTTTGCAGTAAGCCCTTCAATTAACAAATGAAATTTTTTGAAAAACATATTTGGGGTTTTCACAGTGACGATTAAATTTGCCATTTTTAGTGTGTTATTTGGCAAATTTGCCATTTTACTAAACGTCAAGTATTTGCCACCATTTTTTCTTTACATATCGTGAGCGCACTTTTTGTTAGTAATTTGCACAAAATACTTTAATTAACTTTAATAACTTTTTTCATTCAGAATTTTAAAATAAACACAAAAAATCTGTATTTTTCTTTTTGTATAAATGGTTGTGTTGCCGCGTTCGAAATTTTAGCATAAACAATCACAGCTGTTTTCATTTTTATGTTTTTTTTTATTTGCACTCTGGCATTTACTTTTTAGACAAGGTTTAAATTGGGCCTTTTAAAAAAAAAATATGATACTCTCAAATTGACATTTTTGTGAAAACCCCAATTGATAATAAAGATATTTTGAAATGAAAATGGAAATTTTTGAAATACAAATTTCTAATAAGCATTTAGAAAATTTTTAAATAGAAATAGAAATTTTTGAAATATAATTGGAAATAATTGAGAATACTCTTTCTCAAAATATAATGGAAATTTTTTTAATTATAAGTGGAAACAAAAAATTTTTTCCTAATACTAAAAACCAAGGTTGGCAATCGAAACGAATAACGGTATCGATATCGGTATTGGTATCGTTTTTTATTTTATTTCGGTATCGGTATCGGTTACGGTATTTGAGTGGAATCGATTACGGTAATACCGATACCGAAACGTCAGTACCGGTACGTACCGGTATTATCGAAAAAATATAAAAAACATATAAAAACTTAAAAAAAAAATATTTTTTTTTAATTTTAATACTAAACACTAGGGCGTCCCATCAAATCTAAACTATCGAATTTCGTTTCGTAATACCTGCCTAACGATGGCCACAGAAAAGCTGATGGTGGGAAAAATTAAGAAAAAAATTTGCAAGAGCATCTTCAGTCGGCAACCAGCGATCAAAGTTCTTTTTTTGGGCTTAAAGCGGCTCAGAAAGTTTATATTGTGAGTCGAAATGACTCCATAAAAATTTCGTGAAACTCAATAATTTCCTTATACTCCCACATCGCTGTTGAAGCATGGATTTTTTGGAAATTTTTACTATATCCGCGATGTTGGTGCCCAATTTTTTTTTTTTTTTTAATTTTTATGAGACTTCGGGGGATGCATATGGAGTTTTAGCAGAAGGTTTTCCACCATAGCACAGATTTTTGCTAATGAAGTTACGATATCGCGATTTTTTTATAATTAGAAGTGCCATAATTCGAGAAAAAAATATTTATGCAATATTTTTGCATGTGATCTTGTCTAGACTGTGAAGACATATTTTTCCAAATAGATAACACCACCAAAAAGAGCTTGGTTGCCTAAAAATAAGATGGAATACGTTGCCGGGGGAGGGGGGTGGGTAAGGAAATTTTTGATTTTTACGAAAATTTTATGGAGTGATTTTGACACCCAATAGAAACTTTTTGACCCCTTTCAGCTCAAACAAAAAATAAGCAATGCATAGTGCCCAAAATCAATTTACAAATTTTTATTAATATTTTTTTTATCATGGTTTTTTAAGAAAAACCGTTTCAATACCGGTACGTACCGGTACCGAAGGAAAAGGTTTTTGGATACCGGTATCCGATACCAAAACTGGGTTTCGGTATTGGTATTGGTACCGATACTCAATTTAAAGGGTTTTGAAACGGATAACGATATTGAAAAGGTATCGATTGCCAACATTGCTAAAAACACATTTTATTTGTATATTGTATCGCGTTGTTGATTTTTAATTTATGAAAAAAATTGTCCTCTTTTTTGGGTCCAATGTCCTCCTTTTTTGAGGTTGATGTCCTCTTTTTCTCAAAAATGAAATGGCAACCCTAGTTGAGTTAACAATAAGGCTGAGTATAATTTTTAATTTTATTTTTTTGTTTTTTATTTATTTATTATACCCTACACCACACTGTGGTACAGGGTATAATGAGTTTGTGCTGATGTTTGTAACTACCCGAAATATTGGTCCTAGACCCACTTTCAAGTATACCGATAGACTAAGAATCATTTTTTGTGTCGATTTAGCGATGTCCGTCCGTCCGTCTGTCCATGTAAACGGTGTAAACACGATAAAGGTCGCAATTTTTAATCTATTGACTTGAAATTTGAAACTTAAGCCTCTTTTGGCCCAAGGACGAAGCCTATTGAAATTGAAAAAATCGGTCCATATTTAGACCTAGCCCCCATACAAAGTTGTGGCTCAAATGACTTTGGTTGTGGCTCAAATGACTCTAATAGCCGCATTTTAATAGGTATATTTTCGAAATTTGGCAGGTAATCATGTTTCATACACACAAATCACCATTCCGAATCGGACCAGTTCTTCTTGTAGCCCCCATACAAACCACCTTTTTCACATAAATCTCTAAAATTTCATGAAAATGGAAAATATTTAATTAAAATTCTGTTTGTGTATGTTAAACGCGTACTTTAATAACCTTATCAAATCTGATTATCATCGAACCATTTTTGGACCTAGGTCCCATGTGAAAATTTCGCCCGATATTCAGTTGAAGCGGTTTATTGTCAACAGCGTTGCCAATTTAGCTTTTATCCCGCTAGATTTAGCTTTTTTTAAAAATTTTCGCGGGAAAATTTTGCATTTAGCTTTAAGCGGATCTTTTAGCTTTTTTTGAAAATTTTTTGGCTTTTTTTTAGCTTTTTTTAGACTTTCTTTAGACTTTTTTTAAACTTTTTTCATTAAATATCAATGTAAAAAGAGAAGAAACATAAATTTTTACTTGAAAAATTTCTAGTTGTGTTCAAAAACACAACTATATTTCAGAAACATCTAACTATTTATATTTTAAAGATTGTCTAAATGAGTTTTAGGAAGTTTTTTTTTAATTTAAATTTTTTTTTTCAGAATTCTAATAAGTAATTGAAAATTTTTAAAACTTTAATAAAAATTTTTAAAATGTATTTGGAAATTTCTTAAATATAAATTTGAGAAAATTAAATTTTTTGGAACATATAAAGAAGATTCTAAAACTTATTTAGTATTTTGTGAAATAAAATTAAAAAATTTTAAAATATAAATGAAGATTTCTGAAATGTATTAGTAAACTTTTTTAATATTGTTCCCGTGTAAAAAAAATAATTATATCAAAACATATCTCCTTTGATAAAAACATATATGGATCATATATAAATGGATGTAATCAGATCTACATCATATATATTCATATCTGCTTTAGATATTTTTTGATCCGTAAATTGAGTCTATCTGACAATTTTACATATATGTATGCACAGTCGACGTATTTACAAACTGTTTTTCTAAATATTCAGAAATTATAAAAGAAATTTCCACTTCCAATATTTCCCAAATTTCTAAACTTTATTTGAAAATGTAATTCAAACAATTTGAAATACATTCTGAAATGCAATTGAAAAATCCCAAAAAAAATCTAAATTGTATTCAAAAATTCCTTTGATTTATTTGGAAATTTTGTAGACAATGTTTTGAAATTTCTGAAATGCACTTTGAATTTGTTAGCGTTAAAGATTTTCTTGATTGTATTATTTTTAATCTTTATTAATATATACCTACATTCGAAATTTTCGGAAACATAATTTTTTTCAAATTTATATTTGTTAAATTTTAATATTTTGTTCATTAATAAGCATAATTTTAGTCCCAAATATGCTATAGAAGGAATAACATACCCCTATTTTGCAATTCAATTGTAAAATTGAAGAAAAAGCTAATTTAAATTAATTAAAAAAAAAGTTTAGCTTTATTTTTTAGCTTTTTTTCAATTTTTTTAGCTTTTTTTAGCGGGTTTTTTGAAAAAATCTAGCTTTTTTTGTTTTCAAATTCTGGCAACGCTGATTGTCAACAAAAAGAAGCCTATTCCACTCAAATTTGATTTGTGAGTGCTTTTTACACTTATTAAAGATTTGCCAAAATATAGATCTAATCAGTCCATGTTTGAACTTGGGACCCATTTTCCGGGAAACTCTGGTGTAGGGTATTATATGGTCGGTCTTGACCGACTATAATTTTCTTACTTGTTTTTTTTTTTTGTGTAGGTTCCGTTTCTTAAAACAGTTAATAACATGAATTGAATTTGTACCAATTAACTATAATAAATATATGTAAATTTGAAAACTTTTTCTTGTCATTCGATTTTAATTTTTTTTCCAGTGGGGCCCCCAAATACTTGTGTGCCTAGGGCCCCCGGCATACCTTAACCCGGCCCTGCAAAAAGCGCATTTTTTTTTTAAATCTAGCGCGTTTTTTTAAAATGGCGCGTTTTCACTTTTTCATTTAGCGCCTTTAGCGCTTTCTTTCTACAACTAATCATTTTGAGAAAAATGTACATTTTACGACAGAAACGTCCTAATAAAAGTAAGACTCCATATTTTTCACGTAGTTGTTGTAGTACAACAATAGAAATGTGAAACTTTCTTGAAAATTAATAAAAAAATGTGGTTTTTATAAAAAAAACAGAAAAAATTAAGTTTAAAAATTATATTTACCTATTTTTTAGACTTATTCTTAGAATTGGCCTGAAAAAATTTATATTTCTGGAGCTTTTTACTTAAATTTAGCGATTTTTTGCGCTTTTTGAGTCACTGTTTTGCGCGTTTTGCCCGTAAAAAGTTGGCATCACTGGTTTGTGAGAGCAAAATTTAATCAAAATTAAAAAAAAAACAAGTAAGAAAATTATAGTCGGTCAAGACCGACCATATAATACCTTACACCAGTGTTTCCGGGAAAATGGGTCGCAAGTTCAAACATGGACCGATTGGATCTAACTTTTGTCAAATCTTAAATAAGTGTAAAAAACACTCGAAACCCTAATTTGAGTGAAATAAGCTTCTACTCGTTGCCAATAAACCGCTTCAACTGAATATCGGGCGAAATTTTCATATGGGGCGGGGCCTAAGTCCAAAAATGGTCCGATTAAAATCATTAGGTTATTAAGGTATAATTTAAAAACATACAAACAAAATTTTAATAAAATATTTTCTATTTTCATGAAATTTGAGAGATTTATGTGTATATCGGGAAAGTGGTTTGTATGGGGGCTATGAGAAGAACTGGTACGATTCCTTTGAAATTCGGAATGGTATTTATAAAAAACCCGTTTACCTGCCAAATTTCGAAAGGATACCTATTATAATACGGTTATTAGAGCCATTTGAGCCAAATTAAAGCGGATCTTTGTATGGGGGCTAGGTCTAAACATGGACCGATTTATTCCAATTTCAAAAGGCTTCGTCCTTAAGCCAAACGAAGCTTAAATTTCAAATTTCAAACAAATCGATTGATAATTGCGACCTGTATCGTATTTACAACGTTTACATGGACGGACAGACAGGCGGACGGACGGACATCGCTAGAATGACTTAAAAAGTTATTCTGAGTCGATCGGTATACTTAAAAGTGGGTCTAGGACCAATATTTCGGGTAGTTACAAACATCAGCACAAAGTCAGGGTATAAAAATACATATTTAATAATCTTGATGAGCTGAACACTATTTTTAAAATCGGTCGAACGGTTTTCGGGATATCGCTATTTGAAATTTTTGATTTTAAAGAAAATTCTTGATCGTAGCAAAAAACCGTAATTTTTTCTAATTTTACCGCACTCAAAATATTTTGTAGGCAAAAACAAATGAAAAACACATTTAAAACCAGTGAATAAACAATTTAGTATTTATTCATTTGTTTTAACAAACATCAACATTTAATTTTTACTGTTTACAAAACGTTCTAAAATAAATAACAATAAACATTAAAAAATTACGTTTTTTTAATATTTTTTACCAACAAATTTGAAAAAAATAACCTACGAAAACATTTCGTAGGTTATTTTTACAATTTTTCTATGTAGTTATATACACTCTAATCAAAATTTGTTGAAACTTACCCAATTTATAGTAGGAAACTGGACTCCTACTATAAATTGGGTAATTTTACTCTGCATGTGTATTTTGAATATCAGTGGTCAATTTAAATAAAACAGAGGTGAATAAAAAATAACAAGAAAACAAAAAAAAAAAAAAAAAATTCATCGGCGGCAGCCAGCATCAAACTCGCCACCTTCCGATTTGCAACACCACTCCTTAACCACTGACCTACAGAAGCTTATGTTTTTATCTGGCGTTTTAGTTATTAAACAATTGTGTATGTATATGGGGCATTCCATGCCAAATCACTCACTTTTAGGCCCGACCCCCTTCGATTAATTTTATTTTTGGATATGTTTTAGTACGTATTAAATGCAACTTCCAGCCAAATTTTCAGACTTTTATACCAAGGTGGTATTGAGTAATCAATTTTTCAAAATGGCGATTTTTTCCAAAAAATGAAAAAATTTAAATTTTCAATCAATTTTGACCAGTAAAAAATATAGATATATTAAAAAAAGATGGACAACATTTTGTTGGTAGTTAAATGTAGTTTTAGAAAAAAAAATATGAAAAATTATTCGAAGTAACTATCACTTGTTTTTTATCGTATAAAAATTAAAATCGACTTTTTGAAAAAGTCCGAAACCTTCGATTTTTTTTTTTAAATGTCAAAAAATTCTACTCTAAATTACGCAACTTTTAAGTCATAATTCGAGATGTGATCGTAATTCGTTCTATTTTTATTCAAATTTTGAAAATTGCACTTTTTTTTTTTGACTCTGGTTTATTTTATATGGTGCTCCAAAAAAAATAATTTGGTAAATTTTGACCGTAACTTCCCCCAGATATATTAACTTGGGTGTAAAAATACGTTTCAGAAAATTTTAGGATGATCGGACATGGGTAAGGCGTGCCGCATCGGCTTTGAAGTTTGAAAATCGGATTACAAGGGAAAATATGAATTTTTTTCTGTTTTCTTAATTTTTTTGGTATTTTAAGTTAATTTTGAATTCAAATGGTTACAGAATTGAAATGTAGAGTAAAATGTCTCTCTATTAAGGTCATAAAAACCGAAATCGGTTTAAAATCAGCCAAGTTATTACAACTTCCCCAGGCATCTAACGTGTGGCAGACAACTTGATTAATCAATACAATCCGATTTTTGAAATTCATTGAAATTTTCTACTGTAATAATATTTTTTTATTCTTCAAGTTCAAATGTTATTAGATGACAAGTATTTTTCATATTGTGTTTTGCTAACATTTTTTAAATTAGTGCTAAAAATGCCTGCATTTTCCACACCCTTTTGAAATCTCTATTTTAAAAAAAAAAATATTTTTTTTGTTTTAAAATTTGGAAAAGTCAAAAAAATATTACACTGAAACATGAATAATGAAAAAATGTTATTACAGTAGAAAATTTCAATAAATTTAAAAAAAGGGCCTCGTATTTTTTAATCAAGTTGTATGGCACACGCTAGATGCCTGTGGAAGTTGTAATAACTTGGCTGATTTTCAACCGATTTTAGTTTTTAGTACCTTATTAGAAAGGCACTTTACTCCACATCATAATTCTGTAATCACTTGAATTAAAACTTAACTTAAAATACCAAAGAAATTGCGAAAACAGAAAAAAAATCATATTTTTCCTTGTAATCCGTTTTTTAAACTTCAAGGACCATGCTAAGCGCCTTACACATGTCCGATCGTCCCAAATTTTTGTGAGACGTATATTTACCTCCAAATAAATATATTTAGGGTAAGTTAGGGTCAGTATCTACCATTTTTTTTTTTTTGGAGCTCCATATAAAATAAATCAGAGCCAAAACATAAAAGGTGCAATTTTAAAAATTAAAAAAAAAATAGAAAGAATTGTGATCACATCTCGAGTTATGGCTTAAAAGTTGCATAATTTAGAGTAGAATTCTTTTAGTTTTTTACAAAAAAATCGAAGGTTTCGGACTTTTTCAAAAAGTCGATTTTAATTTTTAAACGTCAAAAAATAAGTGATAATTACTTCGAATAATTTTTTCACATTTTTTTTCTAAAACTACATTTAAATACCAACAAAACGTTGTCCAACTTTTTTTAAAATATCTATATTTTTTACTGGTCAAAATTGATTGAAAATTTAAATTTTTTCATTTTTTGGAAAAAATCGCCATTTTGAAAAATTGATTACTCAACACCACCTTGGTATAAAAGGCTGAAAATTTGGCTGCAAGTTGCATTTAATACGTACTAAAACATATCCAAAAATAAAATTAATCGAAGGGGGTCGGGCCTAAAAGTGAGTGATTTGGCATGGAATGCCCCATATAGAATGAAACCAAAGTAATTATAATAAAAGCTAAAGAAATTTAAAATGTGTATATAAAAAGTCTATATGTGTTCTCTATAACTTTTTTAATTATTTAGCTATAATAATAATACAATGTTAAAAAAAAGAATAATTAAAAAAAAAATAAAAAAAAGTTGATTGCCAGCGGAGACGAACCAAGGACCCACTGCACGCAAAGCTGGCACTCTTCAGCTAGGCTATTGTACTTGTTGAATTGATTGAAGATATAACTTGTATTATGTTTATTTTCTTTTTGTAGTTGTTTGACAATTTTATTTACACATTTGTGCGTAAAATATTTGAATTAACGGACATATTAATAATTTGCTGTGTTTAATTTGTTTGAAATTATGTTACGCATTTACTGTTTATATTAACACATAATGCGTGCTTTTAAACAAAAATTTACCCAATTTATAGTAGTAAGATTACATGCATTTTTTAGAGTGTATTTAAAAAAAAAATTTAATAAAATTTTGGGGAATCGATCCCGCAATCAACTACATTCTGGTCAGACACTTTACCCATCGTGCCAAAGTCACTTGATACAAATATGTTTTTATATTTCTATAAATAATTTTTTGAATTTTTCGTCTACAAAAGAAAAATAACCAACACAAGTAGGTAAAAACTAATGATTTCTCTTTAAAAAATGCCAACAATTAAAAAAATAACGTACACAAAACATTATAACTTAAAGAAGAAGAATTTATTTTTACTTTCAGAACAAAAATAAATGACTTGAATGCTAATGAAAGTCTTTGTTTTTTATGTTGTTATTTTTGAAACAAAGGACAGAAGTCTACTTCTATATATATAAAAATGGATGTGTGTATGTATGTATGTATGTGTGTATGTATGTTCCGTATGGACTCGAAAACGGCTGGACCGATCTTGATGAAATTTTCAGGAAATATTCAGAATAGCCTAGGGAGTAACACTGTGTAGTCAGATTTGTGATTTTTTGCCTGTGGGCGGAGGGGCGTGGCAAAATCGAATTTTTACATTGCACCACGAATGACATCTATATATAAAAAACGGATGGACCGATTTTGATGAAATTTAAACCAAAGATAGTACAAACTATGTGCCAAATTAGAGCGTGGTCGGACAAATGTGTGTTGAATTAAATGTTATTTCTGTGCGTAAAATGCCATGCTTTTTTGACTGTGAGCGGAGGGGCGTGGCAAAACCGAATTTTTACATTACGCCACTAATGACATCTTTATATAAAAAACGGATAGACCGATTTTGATGAAATTTAAACCAAAGATAGTACAAACTATGTGCCAAATTAGAGCGTGGTCGGACAAATGTGTGTTGAATTAAATGTTATTTCTGCAAGATCCGCAATAACGCAAAAGCTGTTGATTCGATTTTAATTAAATTTTCATCACTGATAGTGTTAACCGAGTGCGAAACTATAGGCCATGTTATACTACGATTGGAAAAAGGGGCGTAAAATGCCACGCCCCTTTATAGTATACTCGAAGTTGTCTGCCTGTTTCGCAATCACGCAAATACAGTTGAACCGATTCTCATGACATTTTCACTACATATAGTGCTAACCAACACTCTAAAAAATGCATGTAATCTTACTACTATAAATTGGGTAAATTTTTGTTTAAAAGCACGCATTATGTGTTAATATAAACAGTAAATGCGTAACATAATTTCAAACAAATTAAACACAGCAAATTATTAATATGTCCGTTAATTCAAATATTTTACGCACAAATGTGTAAATAAAATTGTCAAACAACTACAAAAAGAAAATAAACATAATACAAGTTATATCTTCAATCAATTCAACAAGTACAATAGCCTAGCTGAAGAGTGCCAGCTTTGCGTGCAGTGGGTCCTTGGTTCGTCTCCGCTGGCAATCAACTTTTTTTTATTTTTTTTTTAATTATTCTTTTTTTTAACATTGTATTATTATTATAGCTAAATAATTAAAAAAGTTATAGAGAACACATATAGACTTTTTATATACACATTTTAAATTTCTTTAGCTTTTATTATAATTACTTTGGTTTCATTCTATATACATACACAATTGTTTAATAACTAAAACGCCAGATAAAAACATAAGCTTCTGTAGGTCAGTGGTTAAGGAGTGGTGTTGCAAATCGGAAGGTGGCGAGTTTGATGCTGGCTGCCGCCGATGAATTTTTTTTTTTTTTTTTTGTTTTCTTGTTATTTTTTATTCACCTCTGTTTTATTTAAATTGACCACTGATATTCAAAATACACATGCAGAGTAAAATTACCCAATTTATAGTAGGAGTCCAGTTTCCTACTATAAATTGGGTAAGTTTCAACAAATTTTGATTAGAGTGAAGTGCATACGTAGGCCACATAAGATCGTTATTGGAAAAAGGAATCAAAATTGCAACGTCCTTTGTACTGTACTGACCACGATTGAAAAAAGGGGCGTAAATTGCCACGACCCTTTGTTGTATACTGAACGTTATATCTGCCAGTTTTGAAATCACGCAAAAACGGATAAGCAGAATCTGTTGCTACTGATAGAACTAACCGAGCGGGAACTGTAGGTCATATGCTGAGCGTTATTCGGCAAAAGGTTATAAAATTTCACTGCCGTTTTTATAAATAAAAAGTGATTTTCTCCTCTCTCGCAATCAAACAAAAACGGCAAAACTGATGTCAATGAAATTCGCAGCACAGATAGTACTAATCGAGGATGCAGCATGAAACTTTAGACAATCACGATTCGATAAAAATGCGTTAAATGACACGCCCCTTCGTACTATACTTAACGTTATGTCTGTCTGTTTTAAAATCGCGCAAAAACGCCTGAACCGATTTAACAGTTTTTTTCTTAGGGCCAGCAACGCGGACCGGGTATAGCTAGTCATTAATAAAAACTGATCGTCAAACAAATATTTTTTTCTTTTAAAAACAACTAAACGTAAAACTAAACGTACACTCAAAATAATAACTCTGTTTATTTACATATATTTGTAAAATGCATTTGATGCAACCAAAA
Source organism: Pegoplata infirma (assembly GCA_963921195.1). Lineage (NCBI taxonomy): Eukaryota > Metazoa > Arthropoda > Insecta > Diptera > Anthomyiidae > Pegoplata > Pegoplata infirma. The sequence continues at coordinate 162,222,863 of OY992537.1, read as the reverse complement.
TTTTACAGAAAAAAGCTCTGTAAATTTACAGAGTTTAGTAAAATACATGTTATTTTGTAAAATTTTTAAAAGATTTTTAAACAAGTTTTTTTTGTACTTTTTTAACATTTTCCTAAAAAAAAACAGATAAAATTGTGGAGTTTTTACAGAAAACATAGTTTTACCTATGAAATTAAGATTGCATAGAATAAGTTAAAATAGAGATAAAACTAAGTTTTTTGGTTATAAAAAATACAGAGTATTTCCCTAAAATCAGTATTTTAGCAGAAAACTCTGTTAATTATCTGTAAAATTAAGATTACAAAGTTAAAAGATATATAACGGACGAAACTTTGTTTTTTTGTCACAACAAAATACGAAGTATTTTCTTTAAATTTGTATTTTAACAAAAAACTCTGTCAAATATCTGTTAAATTGAGATTACAGTCAGTTTACAGAGTATTTTACAGAGTTATTATTTTGAGTGTAGTTTTAATAAGTAATGGAAAAATTACCTCGAGCTAGATTTTAAAATTCCAGAAAGGTACAACTCATACAATTTTAAACCTATTTAAAGCTCTGTTTATTTAAACACTTGCTTGTTTATTATTACACTATTTACAAAAATTCTCGAAACGGTTCATCAAAATTATTATTATCGCCAGTTGTATCGGCATAACCATTCATTATAATTGCTGTTTGTTGCAGTTGCTGTGACTGTTGTTGCGTGGGCTGTTGTTGTTGCTGCTGCTGTTGTTGCTGTGGCATCAGAATTTGACTATGATTTGATATCATTACGTGATGTGACTGATGGTGCATATGATTAAGTGGCTGATTTTGTTGTATCTGTATTGTTGTTGTTGCTGTCGTCAAAGATTGTGGCGTCTGTGGATTTTGATGTTCGGCTAGCAGGGTACAATTATAGGTTGTACCCCCACCAACGCCATTTGTTAACGAATCATCATAGCAGGCTGGTAAGCCCACCAATATGTTGGTATTGCCACCAACTACGCTGCCACTGCCATTTAAACCTAGCACCGTATTTGTATCGGCATCAACAACATTATTGCCAGTGCTAGTGTCACCACTAGCACCATTCATAAGAACGCCATTAAATTCTAAGGCGGATTCTTCATTACGTTTTGCTAAGATTATGTGAGTTAGATTGATAATATAATTTTTGGCCAGTGTTAGCGTTTCAATTTTTGATAGTCTCCGTTCCATTTCCACGTGCGGTATCACTTCACGGAGAGACTAAAATTAATAAAAAAAGAAAGACAAAGATCAGTTTAACAAAATATTGACAATTTTATTAAACTTAGTAATAGACAAAAATTATTCGACTTATTTAAGACCAGTGCACAGTGCCACATTTGGCCAATCTAGCACGACAAAAATAAAAAAAAAAAAAAGTTTCCCGATTTTTATGATTTGTTTGTATGTATTATAAAACATTCCTAATAGCACGAAAATACTCATATAAGAACGATAATTCTGTTCATTACTAACGGGTGGGTGCATAAAGTTGCATCTTGTAAAATCCTGTAACTAATGTTCATTATTTCGCATTAATTAAGTCGATTTCAAACTGTTGTAACTTTTTAACAAAAAAAGATATTTATACACTTATTTTCGATAATTTTAAAGGAATTTAAAGGCTTTAAGTCATATCATTTCTTATTTTGTTTTAACAATTTTTTCTATTTTTTATTAAATTTTTAACATACTTAACAAAAAATTTTGAAAAGAAAATTATTTATTTATTTTTTTTGATGGAATAGTACTTTTGTTTTTGGTCATTATTGGTCGCCGGACTTTTTCAGTCATATTGACCAATATCCATAGTACTTATTTTAACGGCTAACTTTTGCGACCGTCTGCGACGCCGACTACAGTGGGGCGATATGTAAACCTTGTTTTTATATATTTTTTAAACATATTTTTAAAAAGTGGGCGTGGAAGTTGTCTGACCGCCCCCTTTTTTTGTGATATTATTTCTACAGTCCTTGAAAGTATATATACCAAGTTTAAAGAAATTACAACCAAAATTAACATTTTTTTAACAAGTGGGCGTGGCCGTTAACTGGCCTCCCATATTTTTCATAAAGTTGTTTTTGAAGTCACAACGAATATGTATACCGAATTTCGAGTCAAAATAAATAAAATTGGATTTTTGTCGTCCTAGATTGGCCAAATGTGGCACTGTGCAGTGTTATAACTCGCATATTTTCTGCTAGGATCCCATAAAGTATTTATATTCGTGATAGATTTTAAGTCGATTAGCAATGTCCGTCTGACTGTTGAAATGGCCACACAGCCAAATTATTTTATATCTACCTACGCAGAGAAGAGACATGATTTTGGCAACCATAATTTAAGATCGTCATATGATTGAACATTTTATCATAACTTGTTTGTAGCAACCATAACATTTTTGCAGAAATCATGCTATGATCATAAATATTCGAACAATTATTATTAAGTACCATAATATGATTGCAACAACAATTATATGATAAACATATTATGATAAAATTTTCAATCATAATATGACGATCTCTTCTCTGAGTGTAGATATTTGTTGATCCTTCGATTAATTTGGTAATGCAGCGATATCGGTTAAAAACCTTTGAACAAAAATGTAACGACACCTCGAAATTTTGGTACATTCCACATAACCTTTAAATATAATTTAAATTTGGCAGCAGCCAAAGCCATTTTTTTGTTAAAGTTGTTAATTTTTTGTCAAAGTTACCCAGGCAGAAAAATACGAAAGAGAGAGCGCTAGCAAAGTACCTTTTATGGTCGCTTGTGTGCTGGGAAAGCATCACAGTCTAGTACTCTCCCAGCGTCCAAAATGATAACCACGGTAAAGGGTATGCCGTTGCTATTTTAAAGCGCTTTGAAAGCGCTTTAAAAACAAAAAATATGGTACTATTATAGCACCTTTAGAACAAAAAAATGGGACGTATCTAAATTGTATACATAAGTCCATGAGACACAACTTTTTTTGGTGTTTATCTGAATAAAGAAATTTTTTAAATTAGGATAAAAAATTTATTGACTCATTAATTAGGATAAAAAAATGTTGAACAAACTTTGAACAATTTTCTAAGTCCCGGAAAAAATTTGTTTGCAGTTTTCTTTGCGTTTTGGAATAAAAAATTTATTAAAAATGCTTTTAGGAAAAAATTTGGAAAAGTCCCAAAAAAAAGAGGTGTATTCAACCGAAAATGTGAAACTGGTGTTTTTACATAAAAGGTGTCAAGTTTGTAATATGTAGGTCATTGTATATAAGTCACATATCATGAGAACTATCAAGGACCGGCCACTTATCCTGCAGGGAAATAAAAAATATTCCAATTGTTATGAAAATTAATAAATTTTAATAAAAAATTATACTTTGAACGGATTTAAATAGAAAAACATTGGCAAAGCGCTTGCAAAGCACTTTTTCGAATTCATACTACCTTCTACACAAAAAATAAAGTGCTTTGCCGAGACTTCTTTCTTTGGAACGGTTGGCAGTTTCTGCCTGGGTACTTTCTTTAAGCAATTTTTTGTGGACAACAATTTTTCACCAGATTTTTTGTTTTTCCAAATTTAGTTTTAAAATAAAATTTTTTATTTTAATTTTCTTTTGAGAATGTTTATTCTGGCTCGAGGTCATTATTTTCTTTACTAATTAAAACCATGATATTCTCATAGCATACTTTTCAAGAAAATTATTTTTTTGTTTCAAATTTATTTATATTGGTCATTTTTGCAAGACTTACCCGACCCGTTACATACGACTCATATGGGTCCCAGGGCACAGAGACATTCCAGGGAATTGCAAAGCCGATGAGCTTGCAAGACTAGGAACTACCTTACAGGTTCCAACAGAATTGGAATGTGTTGGTATGCCTCTAGAAACTTGCAAGCAAAGCCTACGGCTTTGTTCTGCGACGGAGACTAATCAAAGATGGGCAAATGGATGGACGTGTGAGACAACACGACTGATTTGGCCTTCTCTTAATCAGGGGCGCACAAGTGAGCTGATATCGCTTCCAAGAGGAGAGATTTCGACGGTGGTTTCTATAATTACCGGACAGTGTCTTATAGGGAAGCACGCAGAGCGGTTAAATGTGCCGTCGAATGACTTTTGCCGAAGTTGCATGGATGAAGAGGAGTTGGAAACTATCGAACACTTTATTTGTCATTGCCCGGCACTTTCTGGTCAGAGACTTGCTTCACTGGGATTTAGGGAGCTGTACGATCTTTCTGATTTGTTGGATGTCAAAATTCAACATCTAAGGAGTTTTATAAGAAGCTCAAAATGGTTTAACGACAGGGACTAGTAGGGAAAACTATTACGGTCCCGTGGTATCACAATGGACCTCAGAGTCTACGTGTGTTGACGTAAAACGTCAGCAGCCACTTACAACCTAACCTAACCTACCCGACACGTGTTTCGGAATTTGACAGATTCCATTGTCAAGATTATTTAGCAAAAATAGAAACGATTTATGTAAAAATGTTTTAAATATTTTTGTTGGTTATTGACAATCGTTGCCTTTCTAGTATAGTACAATTTCTTCGTCTTTTTAATTTCCATTGCGGATAGGGTCGAATATGTATTAATATTTTAGTTTGTGCACAAACGATTTGTCAGTAGACTCGTTTGCTACTTTGCAGTAAATCGTTTCTATTTTTGCTAAATAATCTTGACAATGGAATCTGACAAATTCTGAACACGTGTTGATTAAGTCTTGCAAAAATGACCAACATAAATAAATTGAAAACAAAAAAATTATTTTCTTGAAAATTATGCTATGAGAATATCACGGTTTTAATTAGTAAAGAAAATAATGACCTTGAGCCAGAATAAACATCCTCAAAATATAATGTGCTCGATTCTGGAATACGATTTCACCATTCACCTAATTTTTAAAAAAATTATATTCTTTCGAGTTTAAAGATTTTAAAATTTGTTCTTGTAATTATTAAAGATATTAGCTAGATCTTCAATTGTTACCAGAAATATTTTTAAATCTTAAAATTCGAAAGAATATCAAATTTTTAAAAATTTGGTGAATGGTGAAGTCGTATTCGGAAATTGAGCACAATATTTTAAAGGTCGAATAAAACAATTTTTGTTTTTAATAAAAATTAATCAGATTTTGAACATAATGGTTGGCACGCCATAGTGATGAATAACCCTAATATGGTATTATTTTATTCACAACAACAAATAACATATTGGCCCCTACCACAAGAAAACAAAAAGTCTATTTTAACAAAAGTTTTATTTTAAATTTCAAATTTTCAATACATTTTTTGAAAGTCGATTTTAAAAACAACAACAATTTGTATGGAAATAAAATTAAAGTCTGATTTTAAATATATTTTATTTTTCTATGGTAAGGCTGATTGTCGTAGTCCAATGGACTATCATTTGTAAAATGTTTTAAATATTTTTGTTGGTTATTGACAATCGTTGCTTTACTAGTATAGTACAATTTCTTCGTCTTTTTAATTCCCATTGTGGATAGAGTCGAATATGTACTAAGTAATATTTTAGTTTGTGCACAAACGATTTGTCATTAGACTCGTTTGCTACTTTGCAGTAAATCGTTTCTATTTTTGCTAAATAATCTTGACAATGGAATCTGACAAATTCCGAAACACGTGTCGATTAAGTCTTGCAAAAATTACCAACATAAATAAATTTAAAACAAAAAATAATTTTCTTGAAAATTATGCTATGAGAATATCATGGTTTTAATCAGTAAAGAAAATAATGACCTCGAGCCAGAATAAGCATCCTCAAAATATAATATTTTAAAGGTCGAATAAAACAATTAACTGGATAATATAAAACTAGTAAGAAACAAACCAGGATGTCTAAAATTTTTAGAAAAATTAAAATTTTTAATCAGAATTTAAATTTTTATTGTTTAATAAAAATTAATCAGAATTTTTTATTTTTGTTTTTTTACGTTGTGGAGGAAGGGCCGATTTTTTGTTTGTTTTCAATATCGATTTGTTATTTTTGTCTCAAAATCTCAGACTTTTCTTAAATTTTTTTTTTTTAGAAAAATTAAAAAAAAAAATCTGAAGTTTGTCTGTAGAAAAAGTTCTGAGTCAGACTTTTTTAGATAAAAAGTTTCTCATAATCTTTAATTTTTCTTAAGAAAAAATGCCTCAGAATTTAAGACACTTTTAAAGAAAAAAGTCTCTGATTTTAAGGCTCATTAAAAAAATGTCTTTAAAGACTCTTTTTAGACTAAAAAACAAGTAAAAAAATTAAATTCGACTTGGCTGAACCCATGAATACCCTCAACAATGCCTTAAACATTTAAATACTTTTTTTACACCGTAAAACAAACAAAAATGTATGCAAATTTTGATTACAAAATTTTTATTTTGAGACTATGAGATCTGAGACTATTTGTACATAAAAGATGTCTCAGAATGTGACTGTTTTTCTTAAAAAAATTTAGCATATTTAATTTTCAGCTGAAGTGGATTTTAGCAGATTTAATTAATAATAATCAAGGAGAGGACTTTCATGCAAATGCATGTTTTTTGCCCTTGGTCATAGAATAGTATAAACAACCCAGCAAAAAATAAACGAAGTGGTTCAAAAAGAATTAGTGGTTTCACTACATACATAGTAGCGATAGGTGCCGAACTTCTTATTCCGTAGGAAGTACTTTTAAAATCACTTCCAAAAATGCTACAAAATAACAATAAAAACATCTTTCACCAGTTCCTTGCTTAATGATTTTGAAGTACCTTTTTCAAATGTTCTTAGTAGTCAAATCACCTCAACATATGAACTTCTTTTTCAACTGAAACAATTAGAATGAGGGTGATACACGAAGTATGCAACTTTTTCTACGTCCAGCTTTAAATAGATTTAGGTTTTGCAAATATGGTGACAAAATTTGGTAATAGCATTTCGTTTCTCTTTATTTAGAGCTTAAAAAATCGAAAAGACGAAAATCGATTATTGATAAATTTTTCAAATTTCATATCTTCCCGAGTAAAAATTTTTGTATGGAGCAATATATGTTCTTATATTATTCCAGATCTGTTGATAGATCCGAGATTTGAAAGATCAACACTGATCCGAAAAATGGATCGCTAAGATTAGATCAGTTTTAACCGGACGGATACAATTTGATCCGAAAAGTGGGTTTATCTAATTAGATCAGTTTTAATCGGTGGGATACAATTTCATCCGAAAAATGGTTGGATCTTATTGGACCTAGACAAAAAAAAAAAGATTTTTTTAGCTGGATAAAAAAAGATAAAATTTCATACGAAAGAAAAAAAAAAATATTACAAAAAACTTTAGATAAAATTTTATACGAAAAAAAAAATCTATTTTTAGAACTATATATAATTTAATCCGAACAATAAAATCTATTTTTAGAACTGATAAAGTTTTATCCAAACAATTTTCTTCAATATTAAGATATAAATATATATAATAAAAATTTATTTAAAAAAAAAAAAAAAACTTCGAGCGGCGGGGGAATCGAACAGCTACCAACTGTTTTGTAATCGCAATCTCTACCCTCTGACGTTGTTAATAAATGACAACTTTAAAAGACTATGTTTTAAAAAAACTTAGAAAATTTTTGAAAATAGTTTATCATATATTATTATATCAAGTTTAACTTATATATAATTAAATCCAGTTTATCTTATCGGGTATATGATTGCATCAAATTATATTCGACTTGAATTTGAACAAAATTTTAAAAAAGACTTAGAAAATTTTTGCTAAAATTTGTGATTTTTTTTTTTTTTTAGTTTATTTGCTGAGCTAATAGGGGGTTTAATACTGAATTCAACAACATGATTTTCATCTTCCAATGCTCTTAATTTTCCAAGTTATAAAGCTTTAAAGTAAAAACGGTTTTTGGCTTATGAGCTTCACATTTTTCATCGGATCCAAATTTTCTTTCTGCCGTTGTATATTTAATAAAAATACCTTTAAAATGGTATAAAACATGTATAAACTTTTTTACTCACCAACGGCCAAATAATGAGTTTTAAGTTTTTTTCGGAAGTTTTTTCAGACAAAAATAATTTTATCTGAAAATATTGCTAACATAAGTTCGAACCAAATACACTTTTAATTATTGGCAACAAATAAAGCTTTGATTTGAGCTTGATCTGAGGACTTTAGCTCTCTTAAAACCAGAGATATTGATGGTTAAACATTAAAGTTTTAAAATATTTTTTTCTTCGGATTAAATAATATATAATTATATCAAAATATAATTATTTTTGAAATATTTTTGTTAAAATTCAGGGATTTTATTTTTTTTAAATTTGAAAAACGAAAACGCATTAAAAAATCATTTAGATTAAAAAAAAATTTAAAAAAAAATATTTTTTTTCTTGACTTAGTCGGGAATCGAACTCAGGATCCTCAAGAATTATATATTATCATATATGATGCAATATAGAAAGTTATATTACTATATATAAATAATATTTATTTCTAAATATTATCATAAAAAATAAATTAATCAATATTTTTAAGTTTAGTAAAAAATTAAAGCTTCTAAAACATATTTTCTTTAAAAAAAAATTTAAAAAAACAACTTTTTTTCTTAGCTCAGCCGGGGATCGAACCCAGGGTCCCTAGGAACCATATATTAACTTATATGATGTAATATATAAAATTATATAATATATAAAATTATATAACTATTAATAAATAATATTTATTTTTAGATTTTATCATAAAAATTTAATTATTCAATATTTTTAAGTTTAGAAAAAACAAAAAGCTTTAAAAACATATTTTCTTTTTAAAAAATTAAAAAAAAAATATTTTTTTTCTGGGTTGAGCGGGGAATCGAACTCGGGGTCCCCAAGCATCATATATTATCTTATATGATCTTATATAAAGTTACACACAACTATTTAAGTAATATGCATTTTTTAAAAATTTAACTTTTAAAATCCAATATGCATTTTTTAAGTTTTAAAATACAATGGATTAAACAGATTTTTTTTCTATTTAAAAATTTATAGAATTTATATATATTTTTTTTTGACTGATTTTAGGTGCTTTGAGAATCATATATAATTATACAAGCTCTCTTGTATACTTAAATAAAAATATATATGATGCAACATTAAAAAAAAATATTGAAATACTGTCATATAAAAGTATGCATAATTATATATAAAATATTGTGAAAGAAAAAAATATTTTTTACCTTATACAATTGTATAACATTTTATATGGCGTTACATGTGCCACCATTTAAAATTATATATAGAGTTTTAAAAAAAATTGTATTTATATGGTACCTTACAAAACTATATACGGTATCTCATAAGCCATTTATAATTATATCTTTGATAATATTAAAAAAATAAATGTTTGATGCCATGTATAGTTTTATATAACTGTATATAGAGTTATATGTGCGACCATATATAATTATATTTGAAAAAAAATTTTTTTCGTTTTTTAAGATGGAACCATATATAGTTTTCAATGGTTTCTTGTAAATCATATATAATTTTAAATGGTTTCTTGTAAGTCATATATAATTATATATATAATGATATTGGATTTTTTTTAAATATGCTCGTATACGTTATTTGATATTAAGTCACATATAAATATGTATGCAATCAGATTAAGTTATATGTGTCACATATGATTATGTCTCCCACATGTATTTATATATTAATATGGTTATCATTAGATGCAATTTTATATAACTCCATTTAAAAAATTTGGAAAAACTCAATGCGAGATATAATTATGTACTTTGTTTGATATGAAAACATATTATTTCATATGGCTATATATGGGGCATTCCATGTGAAATCGGACACTTTGAAAAACTTTTTTTTTAGATTTTCCCAATTTGTTTACAGTTTTTAGTACCCTTCGAAAACTCCTTCGTGGTAAATTTTCAGATTTTTTTGATGACCCCTTCAAAAGATATCGAATTTTTAAAAATTGGTAGTTTGTTCCTTTACTCAAACTTCTTTTAATCATAACTTCTTCAATAATGGTCCAAATTTAAATTTTTTTTTGTCAAAATTTTTGTTTTTTTACGTACTTTTTTAAAAAAAATGCCAAAGAATTCTTAAAAGCGCTCTAGTATGCGATTTTTAAGTTTTAAAATTTAAATCTCATTTTTGAAAATGTTTGTACTCTTCGATTTTTTTTGAAATTTTTTTGTGTAAAACTTCTATCAATTCTACAAATTTTTTGCCCAGGAGCATCGTGGGATAACGATTATTACTATTTTTTAAAATTTTTTGAAAACATTTTATTGTAATTTTCCAATCTTAAAATCATTTCTACTGCTCTAATGGTGCGTCATAGGGGGGTCCTTTATAAGACCGACCCCCATTAATTCTTACGTCTTAACATTTCTTTGGAACAAACTTATACCCTATCTCCAATTTCTAAGGGGGCTCCCACACAAAACGACATTTTTTAAAATTTGTTCCAACCGCTCTAACTGCCCTAATAGTGCCCTTAGAGCAACAAAATGTATGACCGACCCACAATATTTTTTTAGTCCAAACATTTTTTCTGAACACACCTACCCTCTATCTTTAACTGTTAAGGCGGTCCCCATACAATTTTTTTTATTTTTTGTAAATTTGTTTTATTTAATCAGCTTCTACCTGTCCAATGGTGCGTCCGAGAGGGGTCATTAGTGAGACGACCCCCATTTATTTTTACCCTTCAACATTTTTTCAAAATATACCCACGCCCTATCTCAACTCCCTAAGTAGGCTCCCATACAAAATTACATATTTATAAAATTTGCTCCAACAGTTATTTGTATGGGAGCCTACTTAGGGAGTGGAGATAGGGCGTAGGTATGTTTTGAAAAAATGTTGTAGGGTAAAAATAAATGGGGGTCGGTCTCACTAATGACCCCTCTCGGACGCACCATTGGGCCGGTAGAAGCTGATGAAATAATACAAATTTACAAAAAATAAAAAAAATTGTATGGGGACCACCTTAACAGTTAAAGATAGAGGGTAGGGGTGTTCAGATAAAATGTTTGGACTAAAAAAATATTGTGGGTCGGTCATACATTTTCTTGCTCTAAGGGCACTATTAGGGCAGTTAGAGCGGTTGGAACAAATTTTAAAAAATTTCGTTTTGTGTGGGAGCCCCCTTAGAAATTGGAGATAGGGTATAAGTTTGTTCCAAAGAAATGTTAAGACGTAAAAATTAATGGGGTCGGTCTTATAAAGGACCCCTCTATGACGCACCATTAGAGCAGTAGAAATGATTTTAAGATTGGAAAATTACAATAAAATTTTTTCAAAAAATTTTAAAAAATAGTAATAATCGTTATCCCACGATGCTCCTGGACAAAAAAATTTGTAGAATTGATAGAAGTTTTACACAAAAAAATTTCAAAAAAATCGAAGAGTACAAACATTTTCAAAAATGATATTTAAATTTTAAAACTTAAAAATCGCATACTAGAGCGCTTTTAAGAATTTTTTAGGATTTTTTTTTGAAAAGTACGTAAAAAAACAAAAATTTTGAAGAAAAAAAATTTTGAAATTTGGACCATTATTGAAGAAGTTATGATTAAAAGAAGTTTGAGTAAAGGAACAAACTACCAATTTTTAAAAATTCGATATCTTTTGAACGGGTCATCAAAAAAATCTGAAAATTTACCACGAAGGAGTTTTCGAAGGGTACTAAAAACTGTAAACAAATTGGGAAAATCTAAAAAAAAAGTTTTTCAAAGTGTCCGATTTCACATGGAATGCCCCATATACATATATCAAATAATGTAAAATTATATGTATTCATTTTTACTCGGGTTATATCAAAAAAAGTTGGTCCTAAATTAAATAAATACATTTACGAACTAAAGCAGATGTTGCTAATGTGATGATTAAAGATTGTTTAAGCTTTTTAGAAAATTGAGGTATAGGCTTGTGGTTAAAACAAACTTGTGAATCAATTCGCCGTGAATTTTTATAGTTTTGTGATCTCTATAATTACTCCTTTTTTAAATCGAAGTATATACGTTAGATTATCAATGAAATTAATTTTTCTATCACGTAAGGTTTTTAAGATATTCGCGTTTTAATATTGAAATATTTGGGTCTCCTATGTAACGTATTCTTAAGTTGTTCAAATACAATGGAACTCGATTTAGTAAAAATAAGGCATCTTTATTCCAAATCTGGCATTCAAATTTTTCTATCGCGTACTGTTTTTGAAATATTGGCGTCTGAAAAACTCAAACTCTTCTGTTACGCACTTATATTCATTATAAATCACACTAAAATTTTCAAACGCGAATATATCAAAAACAGAACATGCTTGAAAATTGTGGATTGTAGTTTTGGAATCAGGAGGTCCATTTTATATGAAATCAAGTCCTATTTCGTTGAAGCAACGTAAGAATACGTAACAGTGGACCCCTAAAAGTGTTTTTGTTACTTTTTAGCAGCGAATATCTCAAAAACGGTACGTGCTAGAAAAATTTGGAAGGTAGATTTGGAAGCAGGAGACCAAAATCTATAAGGACCAGTTAGAAATTTCACTGGGAGGTTTTTGCTGTCGAACAGTGTTTTTAGTGCAAATTTTACAAAAAAATACTCTTTCAATCAATCTTACAAAAATAAGTGAAAAAAGAACTTCTAATTTAGAAGTTCTAAATCACCAAATAAAAATGATATAATCACACCCAAAATGGCAAGAAATATGTACTTCTAAAGAAGTGATGAAAAAAGTGTTTCCAAAAGGTCAAGTTAGTTATATTAACATCCGGATCACTACTTCAGAAGTTGTGATAAAAACACTAGTGATATATGTTATACTTAAGTGTCAATCTTTCGTGAAAAGTGGCGATAAAAAGAACATACTTTGTGTGTCACGCCCATATTAAATTCATCAATGTTTCAGTTGAAGAAGAAGTACATCTGGTTCATAAGTTGTGGTGAATTTTGTAGTGAATGGTAAGCTCTTTTTTTGCTGGGAAGATATATTTGCGAATCTAAGAGTTTGCTTTAAAATGACATCGATTCGTTAGTGCATATTTCTGCATATTTTGCCCAAAATGCATATTTTTGCATATTTTGCTATTATTTCTGTTGGGAATTATAACATTCTTACAAATCTGGCATCATCCTTATTTTATGCCCTTCTGGCAACCCTTACTTTTTATGGTTAGTGTTTAAGCTTTTTCTTTGTACACATTTCTTTAACAATAAATGAATTAAATAAATCAACAATTTCGCTATAAATGCATATTTTTAAGTCATATTTTGTACAAATTTTAGTTTTTAAGCTATTTGTTTTAGTATTTTTAACTAATTTTAAGATTTTTTTATGATATTTTTTTTTTTTTTTGCATCAAAGCAATAATTTTTATTGTTTTAATAACATTTAATAAACACTGTATATATGTAAATCTAAGCTTTAAATGCCAGACTGAATTCAAATTTTATGTTTTTTTTTTAATAAAAGTTAAAAACCAAGTGGATATTTATGATTTTAAGTGAATATTTTAAGATTTTTAGTGCATATTTCATGACTTTTTAGTGCATATTTTAGGCGCCTAAACCATAGTTTTTTAGTGCATGAAAGTCCTGTCCCTGATAATAATAATAATTTTAATTAAGACTGTAGTAAAATAATAATAAAAAAAACAATTGGCGTATGAGTATTATTAACTCAATTATTGAAAATAACACTAATACGCCACACGTCGCCGGTTAAAAATGTTTCGAAACATCAATTTTTTGTAGCTCTGTAAAATGATTTTAATGCAAATATGAGTGAATTTAAAGATTTTCTAGTAAAATTTTGTTAAATGTAAACGTTATTTTACAGAAAAATTTCCCAAAATTAAAAAATTAACAGATTTATGTGAGTTTTGTTACATACTTATTTAATTTCTGAAATAATTTTTCGTATTTCTGAAAAATATTTTTCGTATGTCGTTTGCTTTTTATTTTTTGAATATAAATTGGAATCGAAAACTTACCTGAAATGCATCATTTAAACTATGCATTCTCATGCGTTCCCTTTCATTGGACTCCAAACGTCTTAAATTACGTTCCTTGGCATTAAGGGCACCTTTTCTGCGACGATTTTGGCTTGTACCCGAAGAATTTCTACCACGACTTGAAGGTCGTGGTCCACTGCCGCCACCATTGCTACTGCCACCTCCACCACTTGTGTCATCGCTTTGCGAACTTGAATCTGTCATTTCCATATCATAGTTATTGCTTAACTATAGTGGTGGGGGAACGAAAAAATAATGAAAGGAAAACAACAATTTAAAGAAAAATTACATATTTACAATGATGCATTGTCTTAAGTATTATGTATGTAAGGATGCTTTATCATGTGTGTGGGTAGAACAATCGATTCATTGTTTTTTTTTTTTGTTTTTATGAATGAATATTTACGAAATAGATTTTATAATTTCCAAGAAATGCTAACTATTGTATACTAGGGTGGCTCGTTTTTGGGCTTTTCTCTCTGATCAAATTCTAATACACGCCAAAAGTGTCGATCCCCTAAGGGTAACTCACGTGCAAAATATCACTCCGATCGGAGTTTATCTTCTGTCTCCACTTTGAGCCTAAAAATTGGGGTTTTTGCAAAAAAGGATTTTAAAAAAAAAAATTATGTTTTTTTATTAAAATAATGAAAAAAAAATTTTGTATAATATTTGATCGTAAATACTTAAATATGAAATTTAACGATTTTACGGTATCATTAACCCGTTCAAACTTGATACCAAAAAAATAGCATGATTTTGGGGGCGTTCTCAAAACACCTTTTTTCAAAATTAAATATACCATTTTTTCTTTCTGAATTCATTAAGAACACCTTAGAGAAGAAAAATGTGAAATATGGTGGATATCCGTCGACCCACTTTTTGGGAATCGCGGGGGGAAGTTAGCGGATTTCAAGGAAATGTTGGTTTTATCAATAATTTGGATTAATAAAATCTTATAAATTTAATTTTTGGGCAAATTAACTGTTTTTTGGTGTCGTGGCATTCTATTAGATAACTTTAAGTCTATCATGAAATCTTACCGATCTAGGACGTCCTTAACCCACATTGGCTGGGGGTCAAAAATGACCCCCGAAGGAAATTTGAAGTTTAGAGCTTAAATTTTGTGCTATAAACAGGTATAAAACGGCTTTTGTGTTTTTTACCCCAGCTATTATTTCGTATTAATATATTATCTTTAAAAAAAATCGTTAACCCTTTTTGGTAGGGGTCAAAAATGACCCATTCAATAATAAAAAAAAAATTGTTGATATCAAAAAATTCAAGCACTATGCCGAAAAGTTTTTGCCGGGGTCATTTTTGACCCCTGGCCAATGTGGGTCAAAGATATCTTAAACAGGTGAAATTGAAGGGCTGATTTAAAGTTTTCTAATAGACTGCCACAAATTAATTTTCTATAAAAAATATATACTTTTTATTGAATGGGTCATTTTTGACCCCTTACCAAGAAGGGTTAATGATTTTTTTAAAGATAATATATTAATACGAAATAATAGTTAGGGTAAAAAACACAAAAGCCGTTTTATACTTGTTATTAGCACAAAATTTAAGCTCTAAACTTCAAATTTCATGCGAGGGTAATTTTTGACCCCCAGCCAATGTGTGTTAAAGACGTCCTAGATCGGTAAGATTTCATGACAAACTTAAAGTTATCTAATAGAATGCCACGACACCAAGAAAGAGTTAATTTGCACAAAAATGAAATTTTTAAGATTTTATTAATCCAAATTATTGATAAAACCAACATTTCCTTGAAATCCGCTAACTTCCCCCCGCGATTCCCAAAAAGTGGCTCGACGGATATCCGCCATATTTCACATTTTTCTTCTCCAAGGTGTTCTTAATGAATTCAGAAAGAAAAAATGGTATATTTAAAATTTTTTTTTAATAAAATTTTCAAATTTTGAAAAAAGGTGTTTTGAGAACGCCCCCAAAATCATGCTATTTTTTTGGTATCAAGTTTGAACGGGTTAGTGATACCGTAAAATCTTTAAATTTCATATTTAGGTATTTACGATCAAATATTATACAAAAAAAAATTTTTCATTATTTGAATAAAAAAACTTATTTTTTTTTTTTTTTTTTTTTAAAAAAGTCTTTTTTTTGCAAAAACCCCAATTTTGAGGCTCAAAGTGGAGACAGAAGATAAACTCCGATCGGAGTGATATTTTGCACGTGAGTTACCCTTAGGGGACCGACACTTTTGGCGAGTATTAGAATTTGATCAGAGAGAAAAGCCCAAACACGAGCCACCCTATTGTATACCCGAGTAAAAAACACAGAAAGAATTGAAAACTAATTTCAATCAACAAAAAAGCACTTTCAATTAATTTTTTAATTGAAACTCCTCCGATGAAGAAAATTGTTATGTCAATCATCAAATTGTAGGTGATTAATTGATTTTTTTGTCAATCAATCACTTTTGCGATTTTGATCACAAATTTGATAAATTTTTTATTTAAAGTTAATTAAAATAATGATTGATTTAGCGAATATATTTTAAATTATGACAAACTTCGAATAAATTCATAGTTATGCTTTGTTGCCGACAATAATAAAGTAAACCCCGATTATAAAGTACATTTTTGAATTAATGTATTCAAAATTCGAATAAATTGAAGCGAAAATCTGGTATGTTGAAAATTTGTAATATAATAGTTAAAGAAAATAACAAAAATGTTGATCAAAACAATAATTGATTTTAATTTTGTTGATCATTAGATTTAATTGAAATTTTTTAGCCAATAACTTTTTGTGTGAACAATTAGGTTGAATATATCTTTGGATATAACTCTACATAAGTCATACATAACTTTAAATAATAATATCTGATTGTATCAAATTTTATATAATTATATGAAAAATAATACTTTTAATCGGGTTATTCCTTATTTAAATATATTTTTTTTTCTTTAAATTCCCTACCTGGGGTGTCCTACGACTTGCTCTTCTTACTGGTCTTGATGTTCTATTATTATCCTGATTATCTGCATGTTGGGCGGTTGGTACGGTTTGTGTCTCCGTCATAGTATAGCTGAGCATTTGCTGTTGATGGTTTTGTTGTTGCTGTTGTAGTTGGGAAAAATCATGAGTACCCAATAATTCGATAACTTGAGTGTCGTGCATATTTAATTTACACATTAATTCATGACTCATTTTCTACTTTTTTTAAATGGCGGGTAAATCTGAAAGTAAGAGAATGACGATTAGTAATATATCCTTTTATGTTGGGGAAAGAGGTAATGTTTGTATAATGTTATCTCTAAAACTACTCATTTAATTTAAAAAATATTTCCACCAGGGTAGACACAGGCTAGGTTTTATTGTCCACACCGACTGTTGGCCAAAAAAATCATATTGAAAAAACTCCGAGTTTAAAAATGTTTTCGCCAATATTTAGAATCATCCTTCGTGGTGGACATAGGCTAGGATTAATCAACAACGCGTATTCCTATGCCCACTTTTGGCAAAAAACACTTAAAATTAAAAAAAAATCTCTAAAAAATTTTATCAAAAATGTGTTCACAAGTATTTGAAATGTTCCTTTAGGTTGAAAATATGATAGGTTTCATCGATCACATCCATTTCTACGTCCAATTTGGCGAACAACTGTAAAATTGTAAAGGGGGATAAAAATTGTTATAAGAAACTTTTTCGGTGAAAGGACAAATTGAAGAACTAAACCTACCTCTAAAAATATCCACTCTAAAAATATTTTGTAGCAAAAACAAATGAAAAACATATTCAAAACAAGTGATAGAATATTTGAAAACCGTCACAGTAATTTTTCATTTGTTTAACAAATATCAACATTTATTTTTTACTGTTAATAAAATTTTCTAAAATAAATTACATTGAACATTAAAAAATAACGTCACTTTCTTTTTTTTACCAACAAATTTGAAAAAAAATAACTTACGAAAACATTAAAAATTAATGATTGTTGTGTTATTTTTAACAACAAATTAAAAAAAAAAAAAACAAGTAAAACAAGTAGAAAAGTTAAATTCGACTTGGCCGAATCTATGAATACCCTCCACAATGCCCATTTTAAGTGATAGTAAATTTTCTAACGTGAAAAAATAACAGTTATGATTAGAAATATTTTATTTATTTTTTTAGAAATTTTTTAAAACAAAAAAAAAAAATTAATTTTTTTTTGAGTGTAAAATTTTTTTTGAGTGTAAAATTTTTTTTGAGTGTAAAATTTTTTTTCGAATTTTACATTAAAAAAAAAAAAAATTACTAATTTTTTTTTGAGTGTATAATTTTTTTTAGTAATTTTTGAAAAAAAAAAAATTTTTTTTTGAGTGTAAATTTTTTTGAATTTTACATTAAAAAAAAAATTTACTAATTTTTTTTTTTACATTAAAAAAAAAAATTTACTAATTTTTTTTTTTGAGTGTACATTTTTTTTTTGAGTGTAACATTTTTTTCGAGTGTATTTTTTTTTTGTTTTGGTATAAACATATTTTTGAGTGACAAAAATACGTTTTAAAATATTTTTGTGACTTACCAATGGTTGTAAAACAGGTTTAACGGGTTTTCACCACGTGAATTTTAGGTTAAGCTAATCTGATATTCACGGTTTTGCTAATAACTTTTGAACCACTGGACCGATTTGGGTGAAATTCAATACGAACTAGGCTGGAGGAACGAAAAATATATATGCCAAGCTTCAACGTCCTCAGAATTGATTTTCGAAAGTTATAGTGCTTTTTATCTCATAAATTCACGAAAAACCCTTGCCGAAATTCAGTCTTTTGCTCATAACTTTTGAACCACTGGACCGATTTCGCTGGCTTGCAATACCAATCTGACCAGGTAAATGCTGAACATATATGCCAAACTTCAGGAGCCTCCGTAAAGTCTTTCAAAAGTTAGCGTGTTTTCAACAGACAGACAGACAGACAGACGGACAGACGGACGGACGGGCGGACGGACGGACGGACGGACATCGCTAGATCGTCTTAAAATCGATCGAGGATCATGAATATATATACTTTATGGGGTCCTAGACCAATATTTCGAGGTGTTACAAACGGAATGACAAACTTATATATACCCTCTATCACTAGAGTGGAGGGTATAAAAATTATAGTCGGTCAAGACCGACCATATAATACCCTTCACCAGAGTTTCCCGGAAAATGGGTCCTATGGACCGATTAGATCTATATTTTGTCAAATCTTTAATAAGTGTAGAAAACACTCACAAATCAAATTTGAGTGAAAAAGTCTTCTATTTGTTGACAATAAACCGCTTTAACTGAATATCGGGCGAAATTTTCACAAGGGGCCTGTGTCCAAAACGGGTGCGATGGTTATCAGATTTGATATGGTTATTTAAGTACGCGTTTAACATACACAAACAAAATTTTAATTAATTACTTTCTATTTTCATGAAATTTGAGAGATTTATCTGAAAATCAGGAAGGTGGTTTGTTGGGAGCTACAAGAAGAACTGGTCCGATTTCTTCAAAATTTGGTGATTTGTGAATACAAAACACGTTTACCTGCCAAATTTCGAAAAGATACCTATTATAATACGGTTATTAGAATCATTTAAGCCAATACTAAAGAGGACCTTTGTGTGGGGGCTAGGTCTAAATTTGAACCGATTTCAATAGGCTTCGTCCTTGTGCCAAGAGAGGCTTAAGTTTCAAATTTCAAGTCATTTAATTAAAAATTTCGACATGTATCGTGTTTACACCGTTTACATGGACAGACAGACATCCCTAAATCGACTCAAAAAGTGATTCTGAGTCGATCGGTATACTTAAAGGTGGGTCTAGGATCAATATTTCGGGTATTTACAAACATCAGCACAAACTCATTATACCCTGTACCACAGTGTGGTGTAGGGTATAATTACCTACGAAAACATTAAAAATTAATGCTTTCGTAGGTTATTTTTACAATTTTTTTATTAAATTATATTTTAACATTTTTTTAATAAAATTTTGGGGAATCGATCCCGCAATCAACTGCTTTCTGGCCACTTTACCCATCGTGCCACTCTTCTTTATACAAACATGTATTTATATTTCTATAATTATTTTTTTTTTTAACTTTTTGTCTACAAAAAAAAATAACCAACACAAGTAGGTAAAAACTAATGACTTAAATTTAAAAAATGACAACAATTAAAAAAAAAAAAAAAACGTACAAAAATCATTAAAAATTAAAGAAGAATCACTTATTTTTACTTACATAACAAAAATAAACGACTTTAAAAATTTAATGTTAATGAAAGTCTTTATTTTTTATGTTGTTATATTTGAATCAAAGAACAGAAACAGTCATTTAAAAAAACTGAACATTGAACAAATGTTTTTTCTTTTAAAAACGACAAAACGTAAAACTTTTTAAATAAACAACAAACAGTTAATGACATAATTTTTGGAGTGCATTTTTCTACGATTTTTTTTTTGTATGTCTGTTAAACAATTTAGCCATTTTTGTGTCAGAGGTAGTTTAAAAGTGTCCCAAATGCCTTTCGCCGACGACCCAAAAAAAAGCCGCCCTTGACAGTTTTTTTTTGTATTTTTTACATTTTGGAGGGTATGAAATATTCGGCACAGTCGAATTTAACAGTATCACTTGTTTTCACTTATTTCATAGGGTTATTAATGATAAAAGGAATAGCATGGGAAATGGAATGGAAGAATTTCTTTTTTCAATTTTTAATAACACTCAATTTTTTCACTAAAATTTTATATTTACCCATTTTTTTAATACTTTTCATTCACACTTCTTTTCATACTTAAATTTTTTTACTCAAAATATATTTTTTTTTTTTTACCGATTTCATACGGTTATTAAGATAAAAGGGCTGGAACACTTTTAGGAAAATTTTTAACGGGAATGAACAAGAATAGCCTCATACAGGGCTATTTTAATTTTATTGTTTAAATTATTCTGAACAGTTTTTGTATAAGTTTTTGTATAAGACGTAGGGTAGAGAGGGGCATTTTCGCCATTTTTTTTTTTTTGAAGTGCTGTAAAACCTAAACCAGTAGACGTTTTTCCTAAATTCTTTTTGATTTAAGAAGCTTAATATTTTAACTTTAAAATGTATATTCCAAATAGAGTTTATCTATTTGGCGTATATTATTTTTTTACATTTTTAAAGCAACCAAAATCTGCGAAACCGCCCTTTTCATGGGGCACGTGCGCCATGCTGGTGGGACACAATCGCCAAGACATAAAATTTCTAGAAATTTGTTAACAATATAATTTTTCTGAAAAAATTGTTTTTCAAAACATATTTTTATTAAAAAAACATTATTTTATTGAAACAAACCAAAAAAATATACTACCCATGGGGCGCATTCGCTAGCAAACTACCCCATTGTTAGTGTCGTATCAACTCCATGGGGTACATCCGTCATCGACGAATCAACCTCATGGGGCACTTTTGAAGGTGAAACTACCTCGATTTTACGTGACTGATGTACCCGATTGGGTACATCCGTCGTCGGCTACTGTGTCCCATGGGGTACATTCACTGGCAAAACTGCCCCATCCTCAATCTGGTGAGTGTGCCCTAGGAGTGTGCGCTAACTAAAAAAACAAAAATGTTAACACTTAATTATAATTATTAAAACAAACTCATTGCAGCTTTTTTTTAATGGATAGTAACGGTTTACCACAATGAGCAATATATTTGTAACTCCCAAAATCAAAAAAATACTGACTACGAAATATTTTTTCAGCAACCTAAAAAATACAAAACCACATCTGTCCGCTTTCACGTGTAAAGTAGAACGGTCAAAGTTCATAGTATGAAGTATGATTGATAAATACACATTTGACTCATTTGTCTCAATTTGATACCTCTTTTAGTTTAAGAGATAAGTGGAGGTGGCGAATGTGCCCCTCTACACTATTCGCCCACAATTACATAAGTTGGATGTCTTGAACTGTCCAAGAAAGTAACCAAAACGTAGGATATTCGAGTAGAATCTCGTGAGCCAGATTCTCGTGCGGGTCTGCGTGTTTTTGATAAACTCGGGGTAGAAGCAATCTACTTTCTCCGGTGAAGCGAAGCACTGTTCCGCTCTTTATTTATCTTTTTTGGTTTGAACTTCATCGTGCTTTCCGCAGACGGCCGAAAATCGCTGGGATGTCTAAGAATCAATCAAGACTTAATTATAGATATACTTTGTGGGGTTTGGATAAATATATCGATGTGATACACAGGATATGATAAAGTGAGTGGTTGTAGGGTAAAAAAAGACTTTACCAAATTGTCAGAGGTTGCTTTAGTTCCTCAAAATTTTTGTCCAATTTTCCCCTTTTACGAACTTGTCCTGCATAAAACCATGAGACACACTCATATTAGAAGTCAGCGTCCTAGCTCGTTTAGTTAGCACTGCATTGCGCTTCCCACAGTCAAAACTCCTTATAGAATTTTTGTATTTTGAAGTTTGCAATAATTATTTCCTTTTTGTAATGTCTTTAAAAAGTCATTGCAATCATTGTTAATACAGCTAAAGCCACAGGTGCTTAGAAGGGATGTCTTTAGTTTAAGATGCATTTCTTATGTTTTTAACAGCGTGAGCCAACAAACTGCTTTTTTTTTTTGTGGATTCTATTGTTTTATTTCTGCCCTTAAAGTAAAGTAAGTTGGGGGGTGGTGAACTTTGCAACACACATTATAAGTGTGTGATAAAAGTGATGATGCATTTGGCGCCATATAAGCAGCAAAACCATATGATGATGGCTATGATGATAAAATGACTCTGAGTGGGAAGGTACAAGAATTATTTAAAAAAGTAATTATTTGATATTGTGGATATTAGTAACTTATTAAAAAATCATATTGTCACCGACATTGAGAGGATGTTTAAATATATTTTTGAGTCGAAATACGAAGAAGAGCTTTCGAAAGTTTCAGAAGGCCCCAACAAACACCATTAACACTCTTGTATCTCGAAATAGGAGAACATTTTTGACCAACACCTATAGCGACCTTGAAGAAACTCAATAGGGTCTGGGCCCAATAAAGTCTTTAAATATGTAGTAGATTTTTGCTCGTATGAACTAAATTGGAATAAAATGTTCAAAGTACAGTCAAACCCGGTTATAACGAACTCCAAGGGAGCAGAAAAAAATAGTTCGTTATAAGTGAAGCTCAATATAAGCGGGGTATTCTTTTTGTCAGCCTAGTTTTACTTCCCATTTTGTTTTATTTGATGTTTTTAAATAAACGA
Source organism: Pegoplata infirma (assembly GCA_963921195.1). Classification (NCBI taxonomy): domain Eukaryota; kingdom Metazoa; phylum Arthropoda; class Insecta; order Diptera; family Anthomyiidae; genus Pegoplata; species Pegoplata infirma. The sequence goes on along the minus strand of OY992537.1, from coordinate 162,199,613 downwards.
CTTATCTATATAAATAAAAATCAATTGTCGTTCGTTGGTAACCGCATCAGTTGAGAATGGCTAGACCGATTTGGACAATTTTTTTTTGGAAATATTCGTCATAGTCCAACTTAGGTTTTTACGTAAAGAAAAATTGACCACGCCCACTTTTACGCCCACTTTTTTCGATATATCTAAAATCGGAAAACGGCTGAACCGATTTGGGTAATTTTTTATTTAAATGTTCGTAGTAATTAAATTTAATATATTCCAACTTTGGTTTTTACGAAAAAAGAAATTCACCACGCCCACTTTGGCTAATTTTTTTTTTGAAAATGTTCGTCATAATTCAACTAAGGTTTTTACAGATAGTAAATTTTCCCATGCCCACTTTTTTCTATGTCTCGAAAGAACTATAACGGCTAGACCGATTTAGTTATAGTCCGCAAAAGATTTTTATGGAAAGAAAAATTGTCCACGCCTACTTTTCCCGATATAAATATTTTAAACTAGCTGGCACGGTCCGCGTTGCTGGCCCAAATATAAGATCAGTTTTGTATATTGCCTAGCTTCAAATATTTAGCCCTGCAAAAAATGTAATGAATTTCTTGGGTTAGAAAAATTTGTGGGCGTGGTTTTAAAGATCCTGTGTTTGACTTTTGTGAACTGCACAAATTTAAAACGTCTTTAGTATCATTATGAACAACATAAAAATAAATTACGCATATCCGTCGTTCTTATTGAGAGCTATTGTCTTGAGTTGAAACAAACGGAATTTTCCATTTTTCCGGGACACTTTCTCATTTATATTTCCTTAAAAAGTTAATTAGAACTACAATTAACATAAAAAAATCGGTACGGTCATTAGTAGTCGAAATATTTAGACAAAAATGGGCGTTTTTATTTGTGTAGTCAGTTAAACTTGCAAATATGTTAACAATACCCAAGGATTTAAAATCATGTGTATCAAGTTTAAGCGGAATCTATTAAGAAATATTTTTTTAATAGATCGAATTAGAGTAAAAATAAATTGTAGATATATCGAAAAAATGTGGGCGAGGAAAATTTTTCTTTCCGAGCAATTATATGGACTATTACGAACATTAAAAAAAAAATATATCCAAATCGGTCCAGGCGTTGTCAAGTGTTGCAAATTAAAGGGATATTGAAAAATGTGGACTTTGAAGTGGGGGAGTACAATAATTATTTCCGTAAAATCATACCTTGGACTATAATGATCATTAAAGCAAAAAATTACCAAATCAGGCCAGTCGTTCTCCGATTTTAGATGTATTGGAAAGATGTTTTTTTTCTTTCTGTAAAACCTTAGTTGTACTATCAAGAACGTCAACAAATACTACTAATAGCCAAATCGGCCCTGCCGTTCTTCTATTTTAGATATTTTCGTTTTATTTCCTTTTAAACCTTAGTTGGACTATGACGAACATAACAAAAAAATCTTAGTCAACTCGATCCAGCCGTTCTCCGATTTTAGATGTATCGAAAAAAGTATGCGTAAAAATGGGCGTAATTAATTTGTTTTCCGAAAAAAACTAAGACGAACATTAAAAAAAAATATGTAAGACGAACATTTAGAAAAAATATTATCCAGATCGGTCAGTTCTCAAGTGATGCGATTACCAACGAAACACATTTGATTTTTATTTATATTTTATTATACTTTATTTTATTTTTCTATAGAGCAAATATTATATACATCGAAAAAAAGAGTGGGTGGACAATTTTTCTTACAGTAAAAACCTTATTTAAATTTAACAAGCTCGGTCCATTCATTTAAAAGTGGGCGTAGAAATGGAAAATTGTTCTTTCCGAAAAACCTTAAATTTGTACAGTTCGCAAAAGTCGAACACATGGTAATTTTTTTTTTAGTTTCTAAAATATAATTTGAAGATGATTATCTGCCTAATAGGATCTTTAAAACCACGCCCACAAATTTTTCTAAGCCAAGAAATTCATTACATTTTTTGCAGGGCAAAATATTTGAAGCGAGACAATATATAAAACTGATCTTATATTTGGGCCAGCAACGCGGACCGGGCCAGCTAGTTTTACATAAAATTGCTTTACACACCATATACTTTAAACGTAAGCTTAACTCGATTTTCTTAATAAATGCGAAATTAACCCTAAGCTCTCTTTTGTTGTGCCTTATTTCTGCACAGAAAGAAATAAAAAAAGAATTTGAGTAAATTTTTAATACTATTGAGTAAAAAATTACTCAATTTTCCACCAGTAAACAATTTAATAGTATTGAGTAAATTTTTAATAAAAATTTATTAAATGTTTGCCAAAAAAATTTGAGTAAATTTTTAATTGACACTATTAAGTGCAGGAACAGAACAAGAAGCACCACCTTTTAAAAACAGAACAAGTTTTATTTCACATCGGCGCCGGCCACCGGTTTAATCTGCCAAACCGTATGGAAAAAGTCGTGCCGGGCTTATTCTGTTTCTACTCTAAAAAAAACAAAGTTTAAAAAAATTTCATATTTTTTTACAAAGAAAAAAACATGTTTTTTCAAACTTTACCAAATATATTTTTGTCTTAAAGACATAAAAAAATTTTATAAATATGATTACAAACTTTCATGTATATATACAAAAAACTATAAACTAAACGAGAATTAAAAAAACTAAGAAAATTCCAAAAAAAATTAAAAAAGCTATTAAATTCTTATTAAATTATTTACTCAATTTGTTTTTAAATTTTTGAGTAAATTTTTAATTGCGTCAATTAAAAAATTACTCAAAACTTTTTTTAAATTTAAACAAGTGATTACTCAAATTGTTTTTCCCCATATTTTTTTCTGTGTGACTTTCTTGTTAAGTTTTCCGTTTTGGTGTATTCAGGGACTTATAGTAAAATTTCCCGGCGGATATTTTTGCGGAACATTCAAACCCCTTAAATCCCTGTTTTAATGATGTTTTTTGCTCTTTTTGAAAAGAAGGACAAAAAAGACCCTTATCTTGAGAAGTTAGAGGGTTAACATATTCCACAAAAATGTTCTGCGTAACATTTTACATAAATTTGCTTAACACACCATATACTTTAAACGTAAGCTTCACTCGATATTCAATGACGATTTACAATACAACATTTGCATTTGGGGGAAACTTCACCTCCCCCTAAAATGAAACCCAGATGTAAACTTTCAAAACGCCGATACACGTGTATTTTTTTTTGTCTCTTCTATCAAAATTTTTTGGTCTGACCTTGTAATTTTTTTTTGTGTTGTACAGTGTTATTTATCTGGTGTTGGCAAACTGTTGGCAAAACAAAAAATACTGTACATCACCAGTGTCATATTTTTAAGTAATACTGCGCAGTGCCAAAGTCGGATTTATAAAAAATACTGTACAGTGCCATTGTTGGATTGATAACGCCAGATGGGGCTCGGGCCGATATTTTATCTGGTGTTTGCAGACTGTTGGTAAAACAAAAAATGCTGTACATTGCCATTATCAATTTACTAGTCCCAGGACAATAAAATTTGTATCAGAAGTTTATATTATAACTAATGAAGGTACACAAAAAAATTAAAAATCCTACTGATGGATGGAAAATTAAAAATCCAACTGATGATGACACTAACTGGGGTGTTTGAAACCGGTATAGGAAATACCAGAAATGTCTATAATTTTTAGAAATTCAATTTTTCTTCTGCATTTTTTCAACTTGAACCCTTATAACAAATATAATTAGAGCCAGTGCTCGATCTGTACTTACAGGGAAAAACAAATCAAATAAAATTACTGACAAAATATGTCGCCATTAGGCACGTCTCCGAAACAGAAAATGCAAATTCCTTCATTTGTGTCTGCAATTCCAGATCATGTTGGTAACCCTTGCGAAATAATGTAAGAGACAAAAAAGTTGAAAGAAAGTATGAAGCATAGAAAAGATTAGAAGGTAAGCAGTGTTGTATTTGATGTATTTTCCAATATGGTGGCAAAATGCTTGTTCTTCCTCATCTCACACGTATTTAATATCAAATTAGATTCTTTGTTTATAAAAAATGGAATTTGTCTTTCATTTAATTAAATTTATTATTTATTTTGCTTTATTCAACTTCTTTTAAAGATAATACGCACAATTGAGAGTTTAAAAACTTTTTTTTTTCTCTTTTGTTGTTTGCTTTGTTGTTGTTCTCCTTTATGTTGCATTGTTTTTATTAAACGTCAAAAGTTACATAATGTGCTGTCACTAATACTTATTCAAGCGAAATACGACTCTGTTTCATTTCTGTTTTTTTCTATGGTATGAAGTGAGGTTCAGATTGCTAGAAATAGAATTGTAGTGTTGGAAACTGTCAAAATTTATTCTGTAGAAACTATAAATATTCACATATCGTTTGCTTATTTTTGGTATGACCCAAAGACCATTTACTTTGTTTTGAGAAAAACGAAAAAGAAACTTCTCATCAACTTTATTAAAAATCTACACGATAGATTTGTTTTTTACTTTTTGTATCGATTGCTTAAAATGTTTTAAGAAAAAATATAAATTTTTATACGTTTTTGCACAAGATATCGAAAGTTATTATGATTTTAACAAAAAAAGACTTGGTCGCGTTTTGCTCCATATCCCGTTTAAATGAATATTTTCTTAAAAAAATTTAATTTTCTTTCACGTGGGTCAAAGTCAACCTGAGTTTACCTTATTAAATTATCTTTAATTTTGGCTATAATTAGCAAAGTTGGGGCTGGATATCTTTAAATTCTTACAATAAATTCATTCCGGATGAAAATAAAGTGCATAACAATCATAAACAATTGATTTCTAATTCCATTTGGCAAATGGTTTATGGGTCACACCAATAACCAAGCGTCAATTTTTAGTTTGTTTTGATATGCACACTTTCAACGTTATATGCATCAAAACAAAAGTTGAGAAACATATTTTAACTTTTAGCTGTAAAATTTGCTGCATGTGCAGAAAATTGGCATATGCAGCAAACCAATGTTAAGACAATCTTAATATTGGGGATATGAAGCAAAGTTAGGGCTGGATATCTTCTAATTTATACGATATATAAAAAAATAGATTACGGATTTGGAAAGATTACATATTAATCATATACAATTGATTCCTAACTCCATTTTCCCAAAAATGGTCTTTGGGTCATACCAAAAATAAACAAACGATATATAAAAAAATCATTAACAAGACAAACCGACATTTAAAATTCTACTGATGATGACACTAACTGGGGTGTTTGAAACCGGTATAGGAAATACCAGAAATGTCTATAATTTTTAGAAATTCAAGTTTTCTTCTGCATTTTTTCAACTTGAACCCTTATTACAAATATAATTAGAGCCCGTGCTCGATCTGTACTTACAGAAAAAAAAATCAAAAAAAAAAAAAACAAGTAAAAAAGTTAAATTCGGCCTTGCCGAATGTAGTGATACCCTCCCCAATTTCAAAAAGATTATTGCAAAAAACTTTATTTAAAAGGAAATTACTTTTGAAAAATAAAAAAATTCGCGAAAAAAAAATTTGTTAAAAAAAATCCGCGATTTTTTTTTTTTTGTCAAAAAATATTTTCGTTCTTGTTTAGATACCATTTGGTGTCCAATTGTGTTCACATATGTCAACCAGAAGCCGAATTAAAGCATTTTGTATTTTTAGGTTATGTTGAATGTACTGAAATTTTTGAGGTGTGCTTACATTTTCGTTCATAACTTTTGAATCGCTGAACCGATATCGCTCAAATGCAATACCAAACTTCTCGGGAGAACTTCCAATAAATATGTTAAGTTTCAGTCATCTCTGTGCAATATTTTGTCCGCGACAGCATTTTCCACAGACAGACAGACAGACAGACAGACGGACATCGCTAGAATGTCTTAGAATCAATCGGGCATCATGAATATATATACTTTATGGGGTCCCAGACCGATATTTCGATGAGTTACAAACGGAATGACAAACTTATATATACCCTCTATCACTAAGTGGAGGGTATAAAAAAATTTAAAATTTAAATATTTTTTTTTTTAATACCCTCCACTTAGTGATAGAGGGTATATATAAGTTTGTCATTCCGTTTGTCACGCATCGAAATATCGGTCTGAGACCCCATAAAGCAATGGTTCCCAACCTTTTTTACGCCACGCCCCACTTTTAAGTTACAAAAATTGCATTGTCCCCCCTACACTCAAAAAAAATTTGTTAATTTTTCTAATTTTTGTTTCTAATGAAAAATTACTACTGGTTCAGCAAAGTTTTTGTAAAATAAACATTTAAATTAAGTTTTTAGTAAACATTTTAAGCAATTAACAAAATTTTGTAGTTAGTTGTTCTTAAAAAAAATATATTTTTTGTTGTTAATTTGACTAAAAAAACTTGAAAATTTCGTCTGTCTGTCCGTCTGTGGAAATGGTGATCACGGCCAAAGTATTAAACATATATAACTGAGACTTAGCACATTTACTTCTTGCTGCCCTAAGTTGTTTGTTATTGCATTTGAGTGAAATCGGTTCAGAGGTTCAGAAGTTATGAACGAAAATGTAAGAAAACCTCGAAAATTTTAGTGCATTCTACATAACCTAAAAATGCAAAATGCTTTAAATTGGCTGCTGGTTGGCATATGTGAACAGAATTGGTCACAGAGTGGTATTTTTTACAAAAAAATTTTTTTCGCGATTTTTTTTTTTAAGGATTAGGTTTAGAATCCCGATTTCAAAAAATTTCCCCAGGAGTCTCTATTTTATTTAATTGTGAACGTTTAAGGGCGGATTACTCAATGAAAAGTTAGCTGCTAACTGCCGATTTAACGGAGCCTTATGTCAAAATTTGTATGAAAAAGTTAAATTTAACGGAGAGTTATTTTATACAGGAGGATTGAGTAATTCAGCCTAATTCGTTGATAAAATAATATTTCAATAAAATTTTAAACAATAAAATTTGAATCACTTCGCTGGCACGTAATCATGTTCGTTCCGCTGAAAATGATAATGACATTTTTCAAGCCATTTTACCGGGATTGCCCTATTAAATTGAGCGGAAAATATTTTGAGTGAATAAATATTTCAGTGAAAAAAGGAATTTGAGTAAAAATAAATTTGAGTGAAAAACATATATAGACACAAAATATTGAGAAAAAGCATCATTCCATATCGATCCCTGCTCTATTCCCCGTTCTACCCATTTCATTTTCAGTTCCATCTCCTTTCATTCCGTTTTTTTATTTATTTCGATATCAGTATCGGTTACGGTATTTGAGTTGAATCGGTTACGGTATTACCGATACCGAAACGTCGATACCGGTACGTACCGGTATTATCGAAAAAAAAAAATGCTAAAAATATTAAAAACGCATAAAAACTTAAAAAAAAAAATATTTTTTTTTTTAAATTTTAACACTAAAACAAGTATTTATGTATTTATTTTTAGCATTTTTGCTAAAATGCCCTTAAAAATGTGAAAAAATGCCGAGAAAACTATAATTTTCTTATCCCCTTGATTAAAGTGCAGTACTTTAAAGGTATTCTGACATAAAAATGTTTCATTTGTTAAAGAAAAGTAAAAAAAAAATATGTAAAAAAAGTAGAAGAGATAAATTCGACTTAGCCGAATCCATGAATATCCACGGTGCCCTTTGAAAGTGATTGTTAGTTTTCTAATTAAAAAAAAAATTAACAATTTTGATTAGAAATATTTTATTTTGAGTAAAAACCTTTTTTTTAGTAATTTTTGAAAAAAAAAAATAAATTTTTTTGAGTGTAAAATTTTTTTCGAGTGTAAGTTTTTTTTGCTTAATTGTAAAAATATTTCTGAGTGATAAAAATACTTCGTAAAATAATTTTCTGGACCATGATCACGTAAAACGATAGTTGACTATCGTCGATTTTTAGAGCCCTGTTGCTTCTAACTAAACAAAATCTTTCCATATTTTTAAATGTTTCTGGAGTCAATGGCACTTTTTAACAATATCATACAGAAAAAATTTCAAATTTCCCTTTAGAACGATATGTATTTTGGTGTCGTTTATTCATCGTCAATCGTTTTCGTTTTACGTGATTAGCCCCCTGACGTTTTTCAACACGTGAACTAAATGTGAAACCAATTTGAAATTCACGGTTTTGCTAATAATTTTTGAACCACGAAGTCCTATAAATATAAAAAAAAAGGCACCCACATCCAAAAAATAAACTACACTAAGGGGTCTAAATCATTTCAAAAAAATTTCGTGAAAATCAATAATTTTCTTCTGCTCCCGCATAGCGGTTGAAGTATAATTTTTTTTGGAAATTTTTACTTACAATTAGTCCACGATGTGGGTGCCCAAAGGTTTTTTGATTTTTATGAGACTTTGGGGAGGCATTTGGAGTACGATTTTTCATTTACAAAAACCAAAAAAATTACAAATTTTCTATTATTTTTTTTTTTTGTAAAAAAAACATGTTTTTTTAGGAAAAACCGTTTCAATACCGGTACGTACCGGTACCGAAGGAAAAGGTTTTTGGACACCGGTATCCGATACCAAAACTGAGTTTCGGTATTGGTACCGGTATTCAATTTAAAGGGTTTTGAAACGGATAACGGTATTGAAAAGGTATCGATTGCCAACATTGTATAAAATTATATCAGGGTCAATACAAAATTTCTTTTTCTGTTTAATTTAACATAACATTATATATAGCTTATTCTGTTCCATATAAAACTATATATGTTTCCAATTAACAAAAAATTTTCTAAGTTTTTTAGGCAAACTATAAAATTTTTTTTTAAATGTTCCTAAACATTTCCTTGTTAGGGTTATGTATATCACCTATCTGGTTCGAAGCGTACCCAAAATTTTTTTTTTTTTTGTTTTTGGAAATTATATGTTTGGTGAATGTATCGATGACCTGTGGTGTATCTCAACCCAAACCAAAAAACACCAGGATTTTATATGTTTTTGTGCAATTAGATCTAATTAGATCCACCAATATAAGGCAATGTCTGGTCAAAACTCGGATGAAATCAAATCATATTTTATACAAGTAGATCTTTTTTAATGCAAAAACATCCACCATTATTCGGATCACATTGCGTATTAATATATATTGTGTCATATATCATTATATATTGCATCATATAAAAATTTTTACTCGGGAATACACGGAATATTCAAAAAGTATTTTTTCTAAAATGTTTTTCACTAAAGAATCCTACATTAGAAATATTAATAAGTATCAAAAGTACACTTATTAATAAGTATTAAAAGTACACTTTTTTTACCGAAGGATCCTACATTCCAAAATTCCTAGAAGCACCATTATTTTGGGAACTAAAATAAGTACTAAAAGTACACCCGTTAGAAACGGAATTACCAAAAAGTACTTTTTTCAGAATGCTTTATTCACCAAAAGATCCCACATTCAACATTTTAGGTCTCTAGAACCATTATTTCCCGAGTAAAAATAATTTAATATGATATTATATACTTTTATATAGTCATATTATTTGATATATGATCATGTGTGACACTATGTATTGCAAGATAAATTTTTATAATAAATTTTGATGTGGGATTTTTTTAAGATATCGCCATACATAACTATATGTTTTAACATCTGGTCCCATGCATCATTTCAAATTTCTAAGTGTTTTATATAAAATTTTATATGCCTCCATTATTTTTTAATTTTTTTAAGTGTTTTCCAAGAACATATTTTTATCGCAAATATTTTCAAAGTGTTTTATATAAAATTTCATATGACTTCATATTTTTTTATTTTTTTAAGATTTTTCTAAGCACCACTTTTTTATCACGAATATTTCTAAGTGTTTTATATAAAATTTTATATGACTCCATCTTTTAAATTTTTTCTAAGTTTTTTTCAAGGAACATTTTTTTATCGCAAATATTTTCTAAGTGTTTTATATAAAATTTTATATAACTCCATTTTTTCAAATTTTTCTAAGTTTTTTCCAAGGACAAATTTTTTTGTCCTTGTTATTTTCTAAGTGTTTTATATAAAACTTAACATGACTCCATTTTATGAAATTTTTCTAAGTTTTTTTATTATTTTAGTTTTTCAACTTTTTATTAAAAACTAAAAAAAAAACATCCGATTTATAAAATTGGATAAATTTTAATATAATTGGATATAATTTTATATCATTGGATTAGACCAAAACTCGTATCAAAGTCGATATAAAGTTATATAAACTGATATTATTAGATAATATTCGATCAAATCTTATGAAACCATTTTTCGTATAAGATTATATCAAAATAGACACGAACCCATATTAAATTATATATTGTGTCATATCATTTTTTTTACTCGGGTAGGTACCACCATAATGCTTTCACCGCCACTCCAGCATTTCAAACTAAAACGAAATACCCTTACTGTCGCCAAGGCAAATCGAAGATGGAAGGAACTTGGGACAAGTCGTATAAGCAGAATTTTATTGCCACGCTATGATTTAGGAAGAACTAAATTCTTACTAACACTTACGAGAATAGAATGTCGTATGTTGACAGGTTTAATAACGGGACACTGTCTTGTCGGAAAACATGCCAAGAACATGAATCTTATTACGGACGCAAGCTGTAAAAGGTGCGAGACACCAGACGTCGAGGAGACCATTGAACACATCCTGTGTCACTGCCAGCCTTTGGCACGAATTCGACTATCAATTACAGGAAGTTCACAGTTGGAGACTTTGGAGGAAATTACGAGGATAGAAATGAAGAGTTTGAAACAATTCGCAATGAAGGTCAATGAAGGAAAAAGATTTGTGGTATCGCTATGGACCAATTGGTCTATGCGGAGTGCTCATCTGGCACCGCCACCCTAACCTAACCTCCCCCATTTCATTTCCAGTTCCATCTCCTTTCGTTCCAAGTAAGTTTGATTCCTTTCCGTATAATATGCGTTAAAGAAATAACAAAGTTCCCTAGTCTTTATCTTAAAGATATAAAAAGTACTACTTTTACCAATTTAGGTACCCGTTTTTACCATAAAATATAAAAAGGTGTCATTTCTGCAGGAGGATCATACATGTTAACTTTTGAGATTCTGGGGTTTTTAGCTTAAAAGTTAGTTAAAAAGAACCACATCCCCTCCTTTCCTCTTTTTTATCCACATAAAGTTAAATTTTCCAAAACATGTTTTCTGTTTTTTGCTGGATGGTCATTGATTCAAGGGAAATAAACGGAATATTCAAAAAGTACTTTTTCTAAAATGTTTTTCACTAAAGAATCCTACATTCAAAATTTCAGTGCTTAGAATCATTATTTCAAGAAATATTAATAAGTATCAAAAGTACACTTTTTTACCGAAGGATCCTGCATTCTAAAATTCCTAGAAGCACCATTATTTTAGGAACTAAAAAAAGTACCAAAAGTTAGAAACGGAATTTCCAAAAAGTATTTTTTTCAGAATGCTTTATTCACCGAAAGATTCTACATTTAAAATTTAAAGTCTCTGGGACCATTATTTCAGAAAATATAAAAACTGCCAAAAGTACTTTTTATTATCCTCGTTAGAAACGAAATTTCTGGAAATACTTTTTCCAGAATGTATTTTTTTTCACCGAAGGAAGTTACATTCTAAGTTTCAATTATCTAGGATAATTTTTACCAATTGTACACTTTTTACCCCACTAAGAAAGGGAATTTTCAAAAAGTACTCTTTCCGATGGATTCTACATCGCTAGAATCGATCACTTATCAATAACATATATATTTTATAGGACCCCCGACCAATATTTCAATGGGAGGAATGACAAAGTTAGTATACCCCCATACTGTGGTTGGAGGGTATAAAAAAGCTTTAAATTTTCGATCTTATTAGTCTTTAGATACCTAGATTACTTATTGAACAGTCTAGTAGATTTTTTATAGCAAATTTCTTTAAATATGACCTTTCATTGTAAAACAAAAGTGAGTATATCAGGAGACACACTCCTTGTAGCATTTACTTCCAGGTTTATATTAATATTGCAACAACATCATATCATAGCAATCCCTCCCGACCAGTGGCAAAACATTTGTTATTAAACCCTTGGACAATCCTTTACCATAATATTTTGTTTTGCTGTGATTGTAACCTTATAACCTTATTTCTTGTGTTATTTATTTTTTGTCCTGAATTTCACAGTCACTTTGTATTGAATACAAAAAAGTCAAGTGTAGAAAAAAATAAAGAAATCTTAAGAAAACACGTTAAACGCTAAGCAAAATGTTAAAAAATCTTCCACAAAATGCAGTCAACTACAAGCAGATCATTAAAGAATGGCTTCTTTTTTGTAGTGGATTTCTAAAAGTATTTTCGCATAGTTTTTTCAGTAGCCGGATTTTTGAAAACTCTCATACCACAGACGCGACACTTGTGACAGGTGTAAAAAAAAAGTAATATTGAACCATGTGTTCATTGTGCAAAGTTGCAAAGAGGGCAGGCGGCCGAGTTAACTGTGACCAGGTAACTATTCAGCTCCTTAGAAAAACCTGACCTGAGTAGGGACAATGTCGTACGAACTTTACGCGGCAGGCTCTTTTCCGATTCGGGCAAAGGTAGAGGTCTGACACCTCGTACGATATTGTCTCTCATCTTCCCTATCGACTCATCTTCCCTATCGACAATCTCAAAGAGGAGATAGGTTGCCACTCTGCACCAGATTGGTGAGGTGACCTACGGTTGATTTCTAGTAGCGTAGGTCAGACCTCACCTGTCTTAGCTCCGTTCCGACGTAACTACGCATGGTTGGGGTGCTCGGTCATATAACACCCAATCAAAGTGAGAGGGAGCAATGGCTCCAAACGGGCACAATTTTGGTTTCCTCATGTAGGTGGTCTTCAGATGCCTTGGAATGATACATGTTATCAAACTGAGGGCCGTGTTCTGCACCGTTTGGAGTTTTATACGCTGTGTGTCGCTAATGGGCGGAGAACAGACCGGGGCGGCATGTGTCGATAAGGGTACGACCTATGACTTTGTACGATGTCAAGATGGTCTCTTTATATTTGCCCCAGGTGCTGACCGTTAGGGCTTTCACAATAGAGTTCCTCCCTTTCACTCGCCTGGTCATCTCTTCATCATGTCTGGCGTACATAAAGAGGCTATCGAAGTGGTCCCCAGGAATCTTGGGGGTTTTCACTGTGGGAACTCTCTCTCCACTTATTTGGATACTGAGTTTCCTCTTTATTCCCCGTAGTGAAGAGTGTGGCCGTCGACTTGGGTGTTGAGAGTTAGAGGTTTTTGTCTGCCAAAAAGTTGCGCAGGGTCCAAATTTATGAAATCCCTGCCTGTGCACAAAATTCATCGGCATAGGGGATGAGTTACAGCCTCAGAGGTGTGTTAGGGATTTTGGAGAAGTTTTAGACATGTTGGGGGAAAGGATTCGCCCTGTGGCACACCCTGTTTATTTCTCCTAAATCACGATCAAGAAACTCTGACCTCCCAGCCATGTAGTTTGCCAACCATCTTTTGTGCGCGTTTGGGAGCGAAGATTCATAGAGGTCTTGCAAAAGTTTCGTATGACAGATCGTGTCGAAGGCCTTAGACAGATCGAGGGCGACTACTATGGTCCTCTCGTGTGGACCCTTACTGTTAAGGCCTCCGACTATGGCTGTCGTCATTTCGCACAGTGCAGTTGTTGGGCTGTGCTCAGAACGAAAGTCATGTTGCTGGTCTACCAAGGGGAGATTCTCCCAAAGCAAAAGGAGAAGGCAGATTCGAATACCCTAAACACTGGGGACAGTAGAGTTATTGGTCTGTAGGAGCTCCCCAAGTTAATGTATTTCCCAGGTTTTTGGAAAGAAAATAATCTTCCCAAGCTTCCACATATCGGGAATCTCCAAGAAGTTGACACACCGGATAAATATTTCTGCCATGTATGTTAACCCTTTCTTCCGCACGTGTTTGTGCACAATCATTGCAAGACCATCGGGACCTATTGCTGTGGAGTCTTTCGCTTCCCTGATAGCTTACGAGATATCTTCGTGAGCGATATCTAAATCTTCTGTCAGAGGTAGAGAGCTAATCCATTCTTCGGATGCCTTGGTGGGTCTGGCTGGATGCTGTACAAACTGTAGGTTTAAGGCAGCACAGGTTTTAAGGTTCTTTATCGTTGACTTAAGACGTTTAGAATCTTTATAAGACTCTTCTAGGTGCGTAAAAATTAAGCAGAAACAAGAGAATCAATCTCAGCGCTTAGTTGCCTCAAACGTGGGTCCGCTGCACTTTCCCTCCGGATGGCATCCCGTCTATCTGCAAGACGTCATGTCTCGGGCGGGAAGTTTGACACATCTTAGCGATACCTCCAGCCGAAATGCAGCGGGTTTTCGCATCAACCAAGATCTTTCTGATGTTTCTCTCTCCCTCTGAAGTTGTCGGGGGAGAAGTCAACTGCTCGAATTGTAGTTGCGTTATCTCCTCAAATCTGACCCAATCCGATTTCCGAAAGTTCACTAAAGTCCTTTCTTCAGCTGATATGAAATCTGGACCTTTTGCGTTCTTAACGGTGATCGAAAGGTGATCAGAGTTGAGGGCGATATCGGCATGCCAGGCGGTGAAGGCTAAAAAGTCAGAGCTGGCTATCGAAAGATCTGGTTGACAACACAGTAATTTGTATTGTCAACTTCATCGGCGAAGGTGTTACCTCTCGCATCATTTTCCAGCTCAGAGTGCGCATTTAGGTCACAGAGTATGACCCTGTTTTTATCCTCCATTAATATCTTGAACTCAAAACCTGGTGGAAATTCCAAAAGTCATACCCAAAATAACTGGACATTCCCGGTCACTCCAGCCCGACTGGCAGGCGTTGTTAGCCTGACGCGTTCTGCAACAGGAACCAGCGAAGCCCGGTCTGTAGTGATCGGCATTCCTCAGTCCAGAGCAGCGTAGGTGAGCACTGTTTCCGCACGCAGAACATCTGATGAGCTTGGCCTTATCAGTAAAATACCTCCCACATCTGTCATTGGTCTAGGGTTCTGTTCTGTCATCGGCTAGGAGTGTTAGAAGTTTAAACAGGCATGCCAGTACTGTCTGTTCAGTTGGGAAAAATGAGGGGGATATGGGATTTGGGGTTTTTTGTACGTACATGCTGGACTCCTGCGTCCAAAGGTTTGCAGGGTTATTGTTCCCTTGGGCGGGGCTGTTGTTCCTGCGTCGATACCGGGGCGTAGACGCAACTGCTGTGAGATCTGCCCATATTTAGTTACAACTTGTGTGTTACCTAAAATTTCTTAATTTTTCCCCGTTTTTTTTTTGTTATAAAGCACTACTGTCGCGACAGTAGGGTTGCCGCATCTGTTACATCCTGTGCTTATATTGTCTGTACCTAGAGAATCTATTCAAAAAACTAATTCATTTTAAGTTCTGACTAGAGCAGTTACTTTTGCAAAAAAAAACCCCTACAGGTCATTTGATTGTTATAAACTAAGAAACAGTAGAAAATGCCACAACATTAAAAAGGACAAAACCCTGTTATTGTTAATGTGATGTTAAGTAATGGTGGTATTGTTTAATAAACACAACTACAACGGCCATTACACTAACACTAATACACGCTTAAACACATATAAGTAAATGTACAACTGTGTTCAGTATAAAAGAAGTAAAATAGAAGTGCACACAGAAAAATAAATTTCCAACTGAATTTTTCAGTCGCATCAACTCAAAATTCGGTTGCTGCAACTATATTCGGCTTATACAACCGAATTTTATGGTTGTTTCAATTAAAAGCCAGTTATATCAACCATAGTCAGTTGTGACTACCGATATTTAATTGTGACAGCCTCTGTGTAAGTATTTCTACCGAATTTTTATTGCGTCAACCCACTTTTAGTTGGAAACTGGCAAATCTTTGTGTAAGTATCAAAATATAGCTACATCTTCAAAAAAAAAAAATAGAGTATTTTTAGCTGATAAAAAGTGCACTGTAAAACATTTATGAAGCTTTAATATAAAATTAATCCCATCAAGATTGGATTAATAATAAATGAGATACGAGGGTCGAACTGTACCGGCAACTTAGCCAGGAATTTGGAAAAGGGGGGGGGAGCTTTAAAAAATATTATTTTCCCAATATTGATGGAAATATTTTGAAATTAATTCTTAGCCAATTATCTACAACGTACTTTTTATCTGCTTCAAATATTCGTTTTCTTTTCGAAGATTAACGAAATTTAACATTGAATACTGCTATTGTGCTGAACACACCTGTATATATTTATTTACAAACAATGGTAGACTTTTAAGTGTGACATTTCAATAAAAGATTGTATGAGTATCCTTAAACATTTTCTTGGAATTTAAAATGTTTCAAGGAATAATACTGCATTTTTTTTTGTAAATAATGCAACTTTTGAAAGAAAATTGTGAAGTTTTCCCAAACGATGGTCTTTTGATGCATAAAGGTTTTTTAACCTCGATATTAAATTAAGGCAATAAAGTGTTTAAATTTAGGAAAGATACCTACCACACTCCGTTTTTGAACTAAAAGATTTTATTTGCTACATAATTTTTTATCTCAAAAATATTTTCTTTTGCATTTGGAGGTTAAAAAATTTCGCATTGCCATATTTAACTTCGGCATTGCCATATAAAGCTACAAAATATGGTTAGATGTCTGCAGTGGCATTTTATGGTAATTCTTTTCTTAAATCATATTGACTACGGCTCCCGTCAAATCTAAACTTTTGAATTTCGTGTCGTAA
Organism: Pegoplata infirma; assembly: GCA_963921195.1. NCBI lineage: Eukaryota > Metazoa > Arthropoda > Insecta > Diptera > Anthomyiidae > Pegoplata > Pegoplata infirma. The sequence continues at coordinate 162,182,950 of OY992537.1, read as the reverse complement.
TACCTGCCGGACGATGGTTTATGATGATATATGAAAAAATTTTGCAAGGACATTTTCAGTCGGCAACCAGTGAAAGAGAATAATCACAATTGGAGCGGGAAGCGGAAAAACGCAATTGTCCTCATAAAAATAGAATTGAATCTAGTTTGGCGGAAAAACGCGGCGGAATTTTGTTGTCATATAAAACGTATGTGAACAGTTGCGGAAAAACGTTTCCCGCTCCAATTGTGATTATTATCAAAGTTTGAAAAAATTACGTATTTCGACCAAAATCTAGAGTTGTGTCTAGGGTTGCCAGAAATTTATTACCAAAAAGCGGGACAAACGCAAAAAAATTGCTAAAATGGCGGGATTTCAAAAATTTTGGCGGGACAAAAATAATAGATTTATATGCAATTTAAGTCTCAGAGATGGAAAATCCTTAAGACGCATTGCTGGGCCAAATAACTCCTTGGAAGTGTTTTTCCGAAATTTACTGTATATTGCTTAACTTTTGGCATCAGTTTTTTATAAATATGTTCTTTTTTTATCGATTTTTTTTTCTTGTATCGAAATGCACTAAGATTGTTTTGGAAGTTTGTAGTTAACTGGGCTTTAGTCAAAAAAATGTTTGGTTATTTTTTTCCGTAAAGGGTGTCCAATTGCGCATCGTTTTGGAAACAAGCATTTTCAAATTCGTAAAAAACCGAATTCGGGACGCAATAATACCATGCCATAAATAAATATGCCAATGCTTTCATATTATTGTTGTTTAGTATAAAAAATATTTATGAATGTCGAAAAATTTGATTAATTATGGCGTTTACTTTTCAAAAGTTTCATCTGAACTGCAAACACTCTACAGCAAACACTATAGGGATTGCCCAAAATCCAAACCATTGCGTAAAAATCCAATTCTTTATTTATTTTTACTCAAATAGAAATTTTTGCAAAAGCGGGGCAACCTTGCCCATAACAAAGCAGAACTGGCTTGTACAAATCTTTTTTGTGTTGGCAGTTTGTATGGTATATTTGGCAAATAACTTTTTGACGCTAAAAAAAAGCGGGAATTTGGAATCCCGCGCGGGATGCGGGAAACGTCGACACAAAGCGGGACAATCCCGCCAAATGCGGGACGTCTGGCAACCCTAGTTGTGTCGTTCACGAACGAACTAGTTCAATTGAACTATTCACTTAACTGAACGGTTTATCTAGTTCGTTCATTTCAGCTCTTTTGTTTTTTTCGTTCATTTAGCTCAGTTAGTCATTACCTCATTTTGATCTTTTAGTTCGGTCGTTAATTTTTGTTCGTTAATTTTTTCATCAGACGTTAGTTTTCTCTCCGAAACAAGAGATATGATCAAAATGATTCGTTCACGAACTGTTGAATTAGAGTTGTGTCGTTCACGAACGAACTAGTTCAATTGAACTTTTCACTTAACTGAGCGGTTTATCTATTTCGTTCATTTCAGCTCTTTTAGGTCTTTTCGTGCATTCAGCTCAATTGGTCATTACATCATTTTGATCTTTCAGTTCGGTCGCTCAATTTTTATACCCTCCAACCACAGTATGGGGGTATACTCACTTTGTCATTCCGTGTGTAACGCATCGAAATATCGGTCTAGGACCCCATAAAGTGTATATATTATTGATCAGTGATCCATTCTAAGACATTCTAGCGATGTCCTTCTGTCCGTCCGTCCGTCCGTCCGTCTGTGGAAGACACGATACAGTCCAAAGTAAAAGAGCTAGACTCCTGAAATTTGGCATGAATATGTCTTATGGTATTGGGCTGGTTAAGTTCAAACATGGGCAAAATCGGATCAGGGGGAAAAAAGTTCCCCTCTTAAGAACTAAACAAACCTCTAAAAAAAAGCCAATTTTTATAGGTTTTTTGTACTTTTGCTTAACAAACGACACATTTTTATGTCAATAGAAGTTTAAAGTCTTGCAGTTGAATCCAGGAAGGTTGTCTCGCACCGACGTTACCCCCCCCCCAAAAAAAAAAAAAAAGACGCTCCTGTTTTTTTTTTTAACGTGTTGGAGGGTATAAAAGATTCGGCACAGCCGAATTTAACACTCTCACTTGTTTTTTGTTAATTTTGTCATAAGGCGTTTGTTTTCTCTCGTTTTTTGACACGCTTTCTAAGCATTTATTTTTTTTTTACTAAAATTGTATATCTTTTTTTTTAATTATTGTTTTATTCAACATTTTTGTATTTTTTGAACGAAAGCCAAGAAAACAGAAATGATCGAAATGTATCGTTTACGAACTGTTGAACGAAAAGAAAAATTGGCCGATTTGAACTAGATGAACGACCAACAGACATCATCAAAATGATTCGTTCACGTACTGTTGAACGAAAACAACAAATGAGCGCTCACTCAATTGAACGATTAAGCACAAGTCTACCAAAATCGGTGTCCGAATTTTTTGACCAAATCCGGCTCAAAAATTACGAATTTTTGCGTACTTTATGGGAAAAAATATAAAAACGCGATTATGGTCCAAAAATGTTGAACAGCGATTTTGGTCCGCAGATTCTGATCAGCATTTTTTTTATGTTTAAAAATCAGCATCCGTGGACCAAAATTCCTATTTGGGAATTTTTTTAAATATTTTTCCATAAAATACGCCGCAAAGGCCGATTTGATTAAAAAATTCGAATATAAATTATGTTTGAAAAACGTAATTTTTTTCAAACTTTGACCATTGGTAGCCGATTAAATTTACCCTTGCAAATTTTTTTCATAAATGTACCTACAATCAGTTATTCCGTAGCAATCATGCGGCACACGCATAATATTTTGTAGGCAAAAACAAATGAAAAACATATTTAAAACAAGTGATAAAACATTTGAAAACCATCCCAGTAATTATTTATTTGTTTTAACAAACATCAACATTTATTTTTAATTGTCAATAAAAATTTTTAAAATAAATAACATTAAACATTAAAAAATAGCGCCAATTTATTTTTTTTTTACCTAAAATTCGAAAAAAATAACCTATGAAAACCTTAAAAATTAATGATTGTTGTGTTATTTTTACCAACAAATTCAAAAAAAGAAATTACCTACGAAAACTTTAAAAATTAATGATTTCGTAGGTTATTTTTAAAATTTTTCTATTGAATTATATTTTAAAAAATTTTTAATAAAATTTTGAAAAATTTTTAATAAAATTTTGGGGAATCGATCCCGAAATCAACTACATTCTGGCCAGACACTCTTCCCATCGTGCCAAAGTCACTTGATACAAACATATTTTTATATTTCTATAAATAATTTTTGGAATTTTTTTTCTACAAAAAAATAACCCACACAAGTAGGTAAAAACTAAAGATTTGTTTTAAAAAAACTGAACATTAAACAAATGGATTTTCTTTTAAAAATGACAAAACGTAAAACTTTTTAAATAAACTACAAACAGTTCATGACATAATTTTATGAGTGCAGGTATTATGAGACGAAATTCGAAAGTTTAGATTTGACGGGACGCCCTTATATTGACCCTAACTGCAATAGTATTTTTACGCGATTTCAAATTAATGCTGTTCAAAAATAGTGTCCATTTCCAGTATCAACACAAATTTTTGTAAGATTTCTACACACAAAAAAAAACTTGTCAAATTACTAGAAAAAGTCTCGTAATCCCATTTTACCAACATGTGACAGTTTTCCGTGTTTTTTAACAAAAAATTTTCGATCGAAATTTACATTTTTTATGGTAATTTAACAATTTTTTTGGTAATTTTACAAATTTTATTGGTAAAAATCTTGTAAAATTACGAAAAAGCTCGTAATTTTTACAAGGAATTCTCATAAAATAAGAAGTAGGAAACAATCTAGTAAGTAAAAACACGAAACCTCCTTGTAAGTTTTATCGCGTCAAAAAATTATAAATTTACAATATTGGTAAAAACCTTGTAAAATCACAAAATTATTGGTAAAAAGCTTGTAAAATTACAAGTAATTGTTGTCAAATAGGAGGTAGCAAGGTTTTTTTAAGTGTAAATATCGATTAAAGGGTTTTAAATTATTGCGGTACTAAGTTTTAATTTCACTTATCCCTGTAAATCGAGGATTAACTGTATTTGCATTCGAACTGTTTTCTATATACAAATTTTGTTAAGCTGATAAAGAAAAAAACATTCTTCCCCAAATGTAAGAGCTGGATTTGTGCCTGCATAAAGTAAAGCCCCTGTTGATAGATCAAAGTTTATCAATTACCGTCATTCCACAAATTTTTAATAAACATTAGGGTGTTCAGTCGATTAATTATTTTTCGATTAATCGAACAATTTTAGACGAATAATTGTTAGATTAATTTAAAATTGCTAATTTCGATTAAAGGATTACTCGAAGAATTTATGCCGACTAATCGAATAATAATATATAGTTTTCCTGGAAATAAATATAATTTTTTTAATGTTTTAAGTCAAATAAACAAAGCATGAAAAACTGTCCTGAAGCTTGGATTTGTTAAACGACCTAAAATAAGTACCTGATAAAATTTTGAGGCAAATCGGTCAACTCTATGATCGCTCTAAAATCGGTCAAAGGGTTGAGTTTTGGGCAAAAACCCAATAAATTATAAAATAACATAAAATTTTCTCAAATGTAGTCAGGTAATAAATATAAAACTTTTATGATATCGGCAATTCATATAAATTTGGCAACAAAAATTATTTTTAAATTCTACACATTTTTTAAATCTCCAAAAAATTTTTAAAATTATCTCAAACTAAATTGCAGAAAAACATTTTGTAATGCTTTTATATTTGCTTTGCTTTTTTTGTTAATTAAACGTTAAAATACTTCTAATTAATATTGTTTATTTGCTAAAGTACCAATTTTTTCAAAAATTGTCGAAAAAATTTGGAATTATTCGAAAAATTTTAAATTTTTTTCGTTTAATCGAATAAGTCAAATATGCAAAATGTCGATTAATCGTTTAATCAAACAATAAAAAACCAGATTAATTGAACACCCTAATAAACATGTTTACATGAATATTAAGTTGTGGTGAAAATATAAGCATATGCTTTTTGAAATTGGGTCTAGATTGGGTCTAGTCCCTGGACCCATGGCTTCGGACTCCATGGGTCCAGCCCCTGTTAGCTCGAGAACCCGTTGGGTAATTTAAGGGTCTCCATAGATTTTGACTCAAAACTTGTGTCCGTTTAGCTCTACCTTGCTTAGTTTTTGAGATACGGTAATAAGGGGTCTGATAGGGTCTTGAGAATCTTAAAAACTGGATAACTCAAAAACTATTAATCGGAGGGCTTTTGGGTATTTTTTGGGAGTGTTCTACGGTCTAGAGCAAAGTGTTGGCAGTATTTACCGAGATATATGAGGCATTCCACACCAAATGTCCAGCGAAAAAAACACGTGTACCATAAACTTCTGAATAGGTTGTATGGATCGCCCTATATGGAACTTAGAAAATTGCGTTTTTGGTTTTTCAATTTTTCAAAAACTGGGCTTAGGAGGCGTGGTCAAATATTGGAAAAATTGTCAAATTTGTGGCGAGTTGCCTTAATTAAATATTTATCACTAGGGCAAGTACTTTCATGCATCTAAAAATCGAAAATATGTGCCTATAATATGCATCTAAAAATCCAAAATATGCACTAAAAATTTAAAAAATATGCATTTAAAAATTATTGTTCTACCAAAAAAAAATAATGTTGTTAACATAAAATAGGGGTTTTTTAAACATTTGATGTCCCCTACAATTTTTAAAAAAGTTTTTGTTACTGTAAACCATTTTTAACTGGTAAAACATCTTGTTTCATAGACACATTTTGTGATGTGTCTATAAAACAAAAATTTCCGTTCCAAATATTTGGTTCTAGAACGCAACATATTACCCTGCAGCCGATTCTACTTAATATTTCAGAATCGATGATTTAATATTCCTGGGGCGAAAAAAAAATTTTAGTCATTTTTGTAAAAAAAAAAAAATTGAGGTAATTTTTTTTTTTTGAGTTTATAAAAACGGAATGACAAACTTATTTACATAAACCATCCCAGAAAAATTTTCCGTTTAAAACAATTAGTTCCAGAACCCAGTATATTATCTTGAAATCGATTATACTTATCGTTCCAGAATCAATGATTTTTTTAAATTCCCGAGTAAAAAAAAATTGTATGGTAAAACATGTTATCTTATAAAATTATATATAATTTATTGGATCTGATTTTGCTAAATTTCATCCGAAAATTGGCCGCGCCAAATTTATCTCATAACATCTTATAATATATGAAGTTACAGTTTAATATTTGATTGTATGTGATTTCATCCGGAAATTGGCCGCGCCAAAGTTATCCCAAATTATCTATTATCATGATATTGTATTAAATATGATATGATAAGATGTAATTTCATCCGGAAATTGGCCGCGCCAAAGTTATCTTAAAATATCCAATATCATGATTTTATATTAAATTGGATATTATATAATGTAATTTCATCCGAAATTTGGCCGCGCCAAAGTTATCTTTTAATATCTGATATCTTGATTTTATAAAAAAATTATTGGATACATTTTTATCCAAAAAAATGTTTCTGTTTTTAGATTTATTTTTAGATATAATAATGTCAAACTGAAAATAAATAAAAAAAAAAAAAACTTCGAACGGACGGGGATTAGAACCACAAGTCTTCCGTTTTGTAATCGCAATCTCTACCCTCTAGACCAGCGGACGTTGTTAGCAAATAACAACTTTAAAAGACTTAGTTTTAAATAAATTGATCGTATCTAATTATATCAAATTGATCTAACATATAGTAATATATGATTACATCCAATTAAATATGTTATTCACTTGTACACAATTTTCAAAAAGACTTAGAAAATTTTTGATAAAATTTGCAAAAAAAAAAAAAATTGGAATGACGTACAGCGCTATTAGGGGCTTCCATGGTAAGCTTAAACAATAATTTTAATGTAGCGATATGCCTTATTTCCAAGTCATAGGCTTCCAGTGAAATAAGACTTTGGCTTATAAGTTTGAAATTTTTCATGGAATCAGGAAATCAGAATTAGATTTGAGATCGGGTTTCAAAAATCATTGATAATTTGATAATTTAAACCAAATATAGCTATTATTAACTATATAAATGCAATATAAATGTTTAAAAATGATTGCAAAAATTCAAAAAATAAAATTTTTTAAGTTCAAAAAAAAACAAATGCAATAAAAAAGTGTTTTCTATTTAAAAAAAAAATAAAAAAATATATTTTTTTCTGGAATCGAACTCAGGTTCCCAAAAATGATAGATAATTTTATAATAAATTAAATAAAGTTATATATAACTATATAAAAGCAATATAATTTTTTACAAATGATTGCAAAAATTCAAAAAAAGAAAAATTTTTAGTTCTAAAAAAAATTAATGTAATAAGAAAGTGGTTTCTATTTAAAAAAAATGAAAAAAAATATATTTTTTTTCTGGAATCGAACTCGGGTTCCCAAAAATTATAGATAATTTTATAATGAATCAAATATAGTTATATATAACTATATAAAAGAAAAATAATTTTTTAAAAATGATTGCAAAAATTCCAAAAATGAAAATTTTTTAGTTCTAAAAAAATTAAATGCAATAAAAAAGTGTTTTCTATTTAAAAAAAAAATAAAAAAAAACTTTTTTTTCTCGACTGGGCCGGGAATCGAACTCGGGTTCCCAAAAATCATATGTAATCTTATATGATCCAATAAAAAGTTTTGTATAACCATATATGTTGACACACAAAAATAAATTTTGAAATACTGGCATATATAATTATATATGGCTAGTTGTTTGGTCAAAAAAATATTTTTTATATACATGATTATATCAAAATATATATTCCATTACATATGCGACCATTTATAAATATATATTGAGTTTAGACGAAATTTGCTTATATATAGTACCATACAAACACAGATATGTTATCGTTTAAGACACATATAATTATATCTATTATTTTTGTTGGAATTTTTTTTAGTATGGAGCCATATATAGTTTTAAATGGTATTATATTAGTCATATATAATTATACATAAATTGATACTGGATTTTTTGTTTAATAAAGTCCTATACATAATTAGATATAAAGTCACGTATAATAATGTATGAAATCGGATTAAGTTTTATGTGCAACGTATGATTACATCTACCATTTATATTAATATATTATGAACAATATAATTAGATATGATTTTATATGACATCATTTAAAAAAATTGGAAAATTTCAAAGTGAGATATAATTTTATACTTTGACTCATATAGTTTTATATCGTTTTATGAAAACATATAAAATAATATACATTTATATAAATACCTTTTTACTCGGGTTGTCAAAAAAGCATTCGCTTGAATAGGTATTTCAGAGACATTTGTTTTGTTAATTTGTAAATGTTTCAAAATAAGAAAATTTTAAATTTTAATATGGGAAAAAATTCTCAGAATCTAAAAACTTTTTTACCTGAATCCAATTTTTGCAAGAAATGCCTCAGAATATCATTTCTATAACAAAAAATAATTTTTCTCCAAAAAAAGTTGATAGAAATTGATTTTTTCTAAGGTGAGTTTTGAAAAAAGTGATAAAAATTAAACAAAAAGTGCAATTTGTATGAAAATATGCAAAAATATGCATTTATACCAAAATATGCAAAAATATGCAACTACAAATCGATGCCATTTTATTGCAAATTTCTTGATTCGGATAGATATTTAGTTTGTTGTATGATAAAAGTGACGAGTAAAAATATGCATTTTCATGAAAATACTTGCCCTATTTATCACATTAAAACGGAATGCACCACAATCTCAAAAATTAACATTCTTATATAGTTTTATATGGGCTATCGATTAAAAATTTTTTTTTGGAAAATTTTCAGAACCCGTTCTGAAATTTTCCATTTTTTAAAAATGTCAACTTAAGGGCATCATATATAATCATTGATTATATATGATGTCTTTATATAATTTTATATGAATATATATAAATCTTTTTTACTCGGGAATTCATTATTAAAATATCATGCATATTATGGACATATTTCATAAAATTTGCTTCATTAGATTTCATAGTTTCATTTTTTAAGCCCGAGATCGTCAGTTAAAAAGATTATTGTCAGTTAAAAAGAGGTAAATTTACGTTATTTTAACAATTTAGCGATTTCTTGCCATTATTTTTAGTCAAAAACAAGGTAAATTAACATTATTTTACCCATGTAAAGGGTTTTCCAATAAGGACGGGTAGCAATAAGGACGGGAAACAATTTTAGGTTAGAGTAAAATTGTGTGTTCGAAAACTAACACGGCTCGGCCGAAACAACTTTAACCTCAAGTTGCGAACACTGTAAATGTCTCTCTTCATTATGAGTCTGGAGTGCCCCACTTCTATATTTCGACGAAAATCAAAATCTTCGCCATAGCCGTTTTTAAATAAATCGCGGTCAAACTTCAAAAAATTTACAGTTTAAGTTTATCTCGAAAACGATGAGAGATATGAAAAAATGACTATAGACAAACATTATTTCTCGGAAAAAATGCAATAAAACTGCAAATTCATATTTTGCAATGGTTTTCTTGCCAAAAATTGCACTTTTAAATTCAGAGCTAAAAACTTTGCGTTTTCTGTAAATAAATAATTTATTCACTTGAGTGAGCGATCTTAATGCATTTTTTACAAGGAATAATTTTGGTCGTGAGTCATTTTTTGATATCTCGCTTCCTTTTCGAGTTATTAACACGGAAATTTGCAGTTAAACATTTATAAAAAACATGTTGCAAAAATATTTTTTTTTTTTGCAACAACCCCGATTAAATTTAAATAAAGTAAGTAAATAAAGAAGTTTTAATCGTTGTATTAACAATTCGTTATTTATTTACAGAAAACGCGAAGCTTTTAGCTCTGAATTTTAAAGTGCAATTTTAGGCAAGAAAAACATTGCAATTGCAAAATGTGAACTTGCAGTTTTATTGCATTCTTTTCGAGAAATAATTTTTGTATTAAATCATTTTTTCATATCTCTCATCGTTTTCGAGAAAAGCTTAAAATATCAACTTTTTGACGTTTGACCGCGATTTATTTAAAAACGACTCTGGCGAAGATTTTGAGGTTAAAGTTGAATAGAACAGAGCTCCGATGTTGGTGCTACATTTTTGCCTGCAACTGTATAAATGAGTTATCAATTTAAATTTTTAAATTACACAAGATTTTTTAAAGCGCATTAATAAACAAAGTGAGAGATAAATATTTAAATTAGAGATGGGTGCACGATAGGGTAGTTTTTGGCAAGTTTAAAGGGGTCGTTTGTATGGCGGCTGGGTCTAAACTAGAGATGGGATCGTTATTTAGTTCGGTTTGAATCCATATTAATTATTTCTGAGAAATAATAATTGTTGAACAATGAGAAAATCTGAAAAAAATCACGTGACAATACAGGCTAAGTGGAACTGTCGACAGATTTCGGCCACCATTCCATCATCAGCACTCCTTCGATTGCCACACATTGAAATTTGTATGGAATAATGATTCAATGAAATCGATTCCATTGTTCATTTTATATGAAAAAATCAATGACCCGATGATTGGGGCCCAACTCTGTGTCAGAATAAAATAAGCCATTTAAATGAAACTTTTAAACAAATAGGATATGCACTAAAAATAAATAATCTCACTCTAATCTCAATTCGACAAAGTTATCTGTAGAAATAAAGTTATTAAAAAAATACTTTGTATATTATTGTGACCGAAAAACAAAATTTTGTAAAATTGGAGTTACTCGTTAAAAACTCGTAATTTTCAGAAAAAAAAAAAAAGTCAATTTACAATTTGGAAGTATTAAAACAGGCAAATTTAACAAAATTTTATTTTAATAAATTAAATTTTTTTAATTTTAATTAATGTTTTTGAAGATGAGAAGTTTTACTCATAAAATGAATTTAACTATAACTTTGTAAATTTACAGAGTATTTTTTTGTAAAAAATTGAACTCATAAAATGCATTTAACTAAAATTTTGTAAATTTACAGAGTTTTTTTTGGTAAAATTCTTTTCGGTTTTATCAATATTTTACAGATAATTCTGTAAATTTACAGTTTATTTTTTATCGAAATCATTTTACAGAGTTTTCTTCGTAAAATAACAAAAAATCTTGCTGGTTGTAAATCTATGGTATTTTCTGCTGGCTCAGCAGAGTATCTCAGTAATTTAACACAGTGATTATTTTTAGTGTAGGAATTTCTTATATTACTAAGGGTTAATAATGAGAAAAACACAAATCTCAGCTTAATTCAGCAAATTTTTCTGCTGTATAGACAGATTTCTCTGCTGATTTCACCTAGATAATTTCTAATAGGCCATTTACATATACCTCGAAATCCAAAAAAAATGGGATTTCAATAAAAATCCAAGTAAATCCAATTACTTTTTTGGATTTCAAATGTCAAATCCCATACAAAAAAAAAACTTGGATTTTGGGAAAACCGTAAAATCGCAATTTAAAATCCCAAAAAATTTCTACTACTTAATTGTACAACTATGGGTTTTCCCAAAATAATCATCCCTAATGCTTTTTTTACAACGCTGCACACGATTTTTTATCAGCTGTTGTTGTTTTTTATAAAGTAAAAAAACAATTAAAATTTATTTTTTTTAAACTATTACAAGATTAATAAAAACAATGTTTAACAATGTTTCATTTAAAATTTACCATTGCAAATGGTAAACGCACAATTTAGTTGACCAATTTGGTCTTCCTAACAAAGAAAAACACTCAATGGTGGCGGCCCCAAACTTGGCAAAAATGTTAATTTTCTTGCATTTAAAGAAGCAGCTCTACATAAAAACACGTTTTTTGATATTGTGGTCCCAACATATACTAGTGGGATTGAAAATATTGGCTCCGGCAAAGAAAAATCATTAGAGGTATTCAGAGTCTTGCTGCCAGCCCTGGCAATGTAGCAAAAGAGTACTTCTTTCAAAAAATACATGTATTTTGAAAAGTAATTTTGAAAAGTGCTCTTTTACCACCAATGCCAGGGCTGGCAAGCAAGATTCTGAATACCACTATTGTTTTTAGAAATATTTATAAAATGGGGTAATTTTCCAACTAACAACCCTGTACACAAATCAAAAGAAAATACAGAGTTAGTACAAACAAAATCCCGCTAAATGTCAAAAAAGCATACACTCAAAATAATCACTCTGTTAAATTACAGAGATACTCTGCTGAGCCAGCAGAAAATACCATAGATTTCCAACCAGCAAGATTTTTTGTTATTTTACGAAGAAAACTCTGTAAAATGATTTCGATAAAAAAACTGCAAATTTACAGAATTATCTATACAATATTGATATACCCGAAAAAAATTTTACCAAAAAAACTCTGAAAATTTATAAAGTTTTAGTTAAATGCATTTTATGAGTTCAAAAAATTTTACAAAAAAACTCTGTAAATTTACAAAGTTTTAGTTAAATCCATTTTATGAGTAAAACTTCTCTGCATCAAAAACATTAATTAAAATCAAAAAAAAATTAATTACCCGAGTAAAAATTTTCTGGTCTAATCATATATAATTTGATACAATCTTATATGAGTTAATATGCTTCCGTATAAATTTAGATAAAATTTTATCTATCACTTTGATACGGTTGATCCACTTTATATGGTTAGATATTGCTCCATATATGATTAGATTCGTATTTTGGTTTTGCTCATCAAATTATATAAAAATTGATATTATAAGATCAATTTGATCTAATTAGATTTGACCAAATTCAGGATCAAATTGTATCAATTTTTATATTTTTTGATCTAAAGTAATACAATTAGATATTATTTGATACAACCATTTTACGGATCAAATTAGATCTATTTAGTAAAATTAGCATAATATTTTTACTAGGGTAATTAAAATTTTAATTTTGTTAAATTTGCCCGATTTAATGCTTCCAAATTGTAAATTTCCTTTTTTATTTTTGTGAATATTACGAGTTTTTAATGAGTAACTCCAATTTTACAAGTCATCCTCGTAAAAGTGTTGAAGTGTTTTTTATTTGAAAACGGTATTACAGAGCAATCAGTAAAATTACAAATGAAATTTAGTATTTTGGTTACGAGAAAAAAACAAAGTATTTTTCTAAAATCCGTTTTTTAACAAAAAAAAAAAATTTGTTTATTATCTGGAAAATAGAGATTATAAAGTAAAAAGTAAAATTACAGATAAAATTTTGTTTTTCAGTCACAAGAAAATACAAAGTATTTTCTTAAAATCTGTATTTCGACAGATAACTCTGTCGAAAATCTGTCGAATTGAGATTACAGTCATTTTACAGAGTATTTAACAGAGTAATTATTTTGAGTGTATGTAAACGGTATAGACTTTAATTGGATTTGAAATCCAAATTTATGTGGATTTCGGGGTATATGTAAATAGCATATAAGATATTTTGCCAGGCGCGGATTTTTGGATTTCGGGGGAAGTTTTTTTACTCAAAAATTTGTTTCACAAGGAGACCTGACGGACCGATTTACTTCCTTAATAGGAACGTTTATAGTCATATAAACGGGGTTATTCACAGTTATGACTGACTATGACTGTCGTGAGCCAATTTTTATGATGAAACAGTTATTACATCAATATATTTCTAAACAAACCAACAAAAAATTTAAAATTTTATTTGCAAATTTTTAGGTCTACTTTCGAGAAAAAAATAATCTGAGATTCTGAGACATTAATTGTAAAATTCTGAAGTACATTGTGATTCTAAGACATTCCTTCTATAAAAATTTTTCCAAATTCTGATATACATTTTTTATTAAAAATCTCGGAAATAATTCTCATATTTTAAAGTCATTTTCAGATTCTAGGAACTACGTCCCAGCAGAAATTTTGCTGAACTGGCAGCACACAGAAAAAAATATGGAGGAAACAAATTTGAGTAATCACTTGTTTAAATTTAAAAACAAAACTTGAGTAATTTTATAATTGACGCAGTTAAAAATTTACTTAAAAATTTTAAAAACAATTTAAGTAAATAATTTAATAAAAATGTAATAGTTTTTTTAATTTTTTTTTAAACTCTCATAGTTTTTTGAATTCTCGTTTAGTTTATAGTTTTTTGTGTATGTATATGAAAGTTTGTAATCGTCTTTATAAAATGTTCCTATGTTTTTGAGACATAAATATGTTTGGTAAAGTTTGAAAAAACAAGTTTTTTTTTTTTTTTGTAAAAAAATGTTAAACTTTTTAAACATCAAAAAAAAAAAAATAGATAAATTTTGAGTAAATTTTTAATTGTGTTTTTTTTTTTTCAGACATTTAATAAAGTTTTATTAAAAATTTACTCAATACTATTAAATCGTTTACTGGTGCACAATTGTGTAATTTTTTTACTCAATAGTATTAAAAATTTACTCAAATATTTTTTTTATTTTTTTCTGTGCAGCTTTTAGGAAGGAAACTTGAGTCATGGAGCGCATCCAATGTCACACTTTAGAGCGCTAGTTGGATACACCGAAAAAGCGCTCTTAAGATGCACTGAAATCACGTGTCTTTAGAGCGCTGATAAAAGCATTATTTTATAGCGCTGATTAAGCGCTATAAAGATGCAGTGAATTCATGTATCATTTTAGAGACTATTTAAACAGACTATTTCTGAAATACAAGTCGAAAATCTGAAATAAAATTTACTATTTTTGAAATACAATTGTAAAATCTGAAATACAATTGACTTATTCTGAAAATCAGTTGAACATTTCTGAAATACGATTGAAAATTATGTAAACCAACCTCTGAAAACGTATTTTTTTAGTTTATTTTTATTACAAAAAAAGTTCAAAGGTGATTACATCATTTTACAAATTTCCATTTATATATTTCAGAAATTTCCATTTATATTTCAGAAATTTCTATTTTTATATCAAAAATGTCCATTTATATTTCAAAAACATTTATTTATGTTTCAGAAATTTCCAACTGTATTTAAGAGATTTCCATTTTCTGGAAAGATTTAGAAAATTTTGAAATGTGTACAAATGGATGTTTTTGAAATACAATGGGAATTTTCTAAAATTCACATGGATTTTTTTTTTTTAATTAAAATTAAATTTTCTTAGTAGCAATTATAAAATTTTGAAATCTAAATGGAAATTTTTGAAATACAAATGGAATTTTCAAAAAAGCATTTAGAAAATTTTGGAAATACAAATTTAAATTTCTTATATACAATTGGAAATTTCTGTAGTAGAAATTTTTTTATGTATAAATATTAATTTCTGAAATGAAAATGGAAATTTATTTATTCTTTGAAATAACAAATAGGTATTTGCTGTTTTTTGTTGTCCTATTTACCATCATTTAAAATGTGTTAAAGATGCTATGATTGAAGCACTCTTTGCATCGCCGATTAATGCGAAATAATGATGCAGTCAAATCATGTGTTTGCTCAAAACTCATCCTTTTTCACTCAAAAATGTTAAAAATATTAAAAAGGAAAGCAAGTGTGGTATTTTATCAAAAAATAATTTTATATTATAAGTTTTATATAAAAAATCATAACAAAAAATTAAAATTTTTTCCCCTTACTTTTACTGCATCCTCAAGAGCGCTCTTTGGATGCTATAAAAAGATGCTGTGTCGCCAAAATCTCGATTTATTTTTGCATATTTCGTAAAAGAAAATTATTAGTTACTACACAGAAAATAATATCGTATATTTTATTTTAATTAAAATTTTAATTGTTTTTTTAATTTAATATTAATTAAACTTTTAATTAATATAATTAATTGTTTAATTAAATTTGTAGCTTTATTTTAATTAATATTTTAATTGTTTTCAAATTTAATATTAATTAAGTATTTAATTTATATAATTAAATGTTTAATTAAATTTCTAGCTTTACTTATTTTTGTTTGTTTTGTTTTTCGTGCGTTTGCGAGTGTGTGTTTTTCTCTTGTATTGTTTTACATACAAAAAAAAATACATCAGTATAAAAAGTTTGTTGAAAGTTTTATTTTATTTTTCACATAGGTTTTTGAATTCTCATTTTGTTTATAGTTTTATGTGTATGTATATGAAAGGTTTATAATCAACTTTATAAAATCATCTCACTGACTATGCCTTTACGGCATAAATAAATTTGGTAAAGTTTGAAGAAATATTTTTTTTTAACTATTTTATTCAAAAAGAATGTTTTTACAAATTATTTTTTTTTTTTTTAATATAATATTTTTAACTAATTTTTTTAATTTATACAATTAAAATTTTAATTATTTTTTTTTTAAATTTTAATTAAATTTTTTAATTTATAGTATTAAGTTTTTAATTAAATAAATATCCATTTATTTTTAATTAACGACATACAAATATTTTTAATTTATTTGCGCATTTTAGTGATTGGTCCGGATTTAATTAATTTTTTAATTAAATCTACGAATTTTTTAATTAAATATTTTTTTTATTTTTTCCTGTGTAAAACACTTTATGAAGAAGTTTTGATACACTTTTCTAAAAATAATATCGTAATTAAAAACGCATTTTTTAATATAAATATTTTACGTTTTTAATGTCATCTAATGTTTTCTGAGGCAATTTCTTGAATTCTGAAATATTTTTTAGTAGAAAAATTATATTAGACACAATTTCAAAAGAAAAATGAACACACAAAGAAATCCCATTCTCCCCCCATGTGTTTAGCAAACCACGTCTGCTAAAATCAGCAGATTTCTCATTGGCTCAAAATGGCTGTATTTTTAGCAGATTTTTCTGCGGATTGGACAGAGAATTTAATTTGAGTGAAGTATTTGCTCATATCTAAAGATTTAAAAAAAATATTATATTTACAAAATTTACTGTAATTTTGAAAATGGTGTCACGTTCTCATCTCTATTTTCAAATATCAGCCAGCAACTAAATCTTGAATTTCAGTTAATTGCAACAGTATATTTTAAAAAATCAACAATGAAACATTTAAAAATTATAGAAATTTTGTTCGGAATTATTTTATGTTTAAAATCCGTGTACAGTGTTCCTGAATGGGGAGAGACTGCAGAGGGGAATAAATATTTAATTGAAAGTAAATATGAGGTAAATTCAAGTGATATATGTATCTATATCGTTCGATTAGCTTACTACAATCTGCTACTTTTCTACTAAAAATAAAATGTTATAATAGATTCGTTCCACAAATTTTCGGATAAAATTCGGTAAAATAAGAGAAAACTAAAAAAAAAATATATAAACATTTGTAGACTCAAAAAAAAAAAGTGAACTAAAATCTGGGAAAATTAACTAAATTTTGAGAAAAAGAGGAAATGACTTAGCTCCAAAGATTTTTTTTTTCTTGATTTTAGTTCATAATTTTCCCAAAAATATGGAAAACATAGTGATTTAATTTTAAGCCAATTTTAACTATAAAATGGGAAAAATTATATTACACTTTAGTTCATTCACATTTTAGAACTAGATTGGGTCTAGACCCTGGACCCATGGGTTCGGACCCCATGGGTCCAGCCCCTGTCCCCATAGATTTCGACCCAAAACTTGTGTCCGTTTCGCTCTACTGTGCTTAGTTTTTGAGATACGGTAATAATGGGTCTGATAGGGTCTTGAGAATCTTAAAAACTGGATAACTCAAAAACTATTAATCGGAGGGCTTTCGGGTATTTTGCGGAAGTGTTCAACGAGTCAAGAGCAACAAAAATGCCGTTGGACCTTTTCTCGTGTATTTACCGAGATATGTGTATATGTAAAATCTCGGAAATTTCAAATTTTAGATCTAAAATTATGGTCTTGAGACCCTGACAGATATGCAGAGCTAGGCTATTCCTTAGGTTTCTTTACAGTCTTTCTTTTGAAAATTTCATCCGTTTCGCTCTATCTCGCTTAGTTTTCGAGATCGCCATTTTGAATTTTTAACTAAATTCTTAGAAGTTATTTACTAAATTCTAAGAAGTACACTTCCACAATTCAAAGAAGAGAAATACGAAGACGTTTTTTTTTAGTAAATTTTAACTAAACTTGAACTAAAATGTTTTTTAAGAAATATGTCTTCAAAATAAAGATACATTTCTTAGATTTGTGGAAAATTTCTTTGGCAGTAAGAATTTTTTTCCTAATATTAAAAAATTCCATTTAAAAAAAACTATGAACTTATTATAAGAAAATGAACTAAACTTTTTTCCTCGTAGTTAAGACATTTTTTCCTTAATTTTAGTTATGTCTTTTTATACCCTACATCACTATGTGGTAAAGGGTATATTGAGTTTGTCCTGATGTTTGTAACTTCCCGAAATATTGGTCCTAGACATACCTTCAAGTATACCGATCGACTCAGAATTACTTTTTGAGTCGATTTAGCGATGTCCGTCCGTCCGTCTGTCCATCTATCGGTTTAAGCACGATACAGGACGGAATTTTCAATCAATTGACTTGAAATTTGAAACTTAAGCATCTTTTGGCCTAAGGACGAAGCCTATTGAAATTGGAGAACATCGGTCCATGTTAAGACCTAGCCCCCATACAAACGCCCCCTTTGGATTCGGCTTAATGGCTCTAATGACCGTATTGTAATAGATATCGCTTTGAAATTTAGCAGGTAATAAAATTTTGTATGCATGAATCATCTTTCCAAATTTCAAAGGAATCGGATCAGTCCTTCTGGTAGTCCCCATACAAGCCACCCTCCCGATATTCACATAAGTAATTCCCTCAAAATTCATAAAAATGAAAATATTTGATAACAATTTTATTTTTAGGTGTTAAACGTGTACTTTAGTTACCTAATCAAATCGGAATATAATTGGACCATTTTTGGACTAAGTCCCCCTCATAAAAATTTCGACCGATATTCAGTTAAATCGGTATATTGACAAAAAAAAAACCAATTCCACTAAAATTTTATCTGTGTGTGTTTTCTACACTAAATAAAGATCTAACAAAAGACAGATTCATCGGTCCATGTTTGGACTTGGGACCCATTTTCCGAAAAACACTGGTGTAGGGTATCATATGGTCGGGCCTGACCGACTATAACTTTCTTACTTGTTTTTAGTGTAGGTGTAGTAAAAATAGTAAGAAATAGTAGATTGCAAAAAGGTAATCGAACGGTACTAATTTTAAGTAATCTTATTCTAAAATATTTCAGTATACATGGTTTGAAGCTTTACACGAGTGTTCCAAAAGAAATTTATCACTGGTTGCACTAGATACAACTGAAAAGAATAATGATTTGGTTAAATTATTAAAAAATCGTTTTGGTAAGTTAATCAACCGCACTGCTGTTGTCGAATTTTAAAAATTTAATTTATCGTTGTCTTTTAGGCATGGGCCTTGATCTGTGGATAGGTGGTACAGCCTCAACGGCGGAAAATTCACAGCGAAAATTTGTTTGGACTTCAAATGGTAAAACATTTGATTTCGCCCACTGGCAAGATGGTGAACCCAATAATTTAAACGGTGAACAGTCGTGTGTTCATACCTGGAACATATCAAACGATTTTAGATGGGCCGACGGTCAATGGCATTTAAAATATGGTTATATTTGTGAAGAAACTTTCATTTCACTATATAGAAAAGATCTCGAAAAGAAACGTCAAGCCATTAAAGAGTTAAACGATAAGCTATTGTTATTTTTGGAAGATAAACAAAAGCGTGTTGAACAGATTAATCAGGCTCAACAAATACTTACGGAACAAATAAATTTAGAATTATCGGAAGAATTGGAAAAAACTAAAACTTTAATTGATCATGAATTAGAGAAATAAATAAAAACTTTTTTAACAAAATATTTGGTGTGATTTTTTTATACGATATGATTATGATGACTAGGGATGAGATTTTCATGCACTACAAAATCGGAAATATGCGCTTAAAATATGCGCTAAAAAATTCAAAATATGCACTAAAAAATCTAAAAATATGCACTAAAAAATTAAATGTGCGCAATAAAAATCTCGTTTTCATAGGAAAAAGTTCTTAAAAAGCAAAAAATAACGCCGGATTTAAATAGAAACATTTAAATTCTTTAAAAAAAATTAAAAAAAAAAAAAATATTTTCAAATAAATTTTTAAAATTTAAAATCGTTTTTGAAACAAATAAATTTCAATGTGTGTTTTTGCCAATTTATGACAAAATATGCAAAAACATGCACTTAAAAGTTGGAAATATGCACAAAATATGCATTTAAAACCAAAATATGCAAAAATATGCATTTTCACCAAAATATGCAAAGATATGCAAAAACAAATCGATGCAATTTTAACGCAAATTTTTTGATTCGGAAAGATAATTGGTCGATATCGTTTTTAGACTATCGACAAAAAACATGCATTTGCATGGAAATCTCATCCCTAATGATGACATTTAAAATCCTACTGATGATAACACTATAACTGAAAGTGTTCGAAACCGGTGTGGGAACACCAGAAATGCTTATCATTTTTAGAAATTGAATTTTTATAACAGATAGAATTAGAGCCTGCGCTCGATCTATATTTTTATTTCTCCGATTATGTATTCTGTTTAATAAAATACGATCCTAGCAAAAACTTGCATGACCAAGTAATGAAATGTGTAAACGGGAAATTCAAAAGTTATAATTGATTATTTTCCCATTACATTTAAAAGTGATGGCGCCAGCTGTAGTGATTATTAAAACAGTATTAATAACTAATTACATATTAACTTATAGGTAACGAAAAAACTATTTAAAAAAAAAATTTAAAAAATAAAAAAATATTTAATTTTATTTTATTTTTAACCAAAATAATTTGCAGTACATTTCAAAATAATGCTAAAGGTAATTTTCTATCATTACTAAGTAATGCGAATGGTAATGATGTGTCATTACCAAGTTTTTGCTGGTATAAAAGTACTTGTTAAAAAAACCGGTATATGTTGTTTTTTTATTTTTAGTACCAAAAGGTACATAAAAATAAAATGTATTTATTCGGCCTTTATATATGTATATATATTCGATTAGAGTTTTATTCTAGTTCGAGGCCCAAAAATATTTCTATTTATGATATTGTCATAATAGAGTATTTTTAATTTATTGCTTTAAAAAAGTTACTATCTCATAGTATGTCTGTACTGATCAGTTTCATCCCCACTGGTTAGGCACTGCTGTTATTGTAAAATAACAGCAACACATATATTAATAGTTACCGACGGTGATTTAATATATACAATTTTTGCTTTAAAAGAGTTATTTTTGTTGGAAAACAGATTTCGGACCTTCATAATAGTACTTCTCATATAACTTGGGAAATATATCAAATATTATGTCTGGTTTGATGTTTGATTGACCAACGATGATTCTCTAAAGTCTGCTGAAGATTCCTTTAGTGGGGATGAAACTGATCAGTACAGACATACTATGAGATAGTAACTTTTTTAAAGCAATAAATTAAAAATACTCTATTATGACAATATCATAAATAGAAATATTTTTGGGCCTCGAACTAGAATAAAACTCTAATCGAATAAAACCGGTATATTTTACATTAGAGTAGTATTTAAGTACTCTTTTGCTACATTGCCAGGGCTGGCAGCAATACTCTGAAAACATCTATTGATTTTGTTTTCATTAAAATCAGTCAAGTAATTTTATTTCAAAATTATTTTATCATGTCAATAAATAGTGTTTGTTAAATTTCTTTGTTAAAAAAAAATATTTGTCAGATCAACAAATTGTATTTGTTGAAAAAAATAAAGTTCTTTTTTCAACAATCAACATTTACAAACGTTTGTTGATATTACAAATTTCCGTGTGGGAGCAAGTTCAGGGAAAAAATTAATTGTGGACACAAATATGGGGGTCAATATAACAATTCGTTTTTTCCTGTGTAGGTAAATAACTGAAAATATTTTATAGGTTAAATTTGAATGATATCCTCAAATTATCTTCCAAATGAAGATAATTTGAAGATAAATCGGCAATATTGCCGATTTATCCAGAAGAATTGCTTTCGTATCTCCTGGATGTATTGCTTTCGGGACACGATTTCTACCAACGGGTGTTTCTTCCGCAATACGAAGAGGATATCCCCCGCAACACAATTTATCTTCCAGGCGATACGCAAGGGTATCTTCTTAGAATCGAAATTTTTGCAGGGAAGTGATCGATTCTAACGATGTTTGTCCGTCTGTCTGTGGAAGACACGATACAGCCCAAAATAAAAGGGCTAGACTCCTAAAGTTTGCCAAAAAGATGCCTTATGGTCAAAGGCTGGTCAAGTTCGGAGATGGGAAAAATCGGACCAGAGGGAAAAAGTTCCCCCTTGAGGAAATAAACCAACCTCTAAAAAGCTCCATTTTTTACAGGTGTTATTAAACATTTATTAAGCAAATGAAACTACATATTTAATGTCGGAAGAAGCTTCTAAGTCCTGCCCCTGAAACTCAGATATTAGAAAATGTGTTTTTTTTGGTCCGCCTCAAAATTTAAATTAAATTATTTAAATAATGATAAAATTGTATTATTGAAATTTTAAACGGATAATAAATGAATTTATAAACAAACGCTATTCCCCCCTTTCACCACAAAAAACGCCACTCTATTTTTTAAAATTTTTTTTTTTTATGTTGGAGGGTATCAAAAATTTGGCACAGCTGAATTTAAAACTCTTACTTGTTGTCTTTAATAACATCAAAACAAATTTGTGTTACAAAAGTTCTGCATTTAAAAAAAATGCATTTTTTTTATAAAAAAAAAATAAAAGAAATTAATATTACTATTAATTTAAATCAAAAATAATTATAAAACGTTTACTTTTGAATGTTGTACTGCAAAAAATTACGTAATAAAATCGATGCAAAATTTTATAAGCTACCAGCAGCAAAAAAATAATTAAAATCGGTTAAGAATTGAAGGCTGCAGAGGAATTCTGACAAAAAATGTGCATCTCGCCGCACTGTGTGTCGTTGGGGC
The DNA here is from genome assembly GCA_963921195.1 of Pegoplata infirma. Classification (NCBI taxonomy): domain Eukaryota; kingdom Metazoa; phylum Arthropoda; class Insecta; order Diptera; family Anthomyiidae; genus Pegoplata; species Pegoplata infirma. The sequence goes on along the minus strand of OY992537.1, from coordinate 162,160,025 downwards.
ATTACTAAGGCAGGGGCGGATCCAGCTCTTGAGTTTGGGGGGGAAGTTTTTTTTAACTCAAGCTCCATTTCTTAGAGCAACCCAAAATCTTAAAAATGATTAGGGTTATGTAATGCATTACTAAGTAATGCATAGCCTAGAAAAATGCAAAAATGTGCATTACTTTTTCCTGCTGTACAAAGTTTCAAAAGTAGAACAGTTTTCGAGTTATTGCTAGCTTTTCAAATTTTCAGCTCTTTAAAGAAGTGATTTTACTTAAACAAAAATGTCTCCGGACCAAATCGGTGGATTTATTTTTTTAATTAAAGTTAATTAAATGCTTTATAAATTTTATTTGCAGTATTTTTCAATCTGATTATTGCTTTAGAAGCTATTAGTCGACATATAGACGATTTTGCTTCAAATTTGTCAAAATATAAAAGAATAGCGGTAATCATCCCTAGTAAAAAAGTTTTGACATAATGATATATAATTTGATACAATTATATTAAATTATATATGAATTTTTATATGCTCAGATCTAATTTCATCTAAGATTTATTGCGGCTCCACCCGAGTAAAAAAAAAAACTTTTTAAGATCTAATTTGATCTCAAAATTGGCTGTATCAAGTTGTATCAAATAATTATCTAATTGTATCATTTTAGATACACAAATATAAAAAATGATACTATTAGATCCGAATTTTGGTCACATCCAAATAAATCCAGTTGATCTTATTTTATATAAATAAATGTAGATTTATATAATTATATGAAGTCATATATATTTATGTATAACCTCAGATAAGAAAATGGAGCCATATTAAATCTTTCATATAATTAGATCTGAACATATAAAAACTCATATATATTTTAATATAATTGTATCAAATTATATATTATTATATCAAAACTTTTTTACTAGGGCATTTTCTTATCTGAGGTATACATAAATATATCTGACTTTATGTAATTATATAAATCTATATAAATTTATATAAAATTAGATTAAGTGGATTTAATTGGATGTGACCAAAATTCGGATCAAATTGTATAATTTTTTATATTTTTGTATCTAAAATAATACATTTAGATCAATATCTGATCCAACTTGATACAGCCAATTTTGAGATCAAATTAGGTCTTAAAAGTTTTTTTTTTTTACTCGGGATGTTAAAAAATATCATGTTCGAATCAGGTTGTAAAATATATTTAAGTAAAACCACTTTTTTGAAAACCCGAGTAAAAATTTTCTGGTCTAATCATATATAATTTGATACAATCTTATATGAGTTAATATGCTTCCGTATAAATTTATATAAAATTGTATCTATCACTTTGATACGGTTGATCCACTTTATATGGTTAGATATTGCTTCATATATGATTAGATTCGTATTTTGGTTTTGCTCATCAAATTATATAAAAATTGATATTATAAGATCAATTTGATCTAATTAGATTTGACCAAATTCAGGATCAAATTGTATCAATTTTTATATTTTTTTATCTAAAGTAATACAATTAGATATTATTTGATACAACCATTTTACGGATCAAATTAGATCTATTCAGTAAAATTAGCATAATATTTTTACTAGGGAATTTAATAAGTTAGCAATATTCCAAAAAATTTTCAACTTTTGAACCTTTGGACTTCATTTTCGCAATCAGTGCAAGATTTTACATGGAAAATTTATGTAAAATGTCGTAAATCGCAAAATAAAAATTTCAGAACTGGTTCCAAAAAAAAATCACTCTTATCATTAAAATTTTTATTTTTTTGCTTTAAAAAATTTTGGGATTTTGAGACTTTTTTGAATGGAAAAACTTTAAGCCTTTAACATTTTTGTTATTTGAAAAGTCTTTTATTAATAAATAGCACTGCGTGACAAAACTAACCACTATTTTAGAAAACAAGAGTTACGACCATCATTTCTATATATTTCGGACATGCTGATTCGAATGGCGTACTCCGTTTTTCGATGTATGGTAGAGTTTTCTTGTAAAATGTCATTAAAGATTGGCTGATTTTCAGCTGCTTTTTTAACAAAAAAAATTACAAAGCTAATGATTTTTAAATTTTATGGCATGGAAAACAAAGATATAACTTGTAGCAATATTTCTAATATAAATTTGGTTTAAAGCTGTTCATCTTAAGCCGTTAAATTCGCGGATTTCTTCATTTTTTTAAGTTTTCGCGAAATTAACCGCTAAATTAGTCTCTGATAAAAAACTTGCATTTTGTAGATCATTAAGGCGTCCATGACACTACGAATAGTGGACAAAAAACATCTATGTTATATGGACCATCATGATGAAAATCGCTAAAACCGTTTTTTTTGTATATGGCAGCATCACTTTAGGAGATGATTTGAGGCTTCATCTTTTAGTATATAATGTGGGAACCTTAAACAATGAACTGACCCAAAATTTGTCCAAAAAAGTTTTCATTTGCTAAAGTTGTCTTAACAAAAACTATAATTATTGTATCGCAAACACTGAAATAATAGTTTTTGTTAAGATAACTTTTGCAAATGAAAACTTTTTTGGACAAATTTTGGGTCAGTTCATTGTTTCACTCAAAATATTTTGTAGGCAAAAACAAATGAAAAACACACTTAAAACCAGTGAACAAACAATTGAAAACCATCCCAGTAATTATTCATTAGTTTTAACAAACATCAACATTTATTTTTTACTGTTGACAAAATTTTCTAAAATAAATAACATTAAACATTAAAAAATTATGGTTTCTTCATTCTTTTTTACCAACAAATTCGAAAAAAATAACCAACGAAAACATTAAAAATTAATGATAGTTCTGTTGTATTTACCAACAAATTTCAAAAAAATAACCTACGAAACAATAAAAATTAATGATGTCGTAGGTAATTTTTTACAATTTTTTATTGAAATATTTTTTTTTAAATTTTAATAAAATTTTTGGGGAATCGATCCCGCAATCAACTACATTCTGGCCAGACACTCTACCCATCGTGCCAAAGTCACTTGATACAAACATGTTTTTATATTTCTATAAATAATTTTTTGATTTTTTTTTTCTACAAAAAAATAACTGACTTGTGTAGGTAAAAACTAATGATATTTCATTAAAAAATACCAACAATTTAAAAAAAAAAATACTTACACAAATCATTAAAAATCAAAAGAATAATCAGTAGTTTTTACTTACAGAACAAAACTAAATGACTTTACAAATTGAATGTTAATGAAAGTCTTTATTTTTTAGTGTGTTATTTTTGAAACAAAGGACTGAAGTAGTCATTAATAAAAACTGAACATCAAACAAATGTTTTTTCTTTTAAAAACGACTAAACGGAAAACTTTTTAAATAAACTACAAACAGTTAATGACATAATTTTTTGAGTGTTAAAGTTCCCACATTATATACTAAAAGATAAAGCCTCAAATCATCTCCTAAAGTGATGCTGCCATATACAAAAAAACGGTTTTTCGCGATTTTCATCATGATGGTCCATATAACATACATGTTTCTTGTCCACTATTCGTAGTGTCATGGGCGCCTTAATGATCCACAAAGTGCAAGTTTTTTATCAGAGACCAATTTAGCGGTTAATTTCGGGAAAACTTAAAAAAATATGGAAATCCGCGAATTTAAGGGCTTAAGATGAAAAGCTTTAAACCAAATTTATATTAGAAATATTGCTACAAGTTATATCTTTGTTTTCCATGCCATAAAATTTAAAAATCATTAGCTTTGTAATTTTTTTTGTTAAAAAAGCAGCTGAAAATCAGCCAATCTTTAATGACATTTTACAAGAAAACTCTACCATACATCGAAAAACGGAGTACGCCATTCGAATCAGCATGTCCGAAATATATAGAAATGATGGTCGTAACTCTTGTTTATTTTTTAGTGTTCCGCTGTGTAGTTTTAAGAATTTAAAAAATTTCCTACAGAAATATTTCTGATTCTTAGGCAAACAAACTCAACAAAAACCTATCGGATTCTAATACAGTGTTCGTAGAGGAAAAGTCAGATTCTAAAAAAAGTGTTTTTTTCTTGTACAAAAATAATTCTAAAAAAAATCTAAAAAAAAAAATTCTTTCAATAAGTTTAGATTTGATGTACATCTGTTGTTAAACATTTTTTTTATACTGCAAGGCATTCTCCAAACATAAAAATTTTTCGTAACAAAGTTTTTAAATTCACCGATTTTTAATTACAAAATTTTTTTACATTTTAAAAAACAATTTTTCTTTTAGAAAAATTTTTAGATTTCCAATAAAAAATCTTTGAAAGAATTCTGTTGTATTATTTTCGAAAATAATCTCCGATTTAAAAAAAAAAAAAAAACTTTTAAAAAAATCATTAATATTTTTGGTATAGATAATTTCTTAAAGTCAAAACATTTTTCCCCAAGAAAATTTTTGAGGTTCTCAGACAAATACCAGAAATTTTTTTAGATTCTGAAATTTTTTTTACAATGTGAAGGAATTTTTTTCTACTCTTCCTTTTCTTTTTTTCTTCTCTTCCTTTTTCTTTTTTTTTTCTTTTTCTTTTCTTTCGTTTCTTTTTCCTCCTTTTCTTCTTTTTCGAAATCGGTTTGGGGGCGGGAATTTCCACCTCCCCCCCCCTTGACCCCCCCGCCTTACTAAGGGTTCTCCTTCGAAAACCTGTATAATTTTTTTTTGTACTTGAATAACGAAGTAATCTTTAGTCTTTAAAATATTATTACAAAAATTAAAAAATATCGAATAGTTCGACACAAAAACCTGGTTTCTCGAATAACTCGAAAACCGGTTTGAAAAAAACGGAAAAAGAGAAAAAAAACGGTTTATCGAAAACCAGTTTTGACAACTCTAGGCGATATATCGATAGCCTTTTGACAAATTCAAGATTTTGTTTGATATTTGTGTTCAGCATGCCAAAACTAATAAAAAAAAGGTATCGCCAACCTGTATCTGTGTCTGGTGGCTGTATAAATTCCGCCGATTTGATCAGAAAATTTTTCAAAATTTGTGAACTGCTCTTACAGTCAATAAACTAAAAATGTATAAAAACTTAATTTCAGTACTCTTTTTCACAAATGCATATAACTTTTACATTTTTCAACTTTTTTTTTTTTAACCCTATTATAAACATAAGAAATAAAGTTTTAAAGTTTGTGCTTATTCTGAAATTTTTCTTTTTAACTTTCAGTAAAATTGAAGCAAAATTGTCGATACATCGATTAATTGCTACTTTGCGATAATCAGATTGAAAAATGTTGTATGTAGAATTGATATAGCATTTAATAAGATTTAATTTAAAATAAAAAACTAAATTCTCTGATTTTGTCCGGAGATATTGTAATTTTAAAAAGTTAAAAATTTAAAAAGTTTGCAATATCTCGAAAACTGTTCAACTTTTGACTTCATTTTCGGACTCAGCGCGAGATCTTAAATGAAAAATAAATCCAAAATGTTGTGGGTCAAAATATCTTTAAACTAGTGAAATCAACAGAAAATTTGAGAAAAATCAAGCAATATTAGTAAAATTGCAGACAAATTTAGTACATTTGACAAAAAAAGATAGGTTCCCTAGTAAAAATGATTTTGTATATATCCATGTATAAATTGATACAAACATATCTAGTTTTACATGTAAATGTTTAATTTTATAAAATTATATAAGAAATTTCGCAGATAAGACCAAAACTCGTATCAAATTTTATAAAATTTTATCTGGATTTATATCAAATTTTATATAATTTGATACGAATTTTGGTCTTATCTGATTGATTTTTTATATAATTTAATATAATTAGATCTTAATATGTATAAAAAGATATAATTGTATAAATTTAAACATAGCTAAGTATATACGAAATCATTTTTACTAGGGTAAATACCTTGCTAAATTTTTTTTTCTGTTAAACTAATAAATCAGTTATGAAATTTTAAAACTTCCGATCAGAATCTCAACGACAAATAGATTTAAGAAAAGTAAAACACTTACCTGTTTTAAATTTATTATTCAGATTAAAATGTATTCGTAAATATTTAAGTTAATTCACTTTACAGCACTACAATGTAATTGAACATTTTGTAATCTTTTTTCATATTTTTTTTTTGAATAACTTTTTTGTAAATATTTTTTGGAGATGAAAATTTTTCTATTGACTTTTTTATTTTTTATTTTTTAAATTTTAAATTTATTTTTTTCAATTATTTTTTATTATTAAATTTGCTTATTCTTTGGTATTTTGGAATTCTTTATTTTTTTTGAAAATTTGAATAAAAATTTAAACTTCAAAACTATATTCAAAACCGACCGTTAGAAAATCAACCAACTTCCGCTAATATATAAATTCAACTAAACGGATGCCAGCCAACGTAACCGGAAACGTATCATGCCACTTGTGGAATGTTACAGGAATGCCAACATCATTTGTTACGAATTCAGTAGGCCGGCAACAAGCAACAAGTGACGACGAACACACAAACGTTCTTCGCAACAACGAACAACATTAACGAATATTAGATTTCCTTTTTGGCTGATTGTGTAGAGCAACAAGTCTATATTGGCCCTTCGTTCATCTAACTGTTGCTTTTGTTTGTTCACCATGCGACTCACGCAGTTTAGAGCAAAAAATACATGAAAAAAACACTTAAAAAAATGGGTTGGTCTTTCTACCCACATTTGTGCGTGTGAAGACTTTTGGCCAATACTGCGCATGCTAAAACTTGCAACAACATTACATTAGGAATTTATATGGATGAGTTTTTTTTTGAGTTAAACTCTTATTTTTGAGTGTATTGCTTTGAGTGATGGTAAATTCTTATCACAAGAACTTAAAGCACCCACATGAAAAATTGTCACAAGGGTGGGTTGGGTGGGGGTGGTGGAGTTTATATTGTTTGAATTATGAACCTTATCGATAGTTGCACTTTTTTTTCGTTTATTTATTGTGATGTTGTTGTCTGCATGTTTTGTTTATATTAAGATTAACAAGTACAAATATGTCTTAAATAGATGATGGAGATGATGATGATCAAGATTTTTATCCTTATAGTAATGACATACATATATTAAAACATTATGTATGTTTTTAAATACATAAATGAATATTAATATTACGTATGCTTTAAAAAAGTTTAAGAGATTTTTCGTTATAAATTCAATTCCAGACATTTCCTACCTGAATAAATTTATTTGAGGACGAATTTTACATTCGACACTTAAGTCGTCTCCATTTGTGTTTGTAACTACATTTTGACCCATATCCGGTTTGGACCTCTGAGGTCATCTTCGTGTTATGAGTGTTAGTTTCTCAGCTATCTACCCACCTAAATGATTTTTATTTTTCCACTGAATTACAGCACTAAAAAATTTATGAAATTCTTCCCTTAGAAGTACCCTCTTAAATTAATTAACAAAAAAGTTACAATCGATTTTAATTTTCCATAGAAAAAGATTCGAAACACTTGATCGTGTTTATTTAAATTAGTGTTTCCAATTATTCGACCCTGCCGGTTAACCGGTTAGGGCATTATTCGAAAATTGACGAAAATTGGTTAACCGGTTATTCGGGTCGATTAATCGGAAAAAGTGGCGATTAATCGATTAATCGTCAAAAAATGAAAAATTAATTTTAAACGATTTTTTAAAAGTAATGTAACAAAAAATGAAAGTATTTTTGCACCTATCACGAAAGTAATAGTATTAATTACTAAAATTTGTAAGAGTTTAATATCGCAACCGTGCATTTATTCTCAATTTACGGAAATTTTCGAAATCTATTAAAAAATTTAATCATATCAATTAAAAAAAATATTAAAAACAAAATCGAACTTTTTAAAATTTTTAATTAAAATTTTTTCTTTAAAATTTTTTGTGTGCAGTTTTAAAAGGGACAAACCAAAACGCAACTAATTGAAATTTAGATATTATAAAAATTTCTAAATTTAATTTGGAATTTTCTAAATTTCAATCGGGATTACTGAGTTTCTATTGGCCATTTCGGTTTTTCAATTGGGATTTCAAATTTTCAATTTACTAAATTTGGTTTTCTAAACTATGAATATCTATTCAGATTTCTGAATTTCACTTGGCTTTTCTAAATTTCAATTAGTATTTCTTAATTTCAATTGGGATTATTGAATTTTAATTTTGCTTTTCAGAATTTTATTGGTATCTTCTAAATATTTATTTTGATTTATATATTTTGATTTCAATTTTCTAAATTTCAATTGGGATTTCAATTGAGATTTCTGGATTTAATTAGCCCTTCAGGAACTGAATTATCTTTTCTGAATTTAATTTAGAATTTTTAAATTTCAATTTTGCTTTTCAAAATTTCAATTCAGATTTCTTTATTTCAGTAGGTTCTGTAAAATTCAATTTTGTGAAATTGGGAGTTTCTAAATATCAATTACGATTTCCAAATTTCAATAAGCTTTTCTGAATTTGGATTGCGCTTTCGTAAATTTTAATTGGGCGTTTCTGAATTCCGATTTGGATTTCTGAATTTCAATTGGGATTTCTGAATTTGAATTAGCTTTTCTGAATTTAAATTGGGATTTCCTGAATTTTAATTGGGATTTTCAATATGGCGTTTGAAAACTTTAATTAGGATTTCAGAGTTTTAAATTATGACTTCTTAAATTATGTGTTCTGGTTTCTGAATATTTTTTTCTGGACTTTTGACTTTTTTCGGAAGTGTTTGTAAAAAAAGAAGTTTTTCAAACAAATTATAGCAGAATATAGAGATAATAATATTAACCGGTTAATCGAACCATTTTAACCGATTAATCGGGTCGAATAATTATTTGCGTTTTAAATTATTTGTTTCGACATTAACCGAAACAGAGGCGATTAATCGAGGAATCGGTTAATCGATTAACCGAATTGGAAACACTAATTTAAATACAAACTTAAAAATTTAAATATAGTTTAAAGCAGTGGTCGGCACCAGGGTTGTCAGATTTTTTTTACGCTCACAGCCAAATCGGATGTCAAAAATCGCCAGAAATCGCCAAAACTCAAATATTTAAAGTTTTTGTTAAAAAAAATAATTATTTTTATTTAAAAAAAATATATTTTGTTTTCTTTATAATGGCTAGAAAATAATAGTGCTCAAAAATCGCCAAAATCCTAGAAAAATACATAAAAATCGCCAAAAGTATTTTTTTTTAGTTTTTGTATTTTTTACTTCAATCGGTAATTTATAAATTACTACATTGAAAAATTTTGCTAATTACTACTAAAATCTGTCTATAGGCAATAAATTTCACTCAAAAATCATTTATGCTTGTTTTTTGCACTAATGCAAAAACCCCAACCGATCCATGATAATCGGTCTTGAATATTTCTTAATTTTCTTATAGCTATTTTTACTCAACAACAGTGTAAAATTGGAGAAAAAAAAGGAAATAATTTTTTTGTGATTCGCGTCTTATAGATTTTGACTCTCCTGGACACTGGACAAATTTCCCAAATGTTTTTTGTTTTGTTTTAATTCATAAAGAGACACTTAGACGAGCAGACTTGTAGAAAGTCTGTCGAAAATGTTAAAAAAAGTTTTACCTCTCTAAGCGCAGCAAAAGTAAATAAAATTTGACAATTTGAAATAATGGCTCTACTAATCTTTTGAAAATATTCAGGAAATAATTTGACAAAATCGCCAAAGAAATCGCCAATCATTTTGTAAATCGCCAAAAAATCGCCACGTCGCCAAATCGAAAAACACGTCGCCAAACACATTTCAAAATCGCCACGTTTGGCGAGAAATCGCCATATCTGACAGCCCTGGTCGGCACCCATTGCACGCTGGAGCCGAACACAATCGGCAATTAACACGTATATAACACGATTGTCAACAAAACTCACAGCTAAGAGCATAAAAATACAACAACAAGCTGGTTGATGTCGCTTTGTTTAAGAAATGCACAAACACATGCATGTTTATATTCATATACCAATGCATTTATACACTCTCTTTCTGCCGACCACTGGTTTAAAGGCATAATAACAAGTGTTTTTTCTAATTTTCTTTATATTGTATTTAAAGATCTTAAATCAAGTGTAGCTTTTTTGTTTTTTAATTTAACTGGATACTTCCAAGGAAAGGATTTTATGATTTTCTTAGTGCTATAATTTAATGGAAAAATAAAAATCATTTAAGTGGGTAGAAAGATGAGAAACTAACAATCATAACAAGAAGATGACCTCTGAGGTTAAAACCAGATATGGGTCAAATTTAGTACTCGCTAAGGACTTTCTAACATTTTTTTTTATAACGATCGGACATCAAATGACAAAGCTTTGAACAAATAACGATTTCGGCGGTACCAAATCGCGACCTGAAAATCTAATATTTTGGCTATGGAACTTTTTCGAGGTAAGCTTTAAAATTAAGCCCGCCCAATAGGAACTTTTTGTTCTCCTTTATGGTCGACCCAGTCTAATATGTATGATCAGAACGATGCTTATTAAAAAGCTCATTACACAGTGCAACACCCAAAATCGGAATGGAATGAAACCAAAAGCAAATGAAAGTTGACATATTCCATAAGAAAACCCTCAAGGCTTTTTTCTAGTTCAGAGCTAGATTTTGTTTTACACGTATTTGAAGTTAGTGCACTTTTATTATAATTATAATAATAAATGCTTGAAAGCTGTATTAGTGGCGAATGATTAATATTGTAATTGCCTTTAAATAACAATCATACGCAACGGTGTCCAGTGGTTTATATTAATAATTGCCTTTAAATAACAATCATACGCAACGGTGTACAGTGGTTTATTTTAATAATTTGGCTATTCAGTAAATAGGTACTGGACCGATTGCAGAAAAATTCATACCTGAAGTAATTTTGAGCTTAAGTTTGGAAACTGGACCCTACATGTCCAATAAGGGCACCACCAGGGGCCTTTAAAATAGGACATGTTTAGTACACAAAAACATTAAATGCTTTAAAATCACACTTTAAATGCGTGTAAAATAAATAGCTCTGACCTAAAAAAAGGCCTTGAGGGTTTTGTTATGAAAAACGTCATTCCGATTCCGAAAGTTCGATTTTGTATCACTGTGTTATTGGAAACAAAATCAAAAATTTTTCGGAGGCCACCTTCAGGGCGCAACAAGCGCATAATTAAGTTTACATAAAAAAAAAATATTTTATTTTTTTATTTTTAAAATTGGTGCCAAAATTTTCGTTATGCAGAGCACATTGAAGAAGAAATATTTTCAAAATTTTCATGAAGCAACTTTGGTCCAGCGCTCTATGGTTCCAAATGCATTTTTTTTTTGGCATAAATTCAGAAAATGAAGCAAGGTCACTTAGACCAATTCTGGAATGATTTTTATCTCTTAGCGCAATGAAAAATCAATTGTCAAAAAAAAAAAATTTTTTTTCGAATTTTTTTTTTTTTTTTTTGAAAAAAAAAAATTTTTTTGAAAAAAATATATTTTTCTTAATTTTTTAGCTTAAGGGAAGGTAAAAAAAATTATAAAAAAAATAATTTGAGAACGTGTCACGCAAAAAACCGCAAATTTGGCCGAAATTTGTGCTAAACTAAAATGGAAATTGTGGGAGTTTGCCAAAAAATGCTGGCAAGATGTAAATTTTAATATTAAATAAACAATATTGAAGACACTTTCACGTTTAAAGACTCATGCAAGTTCGTGCCCAAACACAACTTTTTGTCCACGAAAGATATAGGCTATTTTGGCTCCAAAATCCTCATAATCAAAACACCCAAGAATAACGCCAAGGATACATTAACTGTAAAATAGGAATTTTTAATAAGAACTAGTATCCTTAAGTTTCAATTTGTCCCTTTAGCCTCTTTATAATTTTATTTTTTCCCATTTGCCGTTTGTTTAATTGTAATATTGATTTCACTCCGGTTTTATTATACGCCTTAAAACTTTCAACTTTAAACGCCTAGCAAACTGGCACCAAATTTTTTTTCATTATACTTTTTTGATAGCTTATAGTGTTGCCATTGAGAAAATGTATTAGCTTTTGAAAATTTGTTAATTTTCTTTTTTTTAATTTTTGCCAAAAAAAAAATGGATTTGGAACCATAGTGCAGCGCATCGTTTTGAAATTTTGAATATGTGTAATTTATTTTATATGTTTTTAAGTTTTTGTTTAAAACGGAGTTTGTTGGAGTTCAATTAAGTTTTTGTATAAAACTGAGTTAAAGTTTAAGTTTTTTAAAAAAACTTAAAAAAAAAAAATATTTAAAAAATTCCTTTTTTTTAAATTTGAAAACGTTGTGCTGGACCAAAATTGCTCAATTAAAACTTTATAAATATTATTTCCTCAATGTACTCTACAGAACGAAACTTTTGGCACCAATTTTAAAAATATATTTTTTTGCCAAATGCACTACGGATGCAAACTTTAAGCGTTGCACCCTGAAGATGGCATCCATTTTTTTTTTTTCTCCGTAATCAGCTCTTTAGCAAGCAACCTTCTACGGGTATGTCTAAATGAAATTCCAAAAATTCCTGATGTTGGGACAAGCTTATGATCATATATAAATATTAGAGTACCCAGAAAATTTTGTTTGTTTTGGAGATCTCTTAGAGTCCCCGCACAACGTTTTTTTCATAAAAATTTGGCAAGAAAAAACGCCGGACCAAAAGCCACTTGAATAAAATCAATTTTATTTTTGTGTCGGTTTCTCTCTCTAATTTTTGATTTTAAAATGTTGCCACATTTTCATAAATATTTCGATTATTTTCGATAAAGTAAACAAAAATATGTGATCTCTAAAAAAATCATATTGATATTAAAAAAACAATAAAATTAAATTAAAAAGTGTCGAAAATGTGAAAAATAATGTAAATATTAACGTATGACTGAATTTCCCGCTGCCGCCTTTGTTTTGCGCCTATACTCTCTCATGACCGAAATCGAGAACAGCTCCGACATTGTTCTGCGGGGACTCTTAATTTGTTCCTTTTAATAAAAAAAAATGTTTTTTTTGGGGGATTTTTAAAAAAATATCTTGAGGTCGCGCTTGCGGTTTTTTAATGAAAATAAATGAATTTTGAATTATAAAATTATTTAATTGGTTAAAATGCATTAAAATGCTCAACCCCAAGCTCTCAAACCCGACAAATTAGTTAATATTGGAAAAGTGTATGTATGTAAAAGTTATTCATATTTATTTTTTATTCGAACTCCTAATAAAACAACCTAACTTTTGCAAGAAATTCGGACTCGATACGATCAGGGATACCATCAGGACACGTGAGCAAGTAAAAAATGTAATTTTTTCGTTTTATCCGTATAACTGTTCAAATTTCGCAAGAAATTTCCCGTTTGATGCTGATATACACAGAAAGAATTGAAAACGAAAGTCAATCAACAAAAACGCGGATTCAATTAATTTTTTAATTGAAACTTCTCCGATCACGAAAATTGTTATATGAATCATCAAATTGTAGGTGATTAATTGATTTTTTTTTTTCAATTAATCACTTTTTCGATTTTGATCAAAAATTTAATCAATTTTTTATTTAAAGTCAATAAAAATAATGATTGATTTAACAAATTAATTTCAAGCTTATGGAAAAATTATGAAGAAATTCATATTTCTTGCTTTCCAATATGTTGCCGACAATAAAAAAAAATAAAACCCTAGTATAAAGTGTATTTTTGAACTAATGTATTCAAATAAATTGAAGCGAAAAACCATCTGGTATGTTGAAAATTTGTAATTTGATAGTTAAAGAAAATAACAAAAATGTTGATCAAAACAATTATTGTGACTCATTTAAATTTTGCCAATAATTTTATGTGTGTATAAAGAAGAAACTCCAATAAAAAGAACTTGGGGTTAAAATCTTAAATCCGTTGAGTATATCCAGAAATATTTGCAAAAGAAGACAACATTGTTGACTTTGAGGGTTAATCCGCAAAAAATTAAAATACCTATGTATATCTCAAGAAGATGATTCGATAAAATTTTTCTGATGCCAGTTTCGTGTTAAGGAGACCGAAATACTTTAAGAAATGTGTTTTAATTTTTTTTATTTTAACAAAAAACCATAAAAATTGGTAGGAAAAAATGAATGGAAAAAAAATATACAGATTTGGTTCAAAATTTTGACTTCTTTTGCATATATTTCTGGATATACTCAATGGATTTTGGACTTTTGCCCCGGGTTCTTTTTATTTGAGTATCTACTTTACATATCTGCTTTGAACAGGAATTTCGTGCAAAATTCGAATACTTAAAAGGACATTTTGAATTTCCTTATAATGTCCTGATGGTATCCTTGACCGTATCGGGTCCGAATTTATTGCAAAAGTTAGGTAATTTTATTGGGAATTTGAATAAAAGAAAATATGAAAAACTTTAACATACACTTTTCCAATATAAAAAAATTTGTCGGTTTTGAGTGATTGGTCCACAAAAAAATGAAAATGAAATGAAAAAATTCTTGTTTAGGAGGCCAAAAAAAGTTAATTTTTGTAGAGTAGTATAGTTTTTAAACCCTTACAGTTTTTCAGAACATACTTACACTTTAGACACCCCAGTTTGAGATTGGAAAAAATATTGAGGATCGGTCACACATTTGACATCTGTAGGGGTATTCTTGGATCAGTTAGAGCTGTAGGAGCAGATTTTATAGATATGGCATTTTGTATGGCAGCCCCATTATCGAGGTGAGATGCAGTATAAGTATTTTCCATAAAAAAATGTTGGAGGGTAAAAATAAATGGGGTCGGTCATGCTTCTTACCTCTCTAAGAGGCACCATGGGAGTGGTAGGAGCTGATTTCATAAAACAAATTTATAGAAAATAAACAAATATTGTATAGGGACCACCTTAAGGGTTAAAGATAGAGGGTAGGTATGTTCTGAGAAAGTGCTGGGGTTGAAATAATATTGGGCATCAGTCACACATTTGACATCTCAAGGGGCACCCTTGGAGCAGTTATAGCTGTATGAGTATATTTTATATAAATGCCATTTTGTATGAGTGCCCCATTATCGAATTGAGATATGATATAAGTACCCAAGTAGAAATTCATGACGGTTATAAAAAAAAAGCGTTTTTAAAGCACTCCAAAGTAGAAACTCATGACGGTAAAAAAAAAATAGCATTTTTAAAGCACTTCCAAGTATAAATTCATGACGGTAAAAAAAAGTCATGACTTATCAAAAATAAAGCATTTTTAAAGCATTATTTCATAACGCTTTATGAACGTTTTGGCAGTCCCGAAAGTTTAAAAATTCACATACCTTTAGCATTATCTTGCTTATTTTTCCAGGTACTGCAATTTAGGGGCCCAATAGGGTCTTGAGAATTTTAGAAACTGAATAACTAAAAAACTATTGCTCTGAGGGTTTTTTAGTATTGGCAGACGAGTTCTAGAAACCAAGAGCTACAAAAATGCTTTTGGACTTTTTGTTGTGTCACCAATATTTACCGAGACATAAGCATTTTTAAATTTTCCGGAATCCCAAATTTTTTGGATTCAAAGTTAGGACCCATTGGGGTAAACATATGTGAAGAGGACCCGCGAAAGTATGGAGATTCAAAGAACCAAAAATGCCCTCCATTATCTGGCTTAGTTATCGATATATCGCCATTTTAAGTTTTTAAAAAAAATATATATTTATTGTAAAAAAATGTTTTTTTTTTATCAATTGTAAATAGTTTTTTTAGGCATTTGTGCCGTTTCATTGGCATTAGTACAAATAATGCCAATGCCAAAAAATTTTATTGGCAATATATTTTAATGCTTTTTTTGGCATTGGCATCAGTTCCAACTAATGCCAATGACAATTCAATGCCAATTAAATATTCCCATGTATGATATAAGTAGACTGACCATTCGTACTGATTTGATCAGTACATGTACTGATTTTTGATCACGTGTACTGATAAAAAAACGTTGTACTGATTTGTACTGATTTCTTTAAAATATGTACTGATTGTACTGATTTTTGAACATTTCAACATAAAAAATAATTTTATTCGAAAATTCTGTACAAAAACTTGAATTTCCATAATATAAGTCGTTGGAGTTGCTTTTTATAGCTTAAGTCTGAAAATGAGATATTTTATAATAAATTTATTCTAAGGAGATTAGAGATCGAGAATCAAGATAATCGTTAACGCAAAAACGAATCTGAGCATGAGGTTATTTTGATATTCCTAAATTTATATGAGACTGCGCACAGAGTCTTTGAGGTTTTCAATAACGAAAAGTTCAATGGAAATATAGAAAGATGATGTAAATTGCATGAATCGATATGATTCTGAGATCTTAGATGGGGTAATGTCATCAGAGCTTATTCATGAAAGCGCTCAGAAAATCAGGCCTTTAAAAAAATAAAACGTGCTTATTAGCTGTGAAGTTTTCTTACAGGAAAAGTTGTCAAAACTTACGGAAAAAGTCTTCAAAATCTGAGGGATTTTCTTATTCTCAAAACCTGTGGAATTTTGTTATATTTTCTCTACTGAACCGATCAAAACATTCAAATGAAGTCGTTTTAAATCATCTAAAATTTCTGCAAAATAACGACAACAGTTGTTTTTTCAGTTGTTTTTTAACAGTTGTTTTTTGCAGTTGTTTTTTTTTGCAGTTGTTTTTAACAGTTGTTTTTACTCAAAATTCTTAGGGTCAAGTTAGTTTAACTGACATTTTTTGAGTGTTGAAAAAACATCAGTGTTTTCCCATTGAAAAAAATTTTAGCGAGTTATTTCTAGAATAAAGAACATAAAAACTTGGGCGTACTGATTTAAGCTCAGAAGAAAATGGTCACCCTAGATATAAGGCCATTGGAAGTATCCTTTCCGTTATAATGTCCCCAGGTTTACAGCAAATGTTTAGCGGCGTTGGAAAACCGACTAAAGGAGTTTCGAAAAAAAAATTTAGCACCATTAAAGTTTTTAACGAATTGAAAGGTAATATTATGCTGGCCAACAACTATATATCTTCGACCAAAACATGTATGTATTTTTCACAAAACAATTTTAGGTATCAACCTAATTTCGTCCCTTCGCGTTATATTTTTAAAGTAAAATTTATGTTAATAGAAACTTTTCAATTTTTTTTTTGATATTTGTGAAGTTTGCCTTACCGCGAAATCATCAAATTAAGCAAATTTCTAGATCTTTTCAAAAGATTTTACAAAAAACACATCGCAGTTTTCGTCAGATCAGAAATGCTTTATACCTATTATATTAATAAACTCATTTTGTTTTCCTATTGCAGAACACCTCCTTCTACAATTTGAAAATGAGTCCGACAAGTCTATCGTGACCAAAACAAGCCGCTGGCTAGCGGCAGCAGAAGAGAGAATAACTAAACGAAATTCTATTTAGTTTTTGGTATAAAAAACAGTTATTTTTTATAAAAAAAATAATATATTTATCTTTTCTTAAAACAATAAAAATTAAAACAAAAATAAACTTTCATTTGGTTTTTAAATTGATGGAAAATTACTTTAGGTTTTGTATCTGAAATGCTTGTAAATTGTTTTTTTTTGCATATAAAGCACTTTAAAATTGCTTTACATACCGTTTTAAAAGTGATACATTTTTGGTTTTTGCAATGCTTTAAAAGCGCTATAACGAAGCGTTTTAAAATCATTATTATAAATGTCTTTAAAAACGCTTCAAATAAACCGTCTAACGGTGTTATCATTATGACAGTCTGAAAGCGCTCTGATGATGGTTTTCAGTATGGTCTGAGAGCATTCGTACTACCATACAAAGCGCTTTTAAAGCGTTTTAACGGTTGTATTTTTCTACCTGGGTATGTTCAGAAAAAATGTTGGAGGGTAAACATTAAATGGGGTTTTCTTACTTGTTACCACTCTAAGAGGCACCATGTGAGCAGTAGGAGCTGATTTCATAAAACAAAATTATAAAAAATAAAAAACAATTGTGTGGTATATTCTAAGAAAATGTTGGGATTGTAAAAATATTTGGAGACGGTCACACATTTAACATATTTTATGGCACCCATGGATCAGTTAGAGCTGTAGGAGTCAATTTTTATAAAAGGTTATCTATCTGTTTTTAATAAAAAATATTTTCTATAATTTTTTTTTCACTAAATAATGTATAGTTAGTCTAAAAAATATAAATACCGCCATATTGTGGTTGGAGGGTATAAACAAATGTCTGGTACGTTTCGCGGACGGGCGTATTACACCGTCCGACAAATATCAAAACAAGTCATTAAACACGAACTAGATAATAAACGTTTGAAACTAGGGCTAAATGTAGTAAAACTGCATTTACAGTTTTTCATTTCGTGATCCTGTTTCCTTAAAGAAGGACTTCAAAGTTTTAGCGGATAAAATTTTATAAAATATTTTTTTAATATTTATACTTGCCCTAGGATGCCACTAGTAGCAAAAGAAAGAGGAGGATCTCTCCTAATTTTTATATTTTTTTTTATGTATCAGGAAAAAAGAGGTAAATTATAACCTCTAAAACCTTAACCTTCAATATCATTCAAAATTTTGAACAAAATTTTCAACAAAAATGTGAGTAAAGTCCTTTATAAAGTTTTCAAAGGACTTTACTCACATCCTTTTATCCTGATGTGGCAAAATAAAAAATGGAAAAATAGGAGAAATCCTGGTCTTTTATTTGCCATTACCAGTGGCATCCTAGGACAAGTAAAAATATTTCAAAAATATTTTTGAAAACGTTCAAAAAGGAAACAGGATCAGGAAATGAAAAACTGTAAATGCAGTTTTACTTCATTTGAGCTCTACTTTCAGACGTATATCACCCATGTTTAATATTGGCTGTCGGACGGTGTTAACAGTCATTAGGGCTAAGTTTTGTAAATATGTTGTTATCCCGATGTTGAAAGTACATTCGCCGACGTCATACCGACGTTGATCCGATTTCACTTTTCAACATGGCTATTCTTCATATTTTTACCTAAAATACCAAAACACATCATAATCATGCATGTCTGCCTGGCTGACATAACGAAATATAACGTTGGCTGTAGTTGAGCGTTTCTGTTTTTTTTTTCATTTTCAAATCAATGGGGGAGTTCCATCAGCTCAGGATATTTTAAGAAAAGCCACGTGCTGCTTTATACTGAAAATTGTTGATATTTGGAAAACTTGACAAAACAAAAAAAACGTAAAAAAGGGCTAAATTAGAGCACAATTAGTGTATTCAAAAAACCGGCCATTTTCAAAAACCGGTTTTCGGTTTATTCGAAAAAGCTTATTTTTGAAAAACCGGTTTTCGGTTTCGGTTTTAGCAAAAAAACCGGTTAAACCGGTTTTTTCGGTTTTTATTCTTCAGGTTAAAAGTTAATTAAACTTAATTATATTTTTACAAAACAGGCATAACCCAATAAACACAAAATCGATAAGTCATAGCGAAAATAGTATCATCTGTATGACACCGTTAACGTCGCACAATTTCGTTGGAAACTTCGACAGGAAGTAACAACTAAATTTGAATTCTTTGCAATTGCGAACGGAAATCCGTAGAGATTTTATTTACAAATTTGTTTTTAAAGAGCACAATTAATAATAAATTCAGACATCTATCCTATCATATTCATTTGGGCTGATTTAGCCCATTCCGATTTCAAAAATTTCAAAAGGATAATTAAAAAAAAAAGGTTTGCCATAGAACTCCAATGAGCCAAATTTCAAAAAATATATATTTATTTCAATATTAAAGGAAAAGGCGAACAACCGGAACTCGTTGATACATTGATATTGAAATACCAACATATCCATAAACTGATTACGGTAGTACCGCTAAGTTATGTGAGTGTTTATAAAAAACTGTGTAATCTCAATACATATTTTAACTCATTATATTATAACTTTTTATAAAAACCGGTTAACCGACACAAAAAAACCGGTTTCTCGAATATTCGAAATTTAAAACTATTCGAAACCGGTCGAATTTCTAAAAATTAAAAAACCGGTTAACCGGTTTTCGGTTTCGGTTTTGAATACTCTAAGCACAATGTCTGTAAATATAAGTACACATCGCACATACGCCCTTACACATACACACATACATGCATATGGAAATAGTCAGATTATACATGTAGTGCTTTAATAACTAAATAACTTTATTGTTTGTTTATATCGTTTACATATGTATGTATGTATGTGTATGTAGTTGTATGTTTGTAAGTATGTATGTGTGTATATTTGCAGATAAGGATAATGAAACTGTTTTTCTTGTCGCTATTACTGTTTTTGTAGTTGATGATAATGATGGTGTTGTTGTTGTTGTTGCTATTTTTTGTTAGCTTCGCTTTTTATTTTGTTGTTTATTACAACATTTGTTGTCTACAATTTTTTTTATCACAATAACTGTTATCAATTTGATGATATGACAATCAACGATAATGATAAAGTTTTTTTTTATCAACATGATTTTATTTAAGGATTTGAAAAATTTCTACTCGTAAACATAAATTTTAGAATTTTCATGTAGGTACACTTACAAAAACATTTTAAAATCAATCAGAAACAATTTTAAATTAATTATAAAACAGTGACGAAATAGAGTTTTTTTTGGTGACAGGACATAATCCCCACGGACATTACCCCCATAATAGTTGTGGGGACTATGATCGTTTCCAAAACGGTCACAATCCCAATGGGGATTATGTTCGTTCCTTTTTGGGATTACGACCGAACTTTTTTCGGTTATAACCCCCATTCACATTATGGGGAGTAAGTCCAAAGCAATTTTGGTCATAATCCCCGTTTTCTGCAGAGAGGGTGGGTTTAATGCATGGAGTTTGTAATTCCTAAGCCCGGCCGAATGCCGGCTACGCAGAAAAGCTTTTAAGTAAAAAAAAAAATTCTTTTAATTTTGGGGAGTTTGACCAACTAGTCTAGAAGACATAATCCCCATAATGGGGATTATGGCCATTTGTTACGTGGTCATTATCCCCATAAATCTGGGAATTATGTCCGTTTTTTTTTGGGATTATGTCCAAATAATTTTCGGGCATAGTCCCCTCTACCATTATGGGGATTATGACCGAAAAGAATTTGGTCATAATCCCCATATTATGTCATGTCACCGTTTTTTTATTAATTTGAAAATTTGTCTACTTATGTTTTTTCAACAAGACATGACTAGTAGACAAGATTTTAAATTTTAGATTAAACAATATAGTTTTAAAGTTAGTCATTCCATATTTAAATATGAAACAAATTTTGATTTAAAGTTGACCAATATTAATTTAAATATGACCAACTTTAAATCACTTTGGTTTTTCTGCAGCTTTTTACTTACTATAAACCATTAAATCTTCTATCTATATATATAATTTCCCTATTTGTGTGTTCCTCTTTTTTTGTCTATCCAGAGCTTTTTGAAGCCCACTGATGAGCTACAAAGCTGAAAATTTGCATGCTTATAGTAAAACACCTGGGGCAGATCCTAACGTAGCCGGATTTTCGATTTTTTTCCTGTGGGCGGAGAAATAAGCGGGAAAGTGAGTGTGGCAAAATGCAATTTTTTGACGTTTTTGCTTAATTTAAAGCCCCCAAATGACTTAGGAATCTAAAAATTTCCTAGAATATAGTCCTAACGATGCCGCATATCCCCAAGTAGTCGGATTTAAAATTTTCGCAATGTGGGCGGAGAAATGAGGGGAAAAGTGGAGTGGCAAAATTTAGATTTTTTTAACATTTTTACTTCTTTTGAAGCCCCTAAATGACTTAGGAAGCTGAAAATTTCCTAGAATATAGTCCTAACGATGGCGCATATCCCCAAGTAGTCGGATTCAAAATTTACAAAATGTAGGCGGAGAATTGAGGGAAAAGTGGCGTGGCAAAATTCGGACTTTTTAAAATTTTTACTTCTTTTGAAACCCCAAATGACTTAGGAAGCGGAAAATTGCATAGCATTTAGTTCTAACAATGAAGCATATACTGAAGTAATTGGATTTAAATTTTTTAAACTGTGGAAGGAGAATCAAGAGAAAAATGGGGCGTGGCAAAATTGTGTTTTTTAATATTTAATTTGAAGACCCCAAATGATATATGAAGATGAAAATTGACATTTTTGCTTATTTTAAAGTCCTCTAATGACTTAGGAAGCTGAAAATTTTCTAGCGTATAGTCCTATCGATGAAGCATATCCTGAAGTAGTCAAATTTTAAATTTTGGGCTGTGGGCGGAGAATTGAAAGGAAAATGGGGAGTGACAAAATTGAGATTTTTAACATTTTAACTTCTTTTGAAGCCCCCAATGGAAGCGGAAAATGCATAGAATTGGCATGTTTGTGGAAGATCAACACGAGCCTGGATTTTTGATATCCAGTGTATGGGTGGAGAATAAGAAAGGCAAAGGGCGTGGTAAATTCATTTCCATCTATTTTCTGAATATATATTTTATTTTTGTTTGTGTTTCTCTTATTTTTTGTGTATTCAGCGCCTTTTGAATCTCATTGATAGACTTAAAAGCTTAAAATTGGCATGTATATAGTAAAACACCAGGGACAGATTCTTAGGAGGCGGATTTTTTGCCTGTGGGCGGCGAATTACAAGAAAAAGGGGACAAAATTATTTTTTTTTTTACCATTTTAGAGTATTTTTAAGCTCCGCCCCAATGAATACGGAAGCTGAAAATCCCTAACATGTAGTCCAAACTATGAAGTATATTCTAAAGTAGTCCGATTTAACATTTTTGGAATGTAGATGGAGAGTTGAGAGGAAAAAGGGGCAAGGCAATATTGTGTTTTTTTTTTTATTTGACTAACTTTAAAGCCCTAATGACCTACGCAGCCGAAAATTGCAAGCATATTGTCATATTTTTGGACTGTGGACGGAGAATTGAGAGGGAAAAGGGCCGTGGATGCGAGTATACACTGAAAAAAAAGACATAACTAAAATTAAGTAAAAAATGTCTTTGAAAATTTATCATGAATTTTCCTTAAATTTAGTAAAATTTAACTAATAAATGAGAAATTTTCCTAACTATGAGGAAAAAAATTTAGTTCATTTACTTATAAGTAGTTCAAACTTTTCTTTAAATGGAATTTTTAAATATTAGGAAAACAATTCTTACTGCCAAAGAAATTTTCCACAAATCTAAGAAACGTATCTTCATTTTTAAGACATATTTCTTAAAAAACAATTTAGTTCAAGTTTAGTTAAAATTTACTAAAAAAAACATCATCGTTTTTCTCTTCTTTGAATTGAGGAAATGTATTTCTTAGAATTTAGTTAATAACTTCTGAAAAATTAGTAAATAACTTCTTAAAATTTAGTTAAAAATTCAAAATGGCGATATCTTGAAAACTAAGCGAGATAGAGCGAAACGGACGAAATTTTCAAAAGAAAGACAACAAAGAAAAATATGGAATAGCCTAGCTCTGCATATCTGTCGGGGTCTCAAGACCCTAAATTTAGATCTAAAATTTGAAATTCCCGAGATTTTATATATGCACATATCTCGGTAAATACTGCCAACACGAGAAAAGGTCCAACGGCGTTTTTGTAGCTCTTGACTCGTAGAACATTTCCGCAAAATACCCGAAAGCCCTCCGATTAATAGTTTTTGAGTTATCCAGTTTTTAAGATTCTCAAGACCCTTTCAGACCCCTTATTACCGTATCACAAAAACTAAGCAAGTTAGAGCGAAACGGACCCAAGTTTTGGTTCAAAATCTATAGGCACCCTTATAGGACCCAACGGGGTCTCGAAGTAAATCGGGTCCGAACCCATGGGTCCAGGGTCTAGATCCACTCTATTTCTAAAATGTAAAGTATAATTTTTCTCATTTTCTAGTTAAAATTAGCTTAAAATTAAGTAACTTTGTTTTCCTTATTTTTAGGAAAATTATGAACTTAAACCAAGAAAAAAAATCTTTGGAGCCAAATCATTCCCTCTTTTTCTCAAAATTTAGTTAATTTTCCCAGATTTTAGTTCACTTTTTTTTTGAGTGTAGTACTAACGATGGAGCTTATCATAAAGTAGTCAGATTTAAAAATGTTGGTATACACAGAAAAAACAGTTTAATTGTGCCAGCCGGATTAAGAGTTAACTGCATGGTTTAATTACAACAACTGAAATTTTCGGTTGCGATTACCGAAATTTATTTGGACCAACAGAAGTTAAATTTTCAAAACAAATTTTGGTTATGGCGACCGAAAATTTCGGTTGTTGTTATTAAACTATGCAGTTGGCTCTAAATTCGGCTGGCACAACTAAACTGTTCTCTCTGTGTAGGGACGGAGAATTAAGAGAAGAAATGGGCGTGGAAAAATTATGTTTTTACATCTTACCTAATTTTGAAGACACCTTATGACCTTGAAAGATGAAAATTAGAATACATATGGTACGGACTATGGCAAAGATCAACTCTGACCTTGATATCCAGTGAAAGGGCGGAAATACAAAATTCCGTTGTGAATTTTGTTCAGTTTGTATATACAATCTGTAACGTAGCCGGATTTTCGGCTTTAAGTCAGGGGGAGTGGCGGAAGACGGCGAAATTTAGTTTTTAAATATTAAAACTATTTCTGAAACCCCTAATGACTAAGGAAGCTGAAAATTGTAAAGCATAAAGTATTGACAATGGATCATATCCTTATGAAGTCAGATTTAATATTTAAACTGTGTACGGAGAATTATAAGGAAAAATTTAAGTGGAAAAATGTTTGTGTTTTTTAACATTTTAACTAATTTTAAAACCCTTCATGATAAAAAGAAAGATAAAAATTGCCATGTATATAGGAGTGACCATGGGACAGATCCACACGATGGATTTTTGATATCCGGTTTAAGGACGGAAACAAAAAGGGCGTGCTAAATTTAGTTCTAAAATTGTATCAATAAAACCTTTTATACTCATAAATTTTTTTTCCAGTTTGGGAAATATATTAATGTAACTCAATCTAGCAATATTAAATTTTTGAAGCACAAACATAATTTTTAATACAGTTTGGTAAAACATTAGAATTATTAAGAAAAGTGATTTGACGTTCCGCCTGGCAGGGACAGGCTATTCGAGTAGTTACTAATAAAACAACAAAATTTATTTTTTTTTATAAATATGTTTACAAAAATTTATATTTACAAAATTTATTAAAAACCTGTAACCAAATTAAGGACAGCATGGTTGGGTGGGATGGGGGTCCGCTATTTGGCGAACTTACTCAGAGGCCATAAGGCCCATTGTGATTCCATTAATTGTTATTTGTCTACTCCCCCATTACCACAAAGTTCTACTTCTTTAACCACCCCGATTCCCACCGTTTAGGCAATTCATGACATCGAAAAATCGTTTTCCCAAATGATTACGGTGGCTTCTCATCAAATTCGGAAATTCACATAATAAGTGATTTACAGACTCCTCCTCTATAACTTCCCCACAACTTCTACAATAGTCCATATCAGAACTGCAACTTAAGAGTTATAAGAAGATGACCAGAATTTGCAAATGTAATTCTTGGAAAAACTTCGGTGGAAACATAGAAAACGTTTCTGAGGTATCCAGGCTGCGCAAAGTTCTAGCTGCTTCTCCTTGCACCCTGGGATAGCTGAAGGATCCTAATTAGACTTGTGCTTAATCTTTCAATTGAGTAAGCGCTTATTTTCGTTCATTTCAAATAAAAGCCCTAGTTTGTTAATCTAGTTCAATCGCTCTTTTGTGGTCTTCGTTCAACAGTTCGTGAACGAATCATTTTGATCACGTCTGTTAGTCGTTCACCTAGTTCAAATCGACCAGTTTTTGTTTTCGTTCAACAGTTCGTAAACGAATCATTTTGTTTTGGCTTTCGTTCAAAAAATACAAAAATGTTGAATAAAAACATGAATTAAAAAAAAAACATATACAATTTTTGTAAAAATAAACATAAATGCTGAGAAAGCGTGCCAAAAGAGAAGAGAAAACTAGCGCCTAATGACAAAATTAACAAAAAAAAAAAATTGAACGACCGAACTAAAGATCAAAATGAAATGATGACCAATTGAGCTGAATGTACGAAAATACCTAAAAGAGCGGAAATGAACGAACTAGATAAACCGCTCAGTTAAGTGAATAGTTCAATTGAACTAGTTCGTTCGTGAATGACTCAACTCTAATCCTAATGGGGTGTAGTCCACCTCCAGTGAACAGTCGCTGGACCTCTTTGATGCATGATCTCTTTGAACATGATGCAGTATCAGGCTTTGGAACGTTCTAACGCCCAAGTATCTGAAGCTGCATCGGAAATAAAAAAATATTCCAACATCGATCTGGGCGATTAAAAGCTTTAGGCCCTATAAATTCCCTGGACCTGATTGTATAATCCCGGCTGAGACGCAGCAAGTGTCGGACTATATAGCCCCTTGGCTGTATAACCTCTACACGGCTTGCATTAACTGGACTTATATTTCTTTAAGATGAAGGAATACCAGATTCGTTTCAATCCCGAAGGCTGGGAGAAATTCCTACATAGCTCCGAAGGCTTTCAATTTGTATTTATTTTTTTTTGTTTAGACAATGGAACGAATGATAGACTCATATTTGAGTAGAGTGATTAACCCGAGGTAACTTTTGAAATAAACTGCTCTTCATGTGCTCGTTGTTACCATCGAGAGATCGCTTTCGATAAGGGAGTACACTATGGTCGCCTTTCTTGATATAGAGGGGACTTTAAATACTGTCATCCCAGACTTGATGATTGTGGCATTGTCTGGTCTGGAAGCGAAGCATGGGATTTTGTTAATTGTGGACGTTATGCGTCTATTGGCAAGTAGATTGGGAGCGTCTCTCATATCTCGATTTGTCAATAAGGGCACATTACAAGGAGGTGTTCACAAAGGACAGAGGATGTCGTCGATGTGCATCAGTGGTGCTCTTCGTACTACACCTACCACTGCATTAGAAATCCTCCTTCACCTGATACAATTGGACATATTGGGTAGGCAGTATGCGGCTACGTTGGCAATTCGACTGAATAGCACACTGCAATGGAAGAGCGGCGTTGCCATATTCGATCTTTAAGAAGATAAAAATACCACAAAATATGGACTGTGGTCCCTCTATGAGCCTTTGCGAGCGCCACTTTACCACTATGATTACCACTTGCCCTCAGACACCTGCGTTTCACCGAATCTTTACAGCTTACCTCCAGATTTGGAGTCGTTGACCCAGGAGCCTGCACTACCACCTTAACTAGAAGTTTTTACTGCCAGCTCCTTCGGTTTCCCATCAGCATTGCCGGCTTTAGCTGTTAGACGATATCATTTCTTCGTACCCACAGCCGCTCTATATGATGTGGAGGAGTGTATGTCCTGTTCTTTCGATTTAGCAGACGTGATCTAACCGGAACTGCTAGGTTAGGTTGGATAGCTGTTCGCCATTTAGCAAATTCATTCGGAGAACATTATGCCCATTGTGATTCCCTTAATTCTATTTCCCTACTCTCTCTCTCTGATACAAAGTTCTACTTCTTAAATCACCCCGGTTCTCTAAGGTATTCTGCTAGAGACGTCAATGAGACAACGTTTAGACAATCCAGGTCATTGAAAAATCTTTGCCACAAATTCTTATGACTGCGTACATTCACATAACAAGTGCTTTACAGACTCCTCCTCCACTTCCCCACAATATCTACAGTAGTTCCTATCGGAAATTCCCATACGCACAGCCATCTGGCCAATTATACAGTGTCCTGTTAGTACTCATACTAATAGGCTAACCGTCCGTTTGCCAAAAGTAAGAATACTTTTGTCCTCTTGGGATTTGGCAGTGGCCACAGGGTTTTTCGATATCCATTACTATATAAGGTGTTACGAGTAGAGAAAAAGTAATTTTGTATTAAATTTACTCACGTGATTGTAAGTGAGTGTAAGTAGATAAAATATGCTCGTGAGTGTTTGTCGTTAGAAATTTCCTGTCGTGAGCCCATCTCTAGTTTAAACTTATGCATTTTTTATAAAATAATTATTTTTTATGTTATTGTAATGCATTATGCATCCAATTATGAATAATGCATTATTTCAAAATTTCAAATAATACATAATGTAACCAAATATAAGTCATCCATGATTTAATGTTTAGAAATAATAAATATGAAATACATTTTTTCCAATAATCATGCATTACGTAGCAAATTATTAGTAATGCATTATTTTTCACTTGAAAATAATACGTTGTGGAACAAATGTTTGGTAAGACATTCTAAAATAATGCTACAAATAAGGTATATACATTACCTGGTAATGTGTTATATAATCACTTCCCATTACCAAAGTTTTGCTGGGCATTTCTCTCACATTAATCAGCCAACTCACTATATCCAGGACCCAGATTAGCTTGACTGTGTGCAGAAGGGATTGTATACAATTTCTAACGATTCCCAATTTTACAGTGTATGACTCGTAGGCCTTCAAATATGCAAGACTATCCACGAAAATGGTAATGACGCAAGGACGAAGGTCCCTTGTCATAATCATCTTTTTATTTATTTATTGACATGCTCATAAATATACAGTGACGAGCAAAAGTGTAACAGGGTTCACATTGCTTAGATAATCTGCTCTATATTTTAAACTACACAAGATAAAGTATTGAAGTTTTTTGATAATTTTATTAGTTAATTGATCAGAATTTATAAACATTATCGAAATATGCTGTAAAATTTTTTATAAAAAAAATATAGTAAAAATTCCATAAAAAGGCAAGTGTTACATTATTGCACTCATGATTTTTCTACATAAATCTTTAGGACAACTTTTATATTTCGCGCATATAGACCCGGATTTTGCAATTTTTTTATAAAACTTAATAAATAACATAAAAATAATTCATTTGTTGAAAAGAAATTTTGGCTAAACATTATTTTTAACTCAAAAGTCCGTCCTTTTTACGTTTTTTGGGGAACCACGCATATTTATCAAGCTAAGAATTTGCAGAAATTATTTTTTTTGAATGGTGTTTATATCAGACGATAATAGAGACCATTTATAAAAAATTTCGTAAATGGATTGTTGCTTTTGCAATTAGTAAAAAAAAAGTTATTGTGTACTGGGGTTGGGTTTCTGGAGGAATTTCAAATGTTTTTGCCGAAATTCGACATTTTTCGGCTGAATAAAGGCCAATTTTGCCTCAAGAAGTGTTTTCTTAATTCAGCCGTAAATAAATCAACAAGTTATATCACCAGTTGATCATAAATTTTGTTAAGAATGGGTTTATGCCATTTAAAACCACTATCACATTTCGTGGTTTTGGACATTATCCTCGGTGTAGTGCCATAGTGTCAAATTATCGAATCAGAACGCAATCTTGGAGTTAATTTTTTCAGAAAGAACAAAAATAAATAATGTTTAATAAATAAAAGTCTTTTGCTGCTCTTATCATTGGACGAAATTCACTAATTCAATTTAGGTACCCCAAACAATAATTTTAAATAGGGATTTAATAATAACTACATTCTTTATAACAATATTGTCAATCTACTGATGAATTTAATTGACGATATATTTAAGACCGAATATAGAAAAAACATCATCGGCCAGAATTGGCTCGTATTCATCCGAAAAATGTTGAATATCTGCAAAAATATTTGAAATTCCGCCAAAAACCCAAATTGAGTACCCAATAAAAAAATTGTATTAATTGCAAAATAAACAAACCACTTACGAATTTGATTATAAATGGGCTCTACTATCGCCGGATATAAACGCCATTCCAAAAAAATAATGTCTGTATATTCTAAGCTTGAGTAATATGTGTGGCTCTCCTAAAATCGTTAAAAGGACGGACTTTTGAGTTAAAAAAAATGTTTAGCCAAAATTTCTTTTCAACAAATGAATTATTTTTATGTTATTTATTAAGTTTTATAAAAAAATTGCAAAATCCGGGTCTATATGCGCGAAATATAAAAGTTGTCCTAAAGATTTATGTAGAAAAATCATGAGTGCAATAATGTAACACTTGCCTTTTTATGGAATTTTTACTATATTTTTTTTATAAAAAATTTTACAGCATATTTCGATAATGTTTATAAATTCTGATCAATTAACTAATAAAATTATCAAAAAACTTCAATACTTTATCTTGTGTAGTTTAAAATATAGAGCAGATTATCTAAGCAATGTGAACCCTGTTACACTTTTGCTCGTCACTGTATATTTAAGAACTTAGTCTATTCACAAATATTATTAACAAAATTTTTCCATAATGATCTATTTCTTGCTAACATTCTTAGTTCATTAAACGATTTGGTCGTCTCGGTTTGCACATTTCTTCTCCATGATGACTTAGGTCGTCCTCTGTCACGCACGCCTTGCCGATTCCACTCATAAGCTGCGTGGGCAATTTCGGTACTTGGCTTTCTTAAGGTATGCCTTATCCATCCGTATTTACGCTTTCTTATTTCCTTCTCGACAATATGTTGCTCTGTGGTTCGCCATAGTTGAACATTGGATATAATGCGTGGCCACCATATTCCTAAGATTCGGCGGAGACATCGATTTATAAACGTTTGTATTAAATATATTAATTTTGGATTTTAAAAGCATGTTACGAGCCTTCCATATACGATTTAACATTGCAAAAGAAACGCGAGCTTTGCGAATTCTATTTGCAACATCTACTTTAGCTCCTCCATCTTTTGTAAGTAGGCTGCCCAGATATTCACACTCTTCAACATCTTCGAGTGGAGTATTATTGATGAAAAATGGAGAGTTATTATTTACATTATTCTCATAGCTTTTATTTTTGAAATATTTATTCGGAGGCCGACTTTAAGTGCTTCATTTGAGATGAGAGTAAGCTTCTGTTGCATTGGTCAGTATTACGATGTCATCAGCATAAGCCAAATCACCAAGTTTTTCAGTAAGCTTCCAAGTTAAGCCAAGATGTTGTTGATTTGATGCCTCAAAAATAACATCAAGTGCAGTTATAAAAAGAAGAGGGGAAAGTCCGCAACCTTGTTTGACACCGCTTAAGGATTGAAATGGTTCGCTGAGAGCCCCGTCATGCAGGACTCGATTGGAAGCGCCTTCATATGATTTACGTAGTATATTAACAATTTTTTCGGGGATTCCTCTGGCACTCAGAGCAGTCCATATAAAATTACGGTCGATGGCGTCGAATGCTTTTTCAAAATCAATAAAAGTCATGTAAAGGGGGTCGTTAAATTCAGCAGATTGTTCAATGATGATTCTCAATGTGTTGATGTGATCGACACATGATCTGTTTGGCCGGAATCCAACTTGTGATTTGTTTATTTGATTATCTAAATGTATAGCAATTCTATTTAAAATTACGTTGTTAAAAATTTTCATGACGGAAGATATAAGGGAGATGCCTCTCCAGTTTCCACATTTACGTCTGTCACCTTTTTTTGGGATTTTTATTATAATAGATTGTTTCCACTCGCTAGGTATATTTTCGTCTATCCATACTCGTTTAAATATTGGTTCTAGGAGCCTTGAAAATGGAGAATTGGTTCTAGGAGCCTTGAAAATGCCGCGGGGTCCTCCGGTGGAATTCCGTCACAACCTGCTGCTTTGCCTGCTTTCAACATAACAATGGCGTCACGAATCTCAATTAAACTTGGTGGGTTTGAAGTGATGTTTGTATTAGGAACCACTCTTCTTCTTATATTTATTACATCAATAGTTCTCTTTGTCTCGTTTGACACTTCTTTTTATTTGTTTTGTTAAATCGCTATAATTTTTTCTGTGTTCTATCTTTCTTATTGGATTGTTTTCAGCAAGCACCTTTTCATTCATTGATAATCATCTGCGCGGCTTTATCAACTCCAATTACCTCAGCCTGGAAAACACTACATTTAATCGGAAGTTTCAATGAGGCCCCGATTATGAGGCATTCAGAGTAAACCCCCAAACCCGTATCGATCTCCATCTTTGATTTGTCCGTAAAGATTGAGACCGCTTGGAAATTCAGAGTTCGTTTTTTGAACACGCGAGTTGCTATGGATCACAGACTAATCTGAGGTCGTCATAGCTAGTCCCAGATTTTGTGCTTGTACGTTTGGCCTGTATTCATTCTTTAGTACACCCGTTCATGGAATTCATGCTTACGCCTTAGACGCTTGTACTTAGGGTAGCTGTATCGCATAGTGTCAGCTTCCTCAAGTAACTGAGAAAGCACTAGTTGTGAATTGGTCTTAAGCTTAGCAGCACGATATCCTCCTCGTGGGTATCATAGAAAGCGAGGTCGTTCAAATCCGACGGTTGGTCATTGGTGTCGCAATCTGAAGTCACACCCATGTAAGCCTGCATTCATAAAAAGAGGGGGGTTGGGTTTCAAAGCTTTAGTTGTGCCATTCGCGATTTGGACGTAAGAGGGAGCGAACTTCTTCTTACGAAACAGACAATTTGTGGGTTAATCAATTCCTTCATCGTTAAATCATATTTTGGTTGAATTTCGGACACACGTTTTGTGTCTTAAAAGACGTCGTTCCTTCCCCTTGTACTCAATGATAGTTGTTGACTTAAACTTTGCCTGCAGGACAGCTAAGTTGACTTCTTCAAATACTTAACTCTCTACCATAAATGTGTCAATATTTGTTTCAATAAAATAATAAATGCTAACATTTTCTTGAAATTACAAGTGCAATCGTTGTCATCAATGTAAATAAAGGATAATACGAGCATGTATTTGTATTTGAACAACATTTTTATTTAAACTTCATTTTAAATGTAACGAAACAATAAAATTTTAAAGGGAGGTTACTAGATTTTGAAAGACTTTTAACATGATATTATTTGCGAAATCTATTTTATAACAACTTGTCGAGAACAATGATCGGTTTAATATTTTACCAGTGAATAGACCAAACACTCACTCAATGATAAAACTAACAATAATACCAAGAATTTAACCATGTACTTGTGACAATCAAATACTTACTTACTTGCTTACTTGCTTAAACTTAAGTCAAAATGCTCCTTGCAGATGATGATGATGGTTGTTGGTTGGTTGGTTGTATGAACAACATGCAGCAATAGAAATAAAAATAAAAATAATAGCGAAGTGACAGAGTTACGAAAGAATTTTAATATTACTGAAAATTAAAAAAAGGACTTTGTAGGGTTAACTACTTGTTACTTCGGGCACAGTATATACAGTAGCGAAACTCTTTTTTTGGGTTTACTTGAATCATTCTGTCACTAATATTATCACATTTTGTTTTGCTTGTATTGGTAAATTTTACATACAGGATGCGATAAGAATTTTGGTGTTCACTTCACAAATTTACTCAAATTAGTATTAATACGGATCAAAACACCGCAACAAATAAATTTCCTTTTTTTTTAATTACGTGCAAAGGAATTTTGTATTTATAAACTTGCATTATTTGTGCAAAAAATACGATTCAATAATTCAAAAATGTGATAACTCACAAAACACCCATTATAATATTTGTCAGTTAAGAAAAAATGTATAGCATACTGTTTTGGGTGTTACACCGAAATGTCATTTATTTTTTGTAATTAACCTCGGACACGTCATAATTTTTTAATCACCACATTAAAATTTGACAGTAAATTTAAATTTTCCAAAATATTTACATATCTCAAAATAAAATTTGTAAACTCGAAAACAAACAAAATATTTTAATTATTTGAAAAAGGTAAATAATTATTTAAATTTTACATTGTACACACACTAATTTTTGTTTAAATTTTTTTAAGATGTCTTTAAATCGCGTATACCATCACCATAATCCAGATCAGTAATAGTTAAAATTGAAAGCAGAACATTATATTATTGTACCCTGAAAGCGGCGCTATTTTAAATATTCATGGACTTTCGTATAAATATATTGAAGAATTAATCTAAAGAGGAATTTCTTAGTCTACGTTTTTTTTTTCATAGAAGGACTGTTTCATAACCTGAGAACTATGTACACAAAGTCTTAGACATTTTCTATACGAAAAATGTCTCAGAATCTGATACTTTTTCTATATGAAAAATGTCTCAGAATTTGTTATTTTTTCTATAGGAAAAATGTCTCAGAATCTGAGACTTTTTCCATAGGAAAAATGTCTCAAAATCTGAGACCTTTCCTATAGGAAAAATGTCTCAAAATCTAAGACTTTTCCTATAGGATGTCTCAGAATCTGAAACTTTTTCTATAGGAAAAATGTTTTAGAATCTGAGACTTTTTCTATAGGAAAAATGTCTTAGAATCTGAGACTTTCTATAGAAAAATGTCTCAGAATTTGAGACTTTTTCTATAGGAAAAATGTCTCAGAATCAGATACTTTTTCTATAGGAAACATGTCTAAGAACTTGAAACTTTTTCTATTAGAAAAATGTCTCAGAATCTGAGACTTTTTCTGTAGGGAAAATTTCTCAGAATCTAAGACTTTTTCTATTAGAAAAATGTCTCAGAATATGAGACTTTTTCTTAGGAAAAATGTTTCAGAATCTGAGACATTTTCTATAGGAAAAATGTTACAGAATCTGAGACTTTTTCTATAGGAAAACTGTCTGAAAATCTAAGACTTTTTCTATAGGAAAAATGTCTAAGGCTTTTTCTATAGGAAAAATGTTACAGAATCAGAGACTTTTTCTATAGGAAAAATGTCTCAGAATCTGATACTTTTTATATTGGAAAAATGTCTGAGAGTCCGAGACTTTTTCTATAGGAAAAATGTGTCAGAATCTGACTCTTTTTCTACAGGAAAAATGTCTCAGAATCTGAGACTTTTTCTATGGGAAAAATGGCTCAGAATTTGAGAATTTTTCCATAGGTAAATGTCTTAGAATCTGAGACTTTTTCTATAGGAAAAATGTCTCAGAATCTGATACTTTTTCTATAGGAAAAATGTCTCAGAATCGGATACTTTTTCTATAGGAAAAATGTCTAAGAATCTGAGACTTTTTCTATAGGAAAAATGTCTCAGAATCTGATACTTTTTCTATAGGAAAAATGTCTCAGAATTTGAGAATTTTTCCATAGGTGAATGTCTTAGAATCTGAGACTTTTTCTATAGGAAAAATGTCTCAGAATCTGATACTGAGAATCTGAGACTTTTTCTATAGGAAAAATGTCTCAGAATCTGATACTTTTTCTATAGGAAAAATGTCTCAGAATTTGAGAATTTTTCCATAGGTAAATGTCTTAGAATCTGAGACTTTTTCTATAGGAAAAATGTCTCAGAATCTGATACTGAGAATCTGAGACTTTTTCTATAGGAAAAATGTTACAGAATCTGAGACTTTTTCTATAGGAAAACTGTCTGAAAATCTAAGACTTTTTCTATAGGAAAAATGTCTAAGGCTTTTTCTATAGGAAAAATGTTACAGAATCAGAGACTTTTTCTATAGGAAAAATGTCTCAGAATCTGATACTTTTTATATTTTTTAATCTGAGACATTTTCTATAGGAAAAATGTTACAGAATCTGAGACTTTTTCTATAGGAAAACTGTCTGAAAATCTAAGACTTTTTCTATAGGAAAAATGTCTAAGGCTTTTTCTATAGGAAAAATGTTACAGAATCAGAGACTTTTTCTATAGGAAAAATGTCTCAGAATCTGATACTTTTTATATTGGAAAAATGTCTTAGAGTCCGAGACTTTTTCTATAGGAAAAATGTCTCAGAATCTGAATCTGTCTCAGAATCGGATACTTTTCTATAGGAAAAATGTCTCAGAATCTGAGACTTTTTCTATAGGAAAAATGTCTCAGAATCTGATACTTTTTCTATAGGAAAAATGTCTCAGAATTTGAGAATTTTTCCATAGGTAAATGTCTTAGAATCTGAGACTTTTTCTATAGGAAAAATGTCTCAGAATCTGATACTGAGAATCTGAGACTTTTTCTATAGGAAAAATGTCTCAGAATCTGAGACTTTTTCTGTAGGAAAAATGTCTCAGAATCTGAGACTTTTTCTGTAGGAAAAATGTCTCAGAATCTGAGACTTTTGCTATAGGAAAAATGTCTCAGAATTTGAGAATTTTTCCATAGGTAAATGTCTTAGAATCTGAGACTTTTTCTATAGGATAAATGTCTCAGAATTTGAGACTTTTTCTATAGGAAAAATGTCTCATAATCTGAAACTTTTTCTGTAGGAAAAATGTCTCTGAATTTGATACTTTTTCTATCGGAAAAATGTCTCAAAATCAGAGACTTTTTCTACAGAAAAAATGTCTCAGAATTTGAGACTTTTTCTATAGGAAAAATGTCTCAGAATCAGAGACTTTTTGTGTTGGAAAAATGTATCAGAATTTGAGACTTTTTCTATAGGAAAAATGTCTGAAAATCTGACACTATTCCTATAGGAAAAATGTCTCAGAATCTGAGACTTTTTCTATAGGAAAAATGTCTTAGAATCTGAGACTTTTTCTAAGGAAAAATGACTCAGAATCTAAGACTTTTTCTATAAGAAAAATATCTCAGAATCTGAGACTTTTTCCATTGGAAAAATGTCTCAGAATCGTATACTCTTTCTATTGGAAGTGTCTCCGAATCTTATTCATTGTCAATAGGAAAAATGTGTCTTTAACTTTTCAAAAGGAAAAAATCTGTCTTTTTATGTATTGAAGTAATATGTATTTAAATAAACTAATTATTTTATTTAAAACATATTAAATGCACAAATGTTTTATTTATTGATCTTTTAATAGATCTACCAGGAACGCTTAAAAATAACAAACTCCATGCATTTATTCCATCTTCTAGCCCTAGTATAATACGAGGTTTTGTTCCCAGTTCGCTACACTATTGACACTCCCTGGGACCGAGATCCTCTTAACATTTAATTCCGTTTCTTTTCTTTAAAATTTAAGATGCTATGGAATAGTTTTTTTTTAATAAAAAAATAAATAAAAATAGACAATTGAATAAAATACAAAGACAAATGTCATAAGAATTTAAATTTTTGACAAATGTGTTGAATTCACACATTTCCTATACGTGTGAGCAAAATGAGGTGAATAAAAAAGGGGGAAAATTCACCATTAAGAGTTTCGCTACTGTATATACTGTGCTTCGGGGCTTGTCACAGACTCAATTCAGTTCGTATTTGAAAAAAGTGTTTTACTTATAAAACGCAGAACGAATATTATGTTTTTCGAAATGAAAGCACTTTCAAAATACAAAGTGGAATTGAATCGCATAAAAGTGGTTGCATTCAGAAAAAAATATTCGCTTTGCTAGCGTTTTTTTTTTGTAAGTACAGATCGAGCTCTAATTGTATTTGTTATTAGGGTTCAAGTTGAAAAAATGCAGAAGAAAAATTAAATTTCTAAAAATTAAAGACATTTCTGGTATTCTCATACTGGTTTCAATCACTCCAGTTAGTGTTATCATCAGTAGGATTTTAAATGTCGGTTTGTCTTGTTATTGGAAATTGTTTTTTATATATGTTAATATTTAAAGCTTCCAAAGAATAAATTTTGACAGTTTCCAACACTACAATTCTATTTCTAGCAATCTCAACCCCACCTCATACTATAATGCTAGGTTGAAATCAACCTCACCTACTGATGACAACACTAACTGGAGTTTGAAACCGGTATGGAAATAACAGAAATGCCTATAATTTTTGGAAATTCAATTTTTCTTCTGCATGTTTTCCACTTGAACCCTTAGAGCAAATGTAATTAGAGCCCGAGCTTAAACGTCTTCCAGCAGTAATTAAAACAGTTGTAACGTTAAGCTCAGATAGTCCTGACAAACTTACAATCATACAAGTAAGTACTACAAATGAGAAATCACGTTTTCAGCAAATTGGGGGTCAAATTAGCGAGATCCTCAAACTTTTTGATAAAATCACTACACAACAAATTCGAGGTATAAGCAAGAGTCGTGGTAGATATAGAAGTGGTAGTAGACCTCGTGAATCATGAAATTCCGACCTCCGTGTTCTCATCAGACGGGAAATCAGTAGCTCCTCCGTCTAAGGCGACAGGCGCAGGAGACTTTAGTACTTGTCTCCTCTTTTTACGAGACAAAGCTTCTAATCATAAATTTCCAGTAGACACGGACACTCCAACATAAACGTTCAAACCGCAACCGTTAGAGCTTCAAACTGAAAACAACCACCATGGTTTACAAGGAGACTTTGTTTGGTCATTTATAATTGCAGATGTCCCTCAGGCAATTATTTGTTTTGACTTTCTTGAAAATTTTGATTTGCTGGTGGACGTGAAAAATCGTCGTCTCATCGACAAGAATTAAAATTTTTATTTATTTATTTATTTATTAAGAATTACCATATAATTACAAATTACATACTAATTTTACCTAACCGCGAACTGGTAACAATGACCTTCGTCTCGTTGTAGCGAATCAGACCAAGGCCTCTGGTGGGAATCGAACCCACGACCCCCAGACTCATAGGCTAGCACGCTACCAACTAGCCTACTGGGGCGCCTTAAGAAAGAATTAAAATATTAGTACAGGTTGTTCAATATCGAATGAAGATGCCATCTTAACTGTTAAATGGAGTGCGATTTCAAATGATTCTCCTTTTTATTATACACTCCACTCTAGTGATAGAGGGTATATATAAGTTTGTCATTCCGTTTGTAACACCTCGAAATATTGGTCTAGGACCCCATAAAGTATATATATTCATGATCCTCGATCGATTTTAAGACGATCTAGCAATGTCCGTCCGTCCGTCCGTCCGTCCGTCTGTCCGTCTGTCTGTCTGTTGAAAACACGCTAACTTTTGAAAGACTTTACGGAGGCTCCTGAAGTTTGGCATATATGTTGGACATTTACCTGGTCAGGTTAGTATTGCAATCCAGCAAAATCGGTCCAGTGGTTCAAAAGTTATAAGCAAATGAGTGAATTTCGGCAAGGGTTTTTCTGGAATTTACGAGATAAAACACACGGTAACTTTCGAACGGCAATTCTGAGGGTGCTGAAGTGTGGCATATATATTTACCGTTCCTCTGGTCCGGTTCCTTTTAAATTTCAGCCAAATCGGTCCAGTGATTCAAAAGTTATTAGCAAAACCGTAAATTTCAGATTAGTTTCACTTTTAATTCACGTGTTGAAAACCCGTTAAACATGTTTTAAAAACATTTGTAAGTCAGAAAAATATTTTAAAATGTATTTTTGTCACACAAAAATATTTTTACACTAAATCAAGAAAGAAAAAAAAATACACTCAAAAAAAGTTTACACTCAAAAAAAATTTTACACTCAAAAAAAATTTTACACTCAAAAAAAAATTGGTAAATTATTTTTTTTTTTTTTTTCAAAAATTAATAAAAAAAAAGTTTTTTTACACTAAAAAAAAAGAATACACTCAAAAAAAATTTTACACTCAAAAAAAAAAATTAGTAAATTTTTTTTTTTTTTTTTTAAATTAATAAAAAAAGTTTTTTTACAGAAAATAAAATATTTCTAACCAAAAATGTTATTTTTTTCTCGTTAGAAAATTTACTATTTACTTAAAAAGGGCATTGTGGAGGGTATTCATAGATTCGGCCAAGTCGAATTTAACTTTTCTACTTGTTCTTTATTGACAGAGTTTAAGGGCCTCACAAAGCCAACAAATAAATTACCTCAAGTGAAACATTCAGTTACTCATCATATCACAAGAAAAGGTCCGCCAGTTCATTGTAAACCACAAAGGATAGCTCCCGAAAAGCTCAAGATAGTTAAAAAAGAGTTCGAGTATATGATAGAGCTGTGTAATTTCCGCCCATCCAACAGCTGCAGGTCAAACCCCCTTCATTTAGTGCAGTGGTCGGCACAAAGAGGCATATGAAAGTATTAGTGTTTTAATAAAAATATGCATGTGTTGGTGTATTTCTTCAACAAAGCGACATCAACCTGCTTTGAAGAAAGTCAGCTTGCTACTGAATAAAATATTTGTTTTTTTTATGCTCTTTGTTGATTTTTTGTTGACATTCGTGTTGTATACATGTGAATTACCGATTGTGTTCGGCTCCAGCGTGCAATGGGTGCCGATCACTGATTTAGTGTCAAAACCTAACAACAAATGGATACCCTGCAGGGATTATCGGGGCTTAAACAAGAACACAATTCCGGATAGATATCCAGTTCCCCATATTCATGATTTCGCCAGTAATCTAAACGGTAAGAATATTTTTTCTAAAGTAGATATGGTAAAAGTTTATTTTCAAATACCTGTCGGGGAATCTGATATTCCGAAAACGGCAATAATCACACCTATAGGCCCCGTTGAGTTCACGCGTATGACTTTCGGTCTATGTAACGCAGCGCAAACTTTTCAACGCTTCATGAACGAAGTATTTCGCGGTCTAGATTTTTGATACGCGTATAAAAATGGTCTCAGATTCTGAGACATTCGGATTTTGCGACACTTTCTCATATTCTGAAATATATTTCTATACAAATAGTCTCTGATTCTGATTATAAGACATTTTGTTTAAAGAAAGTCACGGATATTAATAAATTATTTCCATAGAAATATTCTCAAATTTTTTCCAAAGAAAAATACTCAAATATTCATACAGAAAAATAATAAAATTTTTCCTACAGAAAAATTTTAAGAATTTTCCTATTAAAAAACTCAAATACTTTTTAATAGAAATATTCCTATATTTTTCCTAAAGAATTTTTTTATATTCCTAAAGAAAAATTGTGAGATCGCAAGATATTTTCCTATAGAAATATTTTGAGATTCTTGAATATTTCTCATACAAAAAAATTCTCAGATTATTTTCGATTATTTTTCTTGTTTCTTTTTTATCCTTTCTTTTTTCCTTTTTTCTTGTTTCCTTTTTTTCCTATCCCCTGTGGATCCGCGCCTGATCCCAGGGAAATCCGCGCCTGATCCTCCAAGACCTAAAAAAAACTCATATAACCAAAGATAATTTTATTCAATATAAATAACCCTACACAGAAAATAATATCGTATATTTTATTTTAATTAAAATTTTAATTGTTTTTTAATTCAATATTAATTAAATATTTAATTAATATAATTAATTGTTTAATTACATTTTTAACTTTATTTTAATTAACATTTTAATTGTTTTTAAATTTAAAATTAATTAAATATTTAATTAATATAATTAATTGTTTAATTAAATTTTTAGCTTCACTTAGTTTTGTTTTTTTTTTTTTTTGTTGTGTTTTGTTTTCCGTGTGTGCGCGAGTGTGTGTTTTTTCTTGCATTGTATTACAAAAAAAAAATACGTAAGTAAGGGGTGGTCCAATAACTGGTATCTTTTTAAAACATACAATGAAATGAACAATACTCAATAGTTTTGAAACCTTATGGCTTTATTTGAAAGAGCAAACATTCCCGTTTTTTATGGCAAACGACTTCATTGATGCGTCTTCGGCTTGCTCCGCTGTATCGCGTTGTAGCGCAGTACTGCGCTGCCAAACTGCACGTTTTTCGAAAAAAAGTTTTTAACCGAAATAAGGCACTCAAATGAGGTTATGTTAACAAACAAATTGGTACATCTTGGGATCGTAAAACTCGCAAGGTATTGTAAAGAATCCAATTCATCTATAGAAAGCAATAGATTTGAGTATCAGCATCATTACACAATATTTTCAAAAATACAGCTGAAACTCCCATTTTCGTCAAAGATGAGCGCTACATAGCCATGATTACCGACTTTTTGTTGGCCGTAATAGATTATACCAACTTGGATGACATTTATTTTCAGAAGGATGTTGCAATATGTCCCACAAACCATCAAACAATCGATATTTTGCTCACTTAGTTCGGAAATCGTGTTTTTCGCCATATTCGCGGTGACAATTGTCACTTCAGAGCTGCCGATTAAAAACTTTAAAAATTTTTTTGCGGGGTCTCGTTAAAGATTCATGCAACATGGGAAATCCAGAAATGTTCTAGGCCCATTCGACGAATATCGTGCAAGCCATTCGTGAGATAGAACCAGAAACATTAGAAAAATGGGAGCCGAGAATGAGCTACTGCGGAGCTAACCCAGGCAACCGCATGAATGAAGTCGTTTGCCATAAATAATGGGAATATTTGCTCTTTCAAATAAAGCCATAAGGTTTCAAAACTATTGAGTATTGTTCATTTCATTGCATGTTTTAAAAAGATACCAGTTATTGGACCACCCTGTATAAACAGTTTGCTGAAAGTTTTTTTTTTATTTCTCATATAGTTTTTTGAGTTCTCATTTTGTTTATAGTTTTATGTGTATGTATGTATATAAAAGGTTTATAATCAACTTTATAAAATTGTCTTAGTGACTTTGTCTTTACGGCATAAATATATGTGGTAAAGTTTGAAGACACATTTTTGTATACTATTATATTTAAAATAAGTGTTTTTTTAAATTATTTATTTTAAAAAAATGTATTGTTTTTATTTTTTTATTTATATATGGGGCATTCCATGCCAAATCACTCACTTTTAGACCCGACCCCTTTCGATTTATTTTATTTTTGGATATGTTTTAGTATTTATTAAATGCAACTCGGAGACCAATTTTCAGCCTTTTATTTCAAGATGGTGTTGAGTAATCAATTTTTCAAAATGGCGATTTTCTCAAAAAAATTAAAAAATTGAAATTTTTAATTAATTTTGACCATTAAAAAATATAGATATTTTAAAAAAAGTTGGACAACGTTTTGTTGGTATTTAAATGTAGTTTTAGAAAAAAAATATGAAAAAATTATTCGAAGAAATTATCACTTTTTTTTGACGTTTAAAAATTAAAATCGATTTTTTGAAAAAGTCCGAAACCTTCGATTTTTTTGTTAAAAACTATAAAAATTCAACTCTTAATTACGCAACTTTTAAGCCATAATTCGAGATGTGATCACAATTCTTTCTATTTTTTTTTTTAATTTTTAAAATTGCACCTTTAATTTTTTGGCTCTGATTTATTTTATATGGTGTTCAAAAAAAAAATAAATTGGTAGATATTGACCCTAACTTACCCTAGATATATTCATTTCGAGGTAAAAATACGTCTTACAAAAATTTAGGACGATCGGAAATGGGTAAGGCGTTTTGCATGGTCCTTGAAGTTTAAAAAACGGATTACAAGGAAAAATATGATTTTTTTTCTGTTTTCGAAATTTTTTTGGTATTTTAAGTTAAGTTTTAATTCAAGTGATTACAGAATTATGATGTGGAGTAAAATGCCTTTCTAATAAGGTACTAAAAACTAAAATCGGTTGAAAATCAGCCAAGTTATTACAACTTCCCCAGGCATCTAACGTATGGCAGACCACTTGATTAAGCAATACAATCCGATTTTTGTAATTCATTGAAATTTTCTATTGTAATAACATTTTTTTATTCTTCACGTTCAAATGTATTTAGATAACAAGTATTTTTCATATTGTGTTTTTCTAACATGTTTTAAATTAATACTAAAAATGCCTGCATTTTCAACACCCTTTTGAAATCTCGATTTAAAAAAAAAAATTTTTTTTTTGTTTTAAAATTTGGAAAAATTAAAAAAATATTGCACTAAAACATTAATAATGAAAAAATGTTATTACAGTAGAAAATTTCAATAAATTTAAAAAAGGGACTCGTATTCTTTAATCAAGTGGTATGACACACGCTAGATGCCTGGGGAAGTTGTAATAACTTGGCTGATTTTCAACCGATTTTAGTTTTTAGTACCTAATTAGAAAGGCATTTTACTCCACATCATAATTCTGTAATCACTTGAATTAAAACTTAACTTAAAATACAAAAAAAAATGCGAAAACATAAAAAAGTCATATTTTTCCTTGTAATCCGTTTTGTAAACTTCAAGGACCATGCTAAACGCCTTACCCATGTCCGATCGTCCTAAATTATTGTGAGACGTATTTTTACCTCGAAATGAATATATCTAGGGTAAGTTAGGGTCAATATCTACCAATTTATTTTCTTTGGAACACCATATAAAATAAATCAGAGCCAAAAAATTAAAGGTGCAATTTTAAAAATTAAAAAAAAAATAGAAGGAATTGTGATCACATCTCGAATTATGGCTTAAAAGTTGCGTAATTAAGAGTAGAATTTTTATAGTTTTTTACAAAAAAATCGAAGGTTTCGGACTTTTTCAAAAAATCGATTTTAATTTTTAAACGTCAAAAAAAAAAGTGATAATTACTTCGAATAATTTTTTCATATTTTTTTTCTAAAACTACATTTAAATACCAACAAAACGTTGTCCAACTTTTTTTAAAATATCTATATTTTTTAGTGGTCAAAATTAATTAAAAATTTCAATTTTTTAATTTTTTTGAGAAAATCGCCATTTTGAAAAATTGATTACTCAACACCATCTTGAAATAAAAGGCTGAAAATTGGTCTCCGAGTTGCATTTATTAAATACTAAAACATATATTTAGGGGGGTGGGGTCTTTCTCAGAGGTGCACTTCGGTGCGGAACGCTCTCTGTCTGCTATTCACTTGGGAATAGCAAGAAGCAATTCCTCTGTTGGATTTCCCAAGCAGCTCACTACTTCCGGTCTCTGACCAAGTATCCCCTGGAAATGTCGCTCAGGCACCCGTCTGACGGCAGCTAGAGTGAGAAGGCGTGCAGCTATGAGTAACCTGAATGGCATGCGAACACCGGTGCGTCTCAGGTAATTAGGTGGTAATCCAGAATGCATAATACCACTGAAACTCTGCTGTATTTTAACCTGCCTAGAGGTAGTTGGCAGCCCCAACACTAGGATCGGAGTGCAGTGGTCTAATCAGCCCTCACTCCTAAATAACTTCGATTACAGAAACGTCAATAAATTTAAATAACGATCCCCCCTCGATGACGACTTATGGCTTTAAACAAC
This sequence comes from Pegoplata infirma, assembly GCA_963921195.1. Lineage (NCBI taxonomy): Eukaryota > Metazoa > Arthropoda > Insecta > Diptera > Anthomyiidae > Pegoplata > Pegoplata infirma. The sequence continues at coordinate 162,115,361 of OY992537.1, read as the reverse complement.
GGTTTATGATTGGTACTTGGAACGTTAGAACTCTTTCGGAAACATCTCGAATCGAGCAAGTTCGTAGGGAAATGGCTGCACATAGTTTGGATGTCTTAGGACTTAGCGAGGTACGATGGCTTAGCAACGGTTCCACTTACTTACCAAATGGCTTTCGTTTCATATACTCTGGTAACGACACGTATAGAAGGAATGGAGTTGGAATACTACTTTCACCGAAAGCTAGTCGCGCTTTGTTGGAACATAATGCTATCTCCGATCGCATTATCACTGCGAGAATAAACTCAAAGTTTCGTAAGATTTCGATCATTCAATGCTACGCTCCAACGGAACCCGACGACGATACTATTAAGGATGATTTTTATGATCAACTTGATGCTGTTATCAGCAAGATACCTTCTGGCGATATAAAGGTATTTATCGGAGACTTTAATGCGAAAGTAGGCAACAACAATAATAACTTACAGTCAGTCATGGGTATACATGGTCTTGGTATGGTGAGAAACAACAATGGTGACAGACTGGTTGATTTTTGTGCTCGAAACCGATTATTTATCGGTGGTACAAAGTTCCCACATAAGGACATACACAAGTATACGTGGGTTTGTCCTGCTGGCCGTACACGTAACCAAATCGATCATGTCCTGATGAGTAAGCTATTTTTGGGATCCTTAATGGATGTAAAGACCCGACGAAGAGCGGATATCGACAGTGATCACCGATTACTCGTAGCTACGCTTCGTTTGCGACCAGCTGCAATCAAAACTAGGGATAGGCCCGATAAATACAATACAGCACGGCTTCTTGACCGTAATATTGCACAATTATACAACAACAACTTAAGGACTGCTTTGCATATGAACCAACATCAAAACACATGGGCAGACGTATCGTCAGTTTGTAAAGAAACTGCTAGATCAGTGCTTGGATTAAAAAACAGCAAGATTAAGCCGTGGATTAGCGATGAATCTTGGATGGAGATACAAAACCGTAAAAAACTTCACAATGATCGCATAAATGCTAAAACTCACGCACAAAAACAGCAATCTAGATCCCAATATCGGCAGTCTGCACGTCGAGTTCGTAACTTGGTTCGTTCTGATCGCGAAAAATATTATAACGGCATTGCTGAACAGGCGGAGCAAGCCGCAAATACAGGTAACATGCGCGGTGTATATTCAGCTATTAAAGAGCTAAGTGGAAATAATATAAGAGGCACCGCGATTGTAAAAGCAGCCGATGGATCTGAAATAACAGCACCCGAACAACAACTTGAGCGATGGCGCGATTTCTTTTCACTGCAAGCTTCATCAACTAGTAGCGATACTCTAGCAGACGATGGATTTTTTACAACTCGTCGCAATCCCAGGAGGGATATATCTACAGATCCACCGTCATGCTCAGAAATTGAAGATGCGTTAAATAGAATAAAAAACAATAAAGCATCAGGTCCAGACAACATTCCTGCTGAACTTTTGAAATATGGAGCTGGCACTTTAGCTCAGTTTCTTACCCCTATTATTCATGAAGCCTGGACATCGAACCACATACCAGATGAATGGAAGGAAGGAATAGTGGTCACACTACCCAAGAAAGGAGATTTGACCCAATGTAAAAATTGGCGTGGCATAACTGTTCTTAACGCCATAGGCAAAGTTATGGCCACCCTTATTCTTCAAAGAATTTCTCCTGTTGTGGATCAGATTTTGCGTACTGAGCAGGCAGGATTTAGACAAGGTCGATCATGTGCTGACCACATCAATACTTTGCGCATAATTATCGAACAATCCGCTGAATATAATACTCCTCTTTATTTACTTTTTGTCGACTTTGAACGGGCATTTGATACTATATCCCGAAACTCCATGTGGTCGGCGCTAACCTACAAAGGAATTCCTGAAAAAATAGTTAACATGATACGTGAACTATATAGGGATGCACAATGTAGGATACGTTTTAATGGAAATGAGAGTCGGCCATTTGTTCCCACCACAGGTGTGCGACAAGGCTGCATCCTCTCTCCAACGTTGTTTTTGCTTCTTCTTGATTGCGTAATGGAAAAAACCAACAGAGATGCACCATTCGGTATCAGATGGACTTTGTCCGAATTTCTATATGACATAGACTATGCCGATGATATATGTTTAATGGCACATCGTTTTTCGGATATCGAAGCAAAACTTTCCAGATTATCCGAAAACGCTAAAAAAGTTGGTTTAAGTATTAATATAAACAAAACAAAGCTCATGCGCATAGGCACAGATATCGTTACACCGTTAGTTATTAACGGTCAGACCATTGAAGATGTAGATGCTTTCTGCTACCTTGGTAGCAAGATAACTAAGGATGGTGGGTCAAATGCTGACATAGCCGATCGGATAAATAAAGCACGAGTGGCTTTCTTTTCCTTAGCCAAAATTTGGCGAAGAAATAATATTTCTCGTAAAACAAAAGTACGTATTTTTAACTGCAGTGTAAAGTCTGTGTTGCTTTATGGCTGCACTACATGGAGCTTAACGCAAGATACCATTAAAAAAATTCAAACATTTATTAACAAATGTCTGAGACAAATTTTTCACATCCACTGGCCAAACAGAATTTCAAATGATGCCCTGCTCCAAAGGGCAAGCTCCTTGCCAGTTCACATAGAGATTCGCAAACGAAAGTGGACGTGGATAGGTCATATATTGCGAAGACCACAAACAGAAATTGCCAGAACAGCCCTTGATTGGAACCCTCAAGGACAGCGCCGCCAAGGTAGACCCCGTAACACCTGGGTTCGATGCCTTAAACAAGAATGTTTACTAGCTCGTGTATCCTGGAATCAAACAAAAACAATTGCTAGAGATAGAATCAGATGGAGAGAATTCGTTGACGCCCTTTGTTCACTCTGAACTTTATTTAAGTATTTGTAGTTTTCCGAAATGTATTTCTATTGATATTTTAATAAATAAAGGACATATATATATAAAACATATCCAAAAATAAAATAAATCGAAAGGGGTCGGGTCTAAAAGTGAGTGATTTGGCATGGAATGCCCCATATATATATATAATAATTTGATCCAATGATCAGTTTTTATTTATTTTTCCAATTCAATTACAAATCATTTTTAATAATTTTAAACCTAAACGAGAACTGGTAACAATGACCGTCGTCTCGTTGTAGCGAAATCGACCAAGGGTTTTTGTGGGAATCGAACCCACGACCCCCTGTTTCGTAGGCTAGCACGCTACCAACTAACCTACAGGGGCCCCCTTTTTTTATTTATAGAATAAAAAATTTTTAAAATTTTTTTAATTAAATTTGTAATTTATATAATTAAAACTGTATTTATTTTTTTTTTAATTTTAATTAAATTTTTTAATTTATGGTAATTAGTTTTTAACTAAATTAATTAAATTAAAATTAAATATTTTTAATTTATATGCGCATTTTAGTTATTGGTCCGGATTTAATTAATTTTTTAATTAAATCTACGATTTTTTTTCTTTGTATCCCTGCTTCCCGATTTTAAGTTTGTACTACAAGCCAATCTAGAAATAGAGGGCGGAATGTTGTTACTCTTCACTTGCCCTTTAATTTCCAGGGCATTTTCAGTTATTACTTTAAAAAATGCAATCAAGGAAATCATTCTTTTAAACAGGGAAAATGAAACAACGAACAATAAAAAATAAAACACGAAAATTATGGACGGTCAAGACCGACCTTATATTTATATTATTCTACACCAGTGTTTTCCGGAAAATGGGTCCCAAGGTAAAACATGCACCGATTGGATTTATCTTTTGTTAGATCTTTAATAAGTTTTAAAAATACAGAAAAACCAAATTTGAGTAAAAAAGTCTTCTTTTTTGTTGAAAATAGACCGATTTTATTGAAAATCTGGGGAAATACATATTTGGGGACTAACAAAGGAAGTCTCCCTAGTGTCACTCTCCGATCTTCATGAAAATTGAATATCTAGTTCAGAACGAAAATTAATTCGACACAAATTTTTTTTTGACGAAAGTTGCGAATGTTTGGACACGTTCTTTACACAAGTAGATAGGTTTTCTAAAGACCTTTCATTTGGGATATAACATGACGAGTTGTCCTTTATAATTTGGATTAATGATTTATGAATATAAAATTCGTTTACCTACCGAATTTTTAAAGAATTCCCATTTTATACATTTGTTAGTCATTTTAGCCAAATCTGTATTGTATGTGGGTATTATTAGGATTCGTCTCTGGGCCAACAGAAGCGAAGTTTAAAATTTCAGAAAAATATCTTGATAATCGATCTAAAAAGTGATTCCGATTTGATGGGTATGCTTGAAGTTGGGTCTAAGGCAAATATTTCGGGTAGTTACAAACATCATCACAAACTCATTATGCCCTGTACCACAGAGTGTTGTAGGGTATAAAAAGTTAAGAGAAAATAAACTAAAAGCTTAACCAACAAATATTTACATAATGGCCTTCGTCAAGCAATAGAATGCAAAACTGGCAAGCCAGGAGTCGTCAAGAAAAATAAGTGTAGGTACACAGAAAGAACACTGACGCAGTACAATAATAGCTGGGGGTGGTCTTTGTTAATAACAAGAAGAACTTATCATCACATCAACCAAATAATAAATAAATAAATGTTGCATATTGCTTTTTGTGGCATTTCTTTTTAGATTTCATTAGTTTATTCTTCATTGTAATCATTGAATCATCTAACTTATCTATCAATTTGTATTTGCCACTACCACTTTACTATGGAGGACATACATACTTACATGCTTCGAAGCATTTGCCTGCTTCCAAAGATTTTTTTTCAAATACCATGCACAACAACTGCATTTGATGAGGGATTGTATTGAATGTTGGCGAAATAAAATTCTGTTGTTGATTTTTTACCCGGGTGATGATGTTTATATAATTTGTGAACAGAAAAAAAAATTAACTAAAAAATTCGTAGATTTAATTAAAAAAATATTTTTTTTGTCATTTTGAAAATGTGAAGTTGATAATTGAAAAACTTTTAAATTCCAAAAATTGTAAATATAGTAACAATTTCTAAATCAGACTATGAATAGTGTCTGCATTTAAGCTTCATCAGTGATCATGCGTGGGTACAAGGGGGTAAAAGGGGGGGGGGGGGGGGGGAAGGGAAAATTTCTCCCCCAAACCAAATTTCAAAAAGAAAAAAAAGAGGAAAAAAATCTCGAAATCCGAAAATTTTTCATAAAAAAAAATCAGAAAATTTTTATCGGGAAAATTTGACAATGGTTAAATGGTCTTAGAATCTGAGACTTATTCTATATTAAAATGTCACAGAGTCTGAGACTTTTTTTACATCCTCAAACATTTTCGTTTTAGGATTTTTGTAGAAGAATTCCCAAATTCTTAGACTTTTTTTTATATAAAAAAGGTCTCAGAATCTGAAACTTTTTGTATAGGAAAAACGTCTCAGAATCTGGAACTTTTTCTTTAAGAAAGAGTCTCAGAATCTCAGACTTTTTCTATAAGAAAAGGTCTTAGAATCTGAGAATTTTTCTATAGAAAAAGGTTTCAGAATCTGATACTTTTCTGAAGGGAAAATATCTCCCAATCTGAGACTTTTAATGAAGGAAACATTTCTCAGAATCTATGACTTTTTCTATAGGACTATGGTCTTAAAATCTGAAAAGTTTCTTTAGAAAAAAATTGCCAAAATTGTAGACTTTTTTATATAAGAAACAGGTCTCAGAATCCGAAACTTTTTCTAAAGGAAAAAGGTTTCAGAATCTAAAATTTTTTCAGTACGAGACAAATCTAATAATCTGATACCTTTTTTAAAGGAAAAATATTTGAATTTTTTTTTAAATATGAGACTTTTTCTATCGTAAAAGGTCTCAGAAGCTTAGACTTTTTCTGTGGAAAAAAGTTCTTAGGATCTAAAAAATTTTCTATACAAAAAAGTCTTAGATTCTGATACATTTTCCCCATAAAAAATCATTTCTTCACGAAAAATGTCTCAACATCTGATATTTTCTATGTAGGGAGAATTTCTTCTATTAAAAAATTCTCAGACTTAGACTTTTCAATACTTCAAATGTGTTGCTTGTTTTTCTATGTAAATATATGAAAATGTACAACTTTCTTTAAAAAAAAAAATTGATCTAAACGAAATATGATCATGAAAAACAAACCTCCTTCGTCAAAACCTAATTAATTTGTAGATTTTATAGCTTTCCCATTACCTTTTTTTGCAAAAAAAAACCTATCCCTGTTTTTGCACGTCCGACAAAGGTGAATTTGATTAAACAATAAATTATATTAATTAAATATTTAATTGATATTAAATTTAAAAATAATTAAAATTTTAATTAAGATAAAATCGAAAGTTTAATTAAACAATTAATTATATTAATTAAATATTTAATTTATATTAAATTAAATTTTAAAACAATTAAAATATACAATATTATTTTCTGTGTAATAGTTACAACATGTTGCATAAACAATAATATTGAAATATTAAAACGATTTTATTTGTGTAGAATTGCTTGGATTGTCACTTCCAATTTCACCTTGAAATATATAATAGATTATAGTAGAAACAAGTTAAATCATTTACATTGGTAAAATATAATTTAAGTTTTATCCTTGTTTTTTTTTTAATTTTCTAAACTTCTCTTAGTTTTCGAAATTTTTCTGAGTTTTTTTAAGAGCCATTCAAATTTTTTGATTTGTAAATTTTCCTGATTTTTTCAGTTTGGATCCGATTTTTTTTTTTTTTTTTTTTATTTTTGGAGCTTTTTTTTGTTTTTAATTTTACTGAATTTTTCAGATTTTCTATTGAAATCTTTTTTTATACCCTACACCAATGGTTCCCAACCTTTTTTATGCCACGCCCCACTTTTAAGTTTAAAAAATTGCCTTGTCCCCCCTACACTCAAGCAAAATTTGTTCATTTTTCTAATTTTTGTTTCTAGTGAAAATTTACCACTTGTTAAGCAAAGTTTTTGTAAAATAAGCATTTAAACAAGGTTTTTAGTTAAAAATTTAGACAATTAACAATATTTTTGTATTTAATTTTGCTAAAAAAAATAGTTTTTGTAGTTAATTTGACTAAAACAAATTTTAAAAATTTGCTTTTTGCCCCCCTGGAACCTTCAAATTGCCCCCCAGTGGGGCGAGAATCAAAGGTTGGGAACCATTGCCCTACACCACTCTGTGGTACAGGGTATAATGACTTTGTGCTGATGTTTGTAACTACTCGAAATATTAGTCCTAGACCCACTTTCAAGTATACCGATCGACTCAGAATAACTTTTTAAGTCATTCTAGCGATGACCGTCCGTCCGTCCATCTAAACGTTGTAAACACGACAGGTCGCAATTATTAATCGATTTGGCTGAAATTTTAAACTTAAGCTTCGTGTGGCAGAAGGACGAAGCCTATTAAAAATGGAAAAAAATCGGTCCATGTTTAGACCTAGCCCCCATACAAAGGTCGGCTTTATTTTGGCACAAATGACTCTAATAACCGTATTATAGTATTCAAAATTCGGCAAGTAAACGTGTTTTGTATTCAATAATCACCATTCCGAATTTCAAAGGAATCGGAACAGTTCTTCTTGTAGCCCCCATACAAACAACCCTCCCGATATTCACATAAATCTCTCAAATTTCATGAAAATAGAAAATAATTGATTAGAATTTAGTTTGTGTATGTTTAACGCATATATTCACCACAAATGCAAAACAACGTAACAACACTTTTTACAATTTTACAGGAGAAGCAAAAAACTTTATTAAATGAAATATATTTGCAATATAAAAGTCTTTTGTGAAGTGTTAGCTTAAAATACAGCGATAAATCCATTTCTGAAATAAAAAAGTCGTTTTTGTAAATATTTTATGAGATATGTGGGTTACGTTGTTCGTGGAATCGTGTTTTGTAAAACAAAACGACGCACAGTGAGACAGCCCTATAGTAACCGCGGCAAAAATTGTGTTTTGGCGTGTCGTCCAATTTGGATGAAATTTTCACAGTATATTAACAGATATATGAGTAACAATTCCCTGAAATTTCAGCCTCATAACTTCATTACTTTTTGGTCTAGAGCAAGTCAAAGTTGAGGTATGCCAAAGCGCTTGAAATATGTTAGTTCAATACGTAACATTCAAAAGCTTATTAAATAAATAATACATAATAAATATAACTTTAAAGTATTTTTTTAATTAATTTAGTTGTTGTAGAATGAGTAGATGAAAAAATAAATTAAAAAAAAAAACACAAAAAAAATTTCTTAACAACAGAATTGTGGTGTAAAAATTGAACATTTTGCATTTTCAATGGACTAGGAAATATAGAGCAGCCCCTCGCCCTAGGTGATGACTTATATCAAATGAAAGATTGAAGTCTCAGCTTTCATTTAAAGTAAAGGAACTATAGCAAAAGTTCGCAAAAGTACTTTAAACATACAAAAAAATACAAAAAATATGCAACGCGCACATTCTGTCGCTATACGTATGTTAGCATGCAATAGCATGTTATTTATTTTAATTGTTTACACATATTCCCTTATTGTTTATTATTATTATACCCTCCACTCTAGTGATAGAGGGTATATATAAGTTTGTCATTCCGTTTGTAACACCTCGAAATATTGGTCTAGGACCCCATAAAGTATATATATTTATGATCCTCGATCGATTTTAAGTCGATCTAGCGATGTCCGTCCGTCCGTCCGTCCGTCTGTCTGTCTGTCCGTAGAAAACACGCTAACTTTTGAAAGACTTTACAGAGGCTACTGAAGTTTGACATATATGTTTGTCATTTACCTGGTCAGGTTGGTATTGCAATCCAGCCAAATCGGTCCAGTGGTTCAAAAGTTATGAGCAAAAGAGTAAATTTCGGCAAGGGAGTTTCGCGAATTTACGAGATAAAAAACACGATAACTTTCGAAAGACAATAATGAGATTACTGAAGCTTGGCATGTATCTTTGCCGTTCCTCGGGTCTGTTTGGTATTAAATTTCAGCTCAATCGGTCCAGTGGTTCAAAAGTTATAAGCAAAACCCTGAATTTCAGATTAGTTTCATCTAAAATGCCACGTGTTTTAACAAGTTTTAAAAGCATTGGTGGTAACTAAGCAATGCTTTTTAAACTTGTTTAATTTTAAAGCAATGCTTTTTAAACTTGTTTAGTTTTAAAAGCATTGGTAACTTCAAAATTACACTCGAAAAAAATTTTACACTCAAAAAAAATTTTACACTCAAAAAAATTTTACGCTCAAAAAAAAATTTACACAAAAAAAAATTTACACAAAAAAAAATTACACAGAAAAATTTTTTTTTTTTTTTTTTTACAAAAATGTCAATATTTTGTGTACATACGTACGTGCATTCACTCAGAAATATTTTTACAGTAAAAAAAACATTACACTGGAAAAAAATTTTACACTCAAAAAAAAAATTAGTAATTTTTCTTTTTAAAAAAATACAATTTTACACCCAAAAAAAAATTTACACTCAAAAAAAATTTTACACTCAAAAAAAAAATTAACCCAAAAAAAATTTAGTTTTTTTTTACAAAAATGTCAATATTTTGTGTACATACGTACGTGCATTCACTCAGAAATATTTTTACAGTAAAAAAAGTATTACACTGGAAAAAAATTTTACACTCAAAAAAAAAAATTAGTAATTTTTCTTTAAAAAAAACATGACAAAAAAAGAGGTTTTTATTCAAAATAAAATATTTCTAATCAAAATTGTTAATTTAAAAATGTACTACCCTTTAAAAAAATGCATTGTGGAGGGTATTCATAGATTCGGCAAAGTCGAATTTAACTATTCTACTTGTTTTATTTACATTATTCATTTGATTGATAATTTTTTTGAAGGTCATTGACTTTGGGTTAGATAGTTGCATAATTTTTAATTTAAATTGATAGAGCAAGCTGTTGTTCTCATCGAAGTTGTGTTATGATCACTTTCTAATGTGGTTAGTTTTATTGTTATATATTGAATTTAGATGTTGCATTATTTATTGGGTTAAGTAATATTGAGTGCTCTTGTAATGATCTCTTTTGATAAGAGATTAGCATTTCTCTAACATATTGAAAAAATTAGAATACCATGATGATATTAAAAAATTATTGATAGAGTGAAAAAAAAATTGTTCTTTTTTATTGCATTTCCATGGGAGGTGGGCGTAATAGTGGGCGTGTTATTTTTGTTTTTGCATGAAAGATTTGAAATGATATAAATTACAGTAATATCAAATTTGAAGGTTGTACCTAAAATATTTTAGAAAATATGGCACTTTTTATGTTGGGGTTGTATGGGTGGTGGGGGTAAAAGTGGGCCAAAGTTCAAAATTTTTTCCGATAATGTTTGTAACAATATAACATTCAAGTATACCAAAATTGAAAGTTATACCTTAAGTATTACGGACAATACGGCATTTTACAAATTTCGATTGTATGGGAGGTGGGCGTAAAAGTGGGCGTATTTTCATAATTTTTTTTCAAAAAACTGGAATTGTCTCAAAAGTAACCTGTGCTAAATTTCAGAGCTCTACAATAACTCCTTGTATTTAATGCCGGCGTTGTCTCACTGTGCGCCGGCATTAAATACAAGGAGTTATTGTAGAGCTCTGAAATTTAGCACAGGTTACTTTTGAGACAATTCCAGTTTTTTGAAAAAAAAATTATGAAAATACCCCCACTTTTACGCCCACCTCCCATAAAAAATGCCGTATTGTCCGTAATACTTAAGGTATAACTTTCAATTTTGGTATACTTGAATGTTATATTGTTACAAACATTATCGGAAAAAATTTTGAACTTTGGCCCACTTTTACCCCCACCACCCATACAACCCCAACATAAAAAGTGCCATATTTTCTAAAATATTTTAGGTACAACCTTCAAATTTGATATTACTGTAATTTATATCATTTCAAATCTTTCATGCAAAAACAAAAATAACACGCCCACTATTACGCCCACCTCCCATGGAAATGCAATAAAAAAGAACAATTTTTTTTTCACTCTATCAATAATTTTTTAATATCATCATGGTATTCTAATTTTTTCAATATGTTAGAGAAATGCTAATCTCTTATCAAAAGAGATCATTACAAGAGCACTCAATATTACTTAACCCAATAAATAATGCAACATCTAAATTCAATATATAACAATTAAACTAACCACATTAGAAAGTGATCATAACACAACTTCGATAAGAACAACAGCTTGCTCTATCAATTTAAATTAAAAATTATGCAACTATCTAACCCAAAGTCAATGACCTTCAAAAAAATTATCAATCAAATGAATAATGTAAATAAAACAAGTAGAAAAGTTAAATTCGACTTTGCCGAATCTATGAATACCCTCCACAATGCATTTTTTTTAAAGGGTAGTACATTTTTAAATTAACAATTTTGATTAGAAATATTTTATTTTGAATAAAAACCTCTTTTTTTGTCATGTTTTTTTTAAAGAAAAATTACTAATTTTTTTTTTTGAGTGTAAAATTTTTTTCCAGTGTAATACTTTTTTTACTGTAAAAATATTTCTGAGTGAATGCACGTACGTATGTACACAAAATATTGACATTTTTGTAAAAAAAAACTAAATTTTTTTTGGGTTAATTTTTTTTTTGAGTGTAAAATTTTTTTTGAGTGTAAATTTTTTTTTGGGTGTAAAATTGTATTTTTTTTTTTTTAAAAGAAAAATTACTAATTTTTTTTTTGAGTGTAAAATTTTTTTCCAGTGTAATGTTTTTTTTACTGTAAAAATATTTCTGAGTGAATGCACGTACGTATGTACACAAAATATTGACATTTTTGTAAAAAAAAAAAAAAAAAAATTTTTTCTGTGTAAATTTTTTTTGTGTAAATTTTTTTTTGTGTAAATTTTTTTTTGAGCGTAAAATTTTTTTGAGTGTAAAATTTTTTTTGAGTGTAAAATTTTTTTCGAGTGTAATTTTGAAGTTACCAATGCTTTTAAAACTAAACAAGTTTAAAAAGCATTGCTTTAAAATTAAACAAGTTTAAAAAGCATTGCTTAGTTACCACCAATGCTTTTAAAACTTGTTAAAACACGTGGCATTTTAGATGAAACTAATCTGAAATTCAGGGTTTTGCTTATAACTTTTGAACCACTAGACCGATTGAGCTGAAATTTAATACCAAACAGACCCGAGGAACGGCAAAGATACATGCCAAGCTTCAGTAATCTCATTATTGTCTTTCGAAAGTTATCGTGTTTTTTATCTCGTAAATTCGCGAAACACCCTTGCCGAAATTTACTCTTTTGCTCATAACTTTTGAACCACTGGACCGATTTGGCTGGATTGCAATACCAACCTGACCAGGTAAATGACAAACATATATGTCAAACTTCAGTAGCCTCTGTAAAGTCTTTCAAAAGTTAGCGTGTTTTCTACGGACAGACAGACAGACGGACGGACGGACGGACGGACATCGCTAGATCGACTTAAAATCGATCGAGGATCATAAATATATATACTTTATGGGGTCCTAGACCAATATTTCGAGGTGTTATAAACGGAATGACAAACTTATATATACCCTCTATCACTAGAGTGGAGGGTATAATAATAATAAACAATAAGGGAATATGTGTAAACAATTAAAATAAATAACATGCTATTGCATGCTAACATACGTATAGCGACAGAATGTGCGCGTTGCATATTTTTTGTATTTTTTTGTATGTTTAAAGTACTTTTGCGAACTTTTGCTATAGTTCCTTTACTTTAAATGAAAGCTGAGACTTCAATCTTTCATTTGATATAAGTCATCACCTAGGGCGAGGGGCTGCTCTATATTTCCTAGTCCATTGAAAATGCAAAATGTTCAATTTTTACACCACAATTCTGTTGTTAAGAAATTTTTTTTGTGTTTTTTTTTTTAATTTATTTTTTCATCTACTCATTCTACAACAACTAAATTAATTAAAAAAATACTTTAAAGTTATATTTATTATGTATTATTTATTTAATAAGCTTTTGAATGTTACGTATTGAACTAACATATTTCAAGCGCTTTGGCATACCTCAACTTTGACTTGCTCTAGACCAAAAAGTAATGAAGTTATGAGGCTGAAATTTCAGGGAATTGTTACTCATATATCTGTTAATATACTGTGAAAATTTCATCCAAATTGGACGACACGCCAAAACACAATTTTTGCCGCGGTTACTATAGGGCTGTCTCACTGTGCGGCGTTGTCTCACTGTGCGACGTAACATCACAAAGTTGAATAAATTGCTAATTTTTTGAAAATAATTCAGCCATTCAGTAAGTACTAAACCGAGAGCCATGAAATTTGTAGTGGTTATAGCTAACGTATTTTCGATCTTAAGTTTGGAAGTTGGAGTCCAGCGGTTGAATGGGGGAGGCAGCAGAGCCCCCCAAAGTAGGGCACCTTTTGTATACGAACACTTAAAACAATTGCCATTTTTTTTTGGTTTTTTATCATATTTCTTAAAAAAATATATGAAGAATTCCAAAATTTTTGACTACAAAAAAAACACTTTTTCGGCCTTACCTATTTTAATTGTCTTAAAAATTGGTATATATGTTCTTCTGATTTTTGTTGAATTTCGGTTTTTATTATTTAGTAAAAATTGTGAATGGTTCGCGTTTTATCGCTGTTCAAAGTTGGAATTTTGCAACAATTGTATGATAAATACACAATGTTTAAATGATCATATCTTTGGAACGCATCATCCGATTGTCACCAAATAAAGCGCAAAATAATGGTTATGTCATGTACTTGAAAAAGAACTTTGAAAAAGGATAGGATGCTTTGCAAAAAGGATATTGAATTTAAAAAAATATCCTTAATTTGCAAATATCTCAAAATGCGTATCTTTAATTTTCCTATATTTTTTTGCACATATAGCCCAAAATGTACTTAACAACATATGCAAATTCCAAATTGGGGTGATAAGCGGTTTATGTATAAACGTGGTTACATGAACCGACTTATTGATTTTTCTTAATAATTTTTGTTTACAAATGAGAAACAATTTCTCCGCACTAACCGCGAATAATTTTTTTGTATGTATTTTGGATCGCTAAACTAAAAAATTTCATTAAAACGACATTTCGCGAATACATTTTTGTTTAATTCATTTTTTAGCGTTTTTTGGAGGTATTTTTACTATTTTGCTTATATCTTAAGTTCTGTTTATCTGATCTTCTCGCAATAAAAACCAAACTAAAGACAATCAAATTTCGAACAAATCCTACATTCATTATTTTTTCATCAGTTCATAGCTTTACACGCAAACAAATTTTTTAGCGTTATTTGGAGGTATTTTGACTACTTTTCTTATATCTTGAGTTCCGTTTATCAGATCCTTCCGAAATAAGAACCAAATTAAAGACAATCAAATTTCCAACAAATCCTACATTCATTAATTTTTCATCAGTTCAAAGCTTTCCGTTCAATAGGCAAGCATATGACTAAAATAAGTTTTTTGATTAACAAATCATTTAAAAAAAAGTTCAAGAAATAGAAATCATTGCAATTAATTACGTTTTTTAATTTATCTGCAAAACCTGAACATTTAGAAATATAATAAAGTTGATTTGATGAAAATCTATAGGTTTACTCCGAAGTTATCACAAATTATATGAATTTACATGATAAAATACAAAAAAAAAATTGATAATTTTTTGTGATTTCTGTTTTTAAAATTTTTAAAAAATGAGCTTTGTTAACAAAAAAATGGTTTTTCCTTGTTTGCCTATTGCGCGTAAAGTTATGAACTGATATAAAAATAATGAATGAGGATTTGTTGGAAATTTGATTGTCTTTAATTTGGTTCTTATTGCAAAAAGATCAGATGAACGGAACTCAAGATATAAGAAAAATACTCAAAATACCTCCAAATAACGATAAAAAATTTATTTGCGCGAAAAGCTATGAACTGATGAAAAAATTATGAATGTAGGATTTGTTGAAAATTTGATTATCTTTAGTTTTGTTTTTATTGTGAGAAGATCAGATAAACAGATCTTAATATATAAGCAAAATAGTTAAAATACCTCCAAAAAACGCTAAAAAATTCATTTAACAAAAATGTATTCGCGAAATGTTGTTTTAATGAAATATTTGAGTTTAGCGATCAAAAATATATATAAAAAAATTATTCGCGGTTAGTGCGCAGAAATTGTTTTTCATTTGTAAACGAGAGTTATTAACAAAAATCAATAAGGCGTTTCATGAAACCGCGTTTACAATTAAACCGCTTATCACCCCAATTTGGGATTTGCATATGTTGTTAAGTACATTTTGGGCTATATGTGCAAAAAAATATAGGAAAATTAAAGATACGCATTTTGAGATATTTGCAAATTAAGGACATTTTTTAAAATTCAATATCCTTTTTGCAAAGCATCCTATACTTTTTCAAAATTCTATTTTAAGTACAGGACATAACCATTATTTTGCGCTTTATTTCGTGATAATCGGATGATGCGTTCCAAAGATACGATCAATTAAACATTATGTATTTCTCATAAAATTGTGGAATAATACCAACTTTGAAAAGCGATAAAACGCGAACCATTCACAATTTCGACTAAATAACAAAAACCGAAATTCAATAAAAATCAGAAGAATGGATATGTTAATTTTTGGATAAATTGAACCACCATCGGTTGATTGCCAATGCTATTTTAAATGGAACCAGTCATATGCGGACAATGTGCGACCTAAAAAAACTCTTTAGTGGGTGTGGTTATCTCTTTTACTTTCCGAGATAGAACCATTTTAAAATGTATAATTAAAAAATTTTACCGATCCGGCTCCAGTTTATTGCTAATATAAAACCCGCATTTATTTCAATTTATTTTAAACTAATTTCATTTGAAAACTATATAGATTTCTGATTTAAAAAAAAAATAACAAACCGATATCTTGTTTTAGTCCGAAAATACATTATTTTAAAGTTAAAAATTTAAAAAATACGATTTTTTTTTTTGTACAAAGTACCAACACTCTTTTGACTATAGATAAAAAGTTCCTTTCAGAACATGTTGATTATTTTTACTAGTTTGAAAACTCGTGTAGATGAGTTTAAATCAAAAATGAAATCCGAGGTTTAAATTTTGCTTCCGCCAGCACCATCCAAAATTGGCATAATTTTGGCTGCCGCCTTTATTTTCCTCGGGAAAATTACCCATCTTTTAGTTAAATTTAACTAAATTTTATAAAAATTCATGATTTTTTTTAGTGTAGGAGCATACTTGGGACAGTTAGAGAGATGAGAGTTAATTTTATAAAAATTTAATTTTGTATGGATGCTCCCTTCGGGAGTAATGAGAAAAAATGATTGGGGGTCAATCTTCCATTGACCTTCTCTAGAAGCGACCCCTAGGCAATCGTTGGTGCTTTTTACCCCTTTACCACCACTATGAGTCGCTTCTAGAGGGGTGCAATGTAACCAAACCCCCATTCATTTTTACAAGCGAACAAAGATTTTAACATACATGATTTCAAAATGTTTGAGATCAAAAATTAAAGTTTTTGATATTGGTTAAAAAAAAATATTTAGAACCCGAAGGTTTCTTTATAAGAAAACGGGCTCCCTGTATGTTTTTTTTTGTTAACTTAAAGTTTTACCTCAGAATCAAAGGGTTGTTTTTGGAAAGAAAATTTTGAAGTTTTAGCATTTTTTTTTTATTCTTGAAATTAGTTTTGGTTTAGGAAAAGTTTTAGGAAGAAACGATATATTAAAAAAAAACTCTGTGTATTCTTAGGAAAAACTTTCCAATTGTACTGGCAAATTACACAGAATTTGAAACAGGATTCACTAAACCTGTGGATCTAGCTATTTTCATTTACAAAAAAAAAATACCCCACGAAATTACTGTTGAAAAAACGACATTTTAAAATTTAATTCTCAAAACTAATTTTAAATAGAAGCTACGTTCTTTTTTAACAAGGCCAAACATTATGTCAATTCGATTACCAAAAATTCATACTATTTTTACTACAACTGGAAAGTTTTGTTTACTTTTTGTATTAAAAATTTCTAGCTGTAGTAAAAATAGTAAAAAAGAGTAGATTTTCGTAACGTAATCGAACCAATTAAATTAAAACACAAAATATTTGGTTAAAAAACGATTATTAAAAAAAAAAATTATGCAATTTTGGAAAATTTTAAAAGAAAAATTTTTTGAAAATTTTATGTAAATTTTTATCAGAAATATTTATTGAATGTCTTAAATATTTATGCGATTTTAATATATAAAAATATATTGAAATATATTAATATTTTCCCGTTTACATATAAATTGTGTGTGTAACACTGCTGTTACGTTGTTTTGGTTTATGAAATGCATGCACTTGCTGATACGTTTTTTTGTTTATTGTTAATAAATTCGCAATTTTTGAACTTACCCAGGCAGAAAAATACAAACGGGCCAACGTTGGAATGAAGTTGGCGGCGACGGTACCAACGTTGGCGAATCATACCCGTTTCTAAGTCTACGACGTCATTCCGAGGTTGAAATGATAACAGTGGCCAACGATCGCTCGACTTTTGTTTTGACGTTGGGTTAACATTGATTTTACAAATTTACGACATTGTATTTAACTTTTGCTTAGGGATGGATTGAAATCTCGATGTAGGTTTTTTGAGTTATTATTTTGTACAAATTGGTTGAAAAAGCAACTACTTAAGTGTTCACTTAGATTAAAGAGTTGAGGTCTATGTAAATCAAAAACTTTTTTTAAAAAATAAAAATGTTAAACTTTTAAATTATAATCTATAGCGTAGTGTTTTATGTAAACACAAAGTTGTGCCAACACAATATTTTTAGTAAAACGGTTTTACATTATACAATGTTGTATTTTTGGCTAGCCCGATATTGTACCAACACAAAATTTTTGGAACGGTTGGCAATTTCTGACTGGGTAGACTTCCAAAATTTTCCAGAGACATGTAGTTTAGTCAAATGCATCATAATCAATCAAAAAATCGATTTTGATTTTTTTGTTGTTACGTTGTTTTGCATTTAAGGTGACGATATGTACTTGAATAACCTAATCAAATCTGAATATAATCAACCATTATTTGTCTTAGGGCGCATATAAAAAATTTCACCCGATATTCAGTTAAAGCAACAAATCAAAGCATATTTCACTAAAATTTGATTTGTAAGTATTTTTTACACTTATTAAAGATTTGACAAATTATAGATCTAATCGGTCCATGTTTGAACTTGGGACCCATTTTCCGGAAAACTCTGGTGAAGGGTATTATATGGTCGGTCTTGACCGACTATGATTTTCTTACTATTTTTTTTTCGCAAATCTTCTGTATATTCCAGAATTTTTTCATAGTTATCCTAAATATTTTAAATTTTCTGAAATTTCCTGTTTTTTATTGGGGTTTCAAAAATTTTTTTGATGTATTTTAAGTATTTCAAAATTTTCCTGATTTTTATACCCTACACTTTAGTGATGGGTATATTTCAAACCAAATGTCCCGCTACAGAGAAACATATCGGTCATTTACTTGTATAGTGTTATGACTCAAAATATTCGATTTTGCAGAAAACGTGTTTAAATTTTAGTATTGAAACTGGTTTCTTATTCAAAAAGGCCGGTACTTTTTTATATTTTAAGTTTAGATGTTTTAAAATCCACACAAAAAAAATCAGACACGCGTTTTTCTCGAGAAAATCACATTTGGATTTCGTAATAATGGAATGGAATTTCGTAATAATTTTGTAATTTTCTTGTATTTTTTGTTACAACATGGCGTATGAGTTACAAATTTCGCAAACATTTGTAGGTTAGGTTAGGTTAGGTTGTAAGTGGCTGCTGACGTTTTACGTCAACACACGTAGACTCTGAGGTCCATTGTGATACCACGGGATCGTAATAGGTTTCCCTACTAGTCCCTGTCGTTAAACCAGTTTGAGCTTCTTATGAAACTCCTTAGATGTTGAATTTTGACATCCGACAAATCTGAAAGATCGTACAGCTCCCTAGATCCCAGTGAAGCAAGTCGCTGACCAGAAAGTGCCGGGCAATGGCAAATAAAGTGTTCGATAGTTTCCAACTCCTCTTCATCCATGCAACTTCGGCAAAAGTCATTCGACGGCACATTTAACCGCTCTGCGTGCTTCCCTATAAGATAGTGTCCGGTAATTATAGAAACCACCGTTGAAATCTCTCCTCTTGGAAGCGATATCAGCTCACTTGTGCGCCCCTGATTAAGAGAAGGCCAAATCAGTCGTGTTGTCTCACACGTCCATCCATTTGCCCATCTTTGATTAGTCTCCGTCGCAGAACAAAGCCGTAGGTTTTGCTTGCAAGTTTCTAGAGGCATACCAACACATTCCAATTCTGTTGGAACCTGTAAGGTAGTTCCTAGTCTTGCAAGCTCATCGGCTTTGCAATTCCCTGGAATGTCTCTGTGCCCTGGGACCCATATGAGTCGTATGTCAAACTGCTTGGCCATCTCATTTAAAGACGTGCGGCAGTTAAGGGCAGATCTTGTTTTCAGAAACATTGAATCCAGGGACTTGACCGCGGCTTGACTGTCAGTATAGATGTTGACTGCGGTTGTAGACAAGACATTGCAGCTCAACCAGTCAGCCACTTCCTTTATTGCCAGCATCTCTGCCTGGTAGACACTGCAATGATCTGGCAATCTACGAGCCAGGCTCAATCCAAGCTCTTCCGAATAGACCCCAAAGCCCACTTGTTCGTGCAGCCTCGATCCATCTGTGTAAAAATTTATGGTAGCTCCACTTCCCGGAGTATCCCCCATCCAAGACTCCCTGGATGGTATCATAGTGGTAAAGTGGCGCTCAAAGAGGCTCAAAGAGGGAGCACAATCCACATTTTGTGGTATTGTTATCTTTTTCAAGATCGCGCTATGGCCACAATCGCTGCTCCTCCATTGCAGCGTGCTATTAAGTCGAATTGCCGACGCAGCTGCATACTGCCTACCCAATATGTCCAAGGGTATCAGGTGAAGGAGGATTTCTAATGCAGCCGTAGGTGTAGTACGAAGAGCACCAGTGATGCACATTGACGCCATTCTCTGTACCTTCGTGATAAAGACACAGTTGGATTTTGTTTCTAAAGCAGGCCACCAGACAATGATTCCATACAGCAAAACTGGACGCACCACTGCTGTATAGATCCAATGAACGACTTGAGGGCTAAAACCCCATCGTTTTCCAATGGCCCTTTTACAGGAATACAAAGCAATCGTTGCTTTTCTCACCCGTTCCTCAATATTACGCCTGAAATTCAGCTTCCTATCTAGAAATACTCCAAGATACTTGGCTCCATCTGAGAAGGTGATTTCAGTACCGTCCAGAGAAACAGGATCAAAAGCAGGAATCTTATTTTTCCTTGTAAATAAAACAAGCTCTGTTTTACTAGGATTAACTCCTAGACCACAGTCTCTTGCCCATTTAGACAGATCTTTCAGAGAACCCTGAATAATGTCCCGCAATGTTGGCAGATGCTTCCCCTTTACCGCTATCGCGACATCGTCAGCATATGCGACAATATGACAACCACGTGCTTCTAGAGATAGTAGCATTGAATTCAGTGCCAGGTTCCAAAGAAGCGGCGAAAGAACACCTCCTTGTGGTGTGCCCCTATTGACAAATCGAGATATGACGCTCCCAATTCAGACGTTATACGTCTACTGGCAAGTAGGCTTTCCACCATTAAAACGATTTCACGCTTTACTCCCAGACCAGACAATGCCAATATTATCGATTCTGGGATGACATTATTAAAAGCTCCCTCAATATCAAGAAAGGCCACCATAGTGTACTCCTTTACCGAAAGCGATCTCTCGATGGTACCAACGAGCTCATGAAGAGCTGTTTCCGTTGATCGTCCCTTGCTGTATGCATGTTGCTTTGTCGAAAGCAACCTCGGGTCAATCACTCTACGCAAATATGAGTCTATCATTCGTTCCATTGTCTTTAACAAAAAAGAAGACAGACTAATTGGTCTGAAATCCTTCGGAGCTGTGTGGGAACTTTTCCCAGCCTTCGGGATAAATACGACTCTGGTATCCCTCCATTTTAAAGGAATGTACGACCAGTTGATGCATGCTGTGTATAGATTATACAGCAACGGGGTTATATAGTCCGACACTTGCTGCAACTCAGCCGGGATTATACCATCAGGTCCCGGGGATTTATAGGGCCTGAAGCTTTTTATCGCCCAGATTAATGTTGGCATATTTATTATTTCCGAAGCAATTTCAGATGCTTGGGCGTCAGAACGTTCCAAAGCTTGAAACGGCGTCATGGAATTGCCCGGAAAATGCGTGTTTAAAAGGAGATCCAGCGACTCTCCACTGGAGGAAGACCACACCCCATTAGGATCCTTCAGGTATCCCAGGGTGCAAGGAGAAGAAGCCAGAACCTTGCGCAGTCTGGATGCCTCAGAAACGTCTTCTATGTTTCCACAGAAGTTTTTCCAAGAATCACATTTTGCATTTCTGATCATCTTTTTATAACTCTTAAGTTGCAGCCTGTATGCAGACCAGTCCTCGTCCGCTCTTGAAAATTTAGCCTTATTAAAGAGCTTTCTGCAGGAATCTCTGCTCGTCTGCAACTCATTTGACCACCAAGGTGGTTTTTTTTTCCCTCTAGGCTTTGCAGAAGGGCAAGACGCATCCAGGCACCTATTACAAACATTTGTTATATGGTCAACCAGACAGTCAATTTCCGCCAAACTATGCGGTTCAGATAAGGGTACTTCATCCAAAAGCAAAGAAAAAGTCTCCCTATATTTCACCCAGTTTGTTCTCCTCAGATTTCTAGAGACTGTCTCAACCGGGGCACGCTCCCTGAGTAAAAACTCAATGTAGCGATGATCTGAGAAAGAATGCTCTTCCAAAACTCTCCAGTCATCAATTCTATCAGACAATGTATCTGATACAAGTGTTACGTCAAGAACCTCTTGCCGCGAACTTGTAACGAAAGTTGGTTCACCACCCTTGTTACAAATATACAGGTTAGTGCTTAACAAAAACTCCAAAAGTAATTCGCCTCTATCATTTGTGTCTGTACTTCCCCATATCGAATGATGTGCATTAGCATCACAACACACTACTAACTGGTGTCCCCTAGATTCCGACTCCCGAATTAGACCGACAACCCTCTCCGGGGGTATTGACCCCGGATTAGGAAAATACGCAGAAGCGAGCCAAATAGACTTCCCATGAAGCTCTAAGCTAGCCGCTGTAACATCCATATCACTAAAAGTTGATAAAAAGAATATATTTAAGCCATTTTTTGCCAAGATGCAGGCTCTTGGTGAGCCCTCACCTTTGGCAACCACCAACTTAAACCCAGGGGTCTTCAATCCGCAAACCCTGCCACCCCTCACCCAGGGCTCTTGGATAAAAACCAGGTCAACTGCTCCTGTCGTCAGGCGCAGCAAGAGTGCAACTGAGGCTGCCTTACAGTGATGGAGGTTTATTTGTAGGAACCGCAACATCTTGTTTTATTTCCACCATCCTTTCCACCACCGTGTTATTGGCTTCATCCTCCGTGTTATCAAAGAGGTCGCATTCGTCCCCAGATTCGGTTTCGAATAAGCCAGATATATATCCCATCTGTTCTGAATCGGAGGCAACAGAACTCTCCGAATTCCTCACTGCATGGGCCTCGTCCTGAATGTCACCCATCGTGGCATCAGCTTTATCCTCCATGCCATCACAGAGGTCGCATTCGTTACCAGATTCGGTTTCAAAAATGCCAGATGCATCTCCCATCAGCCCAGAATCGGCCAGCTGAATATCAACCTTTTCCAGATTCTCCTCCCCAGCCGACTCTGCCACTGGCTTGTCTGCGTCCAAAATAGTCTTCTGGTCGCCCTTGTAGACATTGACTCTTATATGAAAAAAGCCAAATCTAATAATGCCGTCAGTCCTGGCTAAAAGCGGAAGCGATTCCTCATTAACCAAGACCACAGCTTGACGACGAGCGCCCTCCATCTCACCCAATCTGGCAATTTGCCAATTCTGAGTTGGAAGGTCAGGATTGCAGACTTTTATCATCTTAAGAATCACCGCAGTGTCATTTGTAGCCATTGGGATCCATGCATGAGCTCTGGGTTGCGAGGGGATATCATGTTTTTCCACAACGTCCAGTCTGGCTCCAGGCCATAACTCTCCCACTTGGCTAATGGCAACCTTAAACACGGCTGCGGATCTTTCGTTCCCAAAAGCAACGAGTTTTACTCGCCCCTGATACCAACCTGCGTTGACAGTAGTAGGGAGAAAATCAGGCATACTCTCAAGGAGCCTATAGTAGATTTCATTTAGTTTAGTTTCAACTAAACTCCACTTGTCCCTTGGAATACTGCAATCCCCATTTTGCCTGTTTATCACAGCCCTAACGAAGTTACCTTTAACCACTTCACTAAAAGACTGAGTCCAGACGTTGCCGGTCACCTTAGATCTCTTAGGTAAAGGTTTCTCGTCGGGCGAGCGCAACCTTTTACCAGACTTCGATGACGAGGCCGAAACAGCGCTCTGTTTGTCAGATGCGCGCATTGCCGAAAGTTTGTCCTGTTCTTCAATGAATCCTTTCGCCCATGATAGCGACGCCCTCTCACGTTCGGAGAGCTTCGTTCCATCAAGTTGGATTAGTCTGTTAATTATTTTCAAACAAAGCCGTCTCTGGTTGTGCCTGACCTTTGATGGTTTAAGTTTCTTTTTCTTTTTACCACCAATATTAGGCTGAGCACCCCTACCAGAATCAAGGTCGGACTTCAAGGTCGCAACCCTAAGACCAGTGCTAGGACCAGCACCAGTCGGTGAGGCAGAGCCTCGAATTAAATCGGTATCATTTGTGTCCATATTTTCATTTTCCTGGAAGTGGTCATGAAAATATTACAAAAATACCTATTACGAACAATTTCAAAAATTCAATTAATAGCACGGAGATAAATTAAAACACGTCCACACTTGTCAACAGTTGAACGAACATTTGTAACTCATACGCCATGTTGAAACAACCTTGCAATAAAGTTCTCCTTAATATACACAATTTAACCTCCTTTCAACCCTAATTAGTTTTCAATGAAAACACAATAAAAAGAACACCTCTAGGTCATATAAAAAATAAACTCTAGATCAAATAAACAGTTTATTTAAACGGTTGACACATATAATTCAATCATTTCATTCTCCTGTAGCATGGAATACAGAAAAACATAAAACAAATGGA
The DNA here is from genome assembly GCA_963921195.1 of Pegoplata infirma. Lineage (NCBI taxonomy): Eukaryota > Metazoa > Arthropoda > Insecta > Diptera > Anthomyiidae > Pegoplata > Pegoplata infirma. The sequence goes on along the minus strand of OY992537.1, from coordinate 162,091,118 downwards.
ACTCACTCTACATGGTCTTATGTTGCTAATAAAACGTGTTTAGCATAAATTATATTTAAATCTAAGTTTATCCTTAATATGCTTATAAATGAAATTTAATCATTCACTTTTTGTCTTGAAGCTCTACAAAATATTATTTATTGTTATCACTGTTGGTCAGAGCTTTAAAACAACTCATTTTTAAATCGATGTGGAAATCTGAAATAAAATGAGCTAATTTTATTTAGTTTTAGAATTCTAATTATTGGACTTTAGAAATGAGTATCTCATGAAATTAAAAAAAAAAATTAAAACTTTAGCAGTGACGTTTTGAGTACCACCTTTCTAACTCACGATGATTTATTTTTTGTAATAAGATTTAAATATTAAAATGTTTTCGCTATTAATAATAATTTTTGAGCCCACAAAAGGGATAGTCCGAGGAAATTTGTCCAATCAAGTGCCGTTGGTCCAAGACCCATTATATTAACCTTAGAAAAGCTCAATTGAAATTTAGAAAATCCAATTTTTCTAAATTTCAAAAAATTTAATTGAAATTCAGGAAAGCTCTATTAAAAAAGAACCCACACATTAAAATTAAATTATCTAAAAAATTAACTAAATTTAAAGAAAATTGTTAATAACTTAGCGCTGAATTGTATACCCTCTACACACAAAAAAAGCTTTGTCAAATTACTAGGAAAAGTTTTGCAATCCCATTTTACCAATTTTTGACAGTTTTCCTTGTTTTTTAACAAACAAATTTGGATCGAAATTTACTTTTTTTTTTGTAATTTTACAAATTTCCAAGATAATTTTACAAAAAAAAATCTAGTAAATTTACTAGAATTAATTGTTGTAATTTTAATTGCGCCAAAAAACGGAAAATTTACAATTTTATTGGTAAAAAGCTTGTAAAATTACAAAATTATTGGTAAAAAGCTTATTAAATTACTAGGAATTCTCGTAAAATAGAAGGTAGCAAAAAATCTAGTAAAACTACGAAACCTCCTTGTAAATTTTATCGTGTCAAAAAATTTGTAAATTTACAATTTTATTGGTAAAAAGCTTGTAAAATTACTAGGAATTTTTGTCAAATAGGAGGTAGCAAAAAAAAACGGTACAAGTTTTTCTTGTAATTTTACAAGTTTTTTTTTTAGTGTAACCACAGTTTAGGACAGGGGCGGATCCACGGGGGGAAGGAAATTCCACCCCCCACAGAAAATCAAATTCTTCTATAAAAAATGATTTAAAATCTTAAAATTTTTCTAAAGAAAAAATAACTCGAAATTTTAAGAAAATTAAACTTTTTCTTTAGCCCTCTTTCCTCCTTCCCATAACTTATGTTCCTGATCAATACAATGCACAGCATCAGTAGGGGGCATCCCGGAGTATTGGTTTGTGTAAAAAAAATACAAAAAGTAATATTTAAAATCGGTTAAGAATTGCGACCTGTAGACAAATTTGGATAGAAATAAGTATATTTCTCCACGTTGTACGACGTCCCCCAAAACACCCTTTCAAACTTTTTTAATTTTTACTACATTACATTTTAGACGCAGTCGAATTTACGAGTCTATATTTAATCCAAAATTTAACCCCATTTCCTTCTACCTTGCTTAGTTTTCAAGAAAGTGGAATTTACACGCAGAGAAGAACATAATTGCGACAACCTTAATGGAGGGTCAACATGGCACACCAAAACGCCGAGACACGTCAACCTAATTTTGGGTTGTAGAATCCAGTGGTGTACCCCGTTTTGAAAAGTTAGCTCAAAAAAAAAGATATGTGTACGAGTAAGGTCCGGGACTGTGCTCTGAATGCCTCGAAATAGGAGCCTCATTGAGACTTCCGGATAAGTGTAGTGTTTTCCAGGCTGAGGTACTTGCAATTGATAAAGTCGCGCAGATGATTATGACAATGGGCATTCGACCTTGCTTCACCAACATTTTCGTGGATAGTCTCGCAGCTCTGAAGGCCTTAGAATCAAACACTGTAAAATCGAGAATGGAATTGTATACAATCCCTTCGTCGAATCAGTCAGCACAAAATCAAGCTAATCCCTGGACATAGAGTGATCGCTGGTAACGAATTGACTGATGAATGTGCGAGAAAAGGCTCGGAATCGGTGGGGGAACGTGTAGAACCTGATATCTCGACTCCTATAGTGGAATCGATGAATGAAATTTATACACTCAAAAAATTATGTCATTAACTGTTTGTAGTTTATTTAAAAAGTTTTCCGTTTAGTCGTTTTTAAAAGAAAAAACATTTGTTTGAAGTTCAGTTTTTATTAATGACTACTTTAGTCCTTTGTTTCAAAAATAACACACTAAAAAAAAAGACTTTCATTAACATTTAATTTTTAAAGTCATTTATTTTTGTTCTGTAAGTAAAAACTACTGATCAAAAGAAATAGATTTTTAATGATTTTTGTAAGTAATTTTTTTTTAAATTGTTGGTATTTTTTAATGAAATGTCATTAGTTTTTACCTACACAAGTCAGTTATTTTTTTATAAAAAAAAAATCAAAAAATTATTTATAGAAATATAAAAACATGTTTGTATCAAGTGACTTTGGCACGATGGGTAGAGTGTCTGGCCAGAATGTAGTTGATTGCGGGATCGATTCCCCAAAAATTTTATTAAAAATTTTCAAAAAAATATTTCAATAAAAAATTGTAAAAAGTTACCTACGAAATGATTAATTTTTATTGTTTTCGTAGGTTATTTTTTTTGAAATTTGTTGGTAAAAATAACAGAACTATCATTAATTTTTAATGTTTTCGTAGGTTATTTTTTTCGAATTTGTTGGTAAAATTGAGTGAAAAAAACGTAATTTTTTAATGTTTAATGTTATTTATTTTAGAAAACTTTGTCAACAGTAAAAAATAAATGTTGATGTTTGTTAAAACAAATGAATAATTACTGGGATGGTTTTCAATTGTTTATTCACTGGTTTTAAGTGTGTTTTTCATTTGTTTTTGCCTACAAAATATTTTGAGTGTAGGATATCTGAGAATAGAATAAAGAATAGGTGGATATCACTGACTACATGCAGGATATCGCGAACCAAATCCTTAGAAGACAAAAAGTCTTTTTACTTTTGCAAACGGACGGTTGGTCTGTTAGTGGGATTACTTATACTTAGGACACTGTATAATTGGCCAAATGCACTCAAAAAATTATGTCATTAACTGTTTGTAGTTTATTTAAAAAATTTTCCGTTTTGTCGTTTTTAAAAGAAAAGACATTTGTTTGATGTTCAGTTTTTATTAATGACTACTTCAGTCCTTTGTTTCAAAAATAACACACTAAAAAATAAAGACTTTCATTCACATTCAATTTTTAAAGTCATTTATTTTTGTTCTGTAAGTAAAAACTACTGATTATTCTTTTGATTTTTAATGATTTGTGTAAGTAATTTTTTTTTAAATTGTTGGTATTTTTTAATGAAATATCATTAGTTTTTACCTACACAAGTCAGTTATTTTTTTTTTGTAGAAAAAAAAAAATCAAAAAATTATTTATAGAAATATAAAAACATGTTTGTATCAAGTGACTTTGGCACGATGGGTAGAGTGTCTGGCCAGAATGTAGTTGATTGCGGTATCGATTCCCCAAAAATTTTATTAAAAATTAAAAAAAAAATATTTCAATAAAAAATTGTAAAAAATGACCTACGAAATCATTAATTTTTATTGTTTTCGTAGGTTATTTTTTTGAAATTTGTTGGTAAAAATAACAGAACTATCATTAATTTTTAATGTTTTCGTTGGTTATTTTTTTCGAATTTGTTGGTAAAAAAGAGTGAAAAAAACGTAATTTTTTAATGTTTAATGTTATTTATTTTAGAAAATTTTGTCAACAGTAAAAAATAAATGTTGATGTTTGTTAAAACAAATGAATAATTACTGGAATGGTTTTCAATTGTTTATTCACTGGTTTTAAGTGTGTTTTTCATTTGTTTTTGCCTACAAAATATTTTGAGTGTGGCCGTGCGTATGGGAATTTCTGATAGGGACTATTGTAGAAGTTTCGGGTAAGTGGAGGAGGAGTCAGTGAAACACTTGTTATGTGAGTGTCCGAGTCTGATGAGAAGCCGCCTTAAGCATTTGGGGCAAAGATGTTGACCTAGATTACATAAGCAGTGTCTCACTGACATCTCTAGCCGAATATCTTAGAGAATCGGGGTGGTTGTAGAAGTAAAAAGTTATTGTACCAGAGGGAAGTAGGGAAATGACAATTAAGGGAATCACAATGGGCCTTAGAGTCTCCGAGTGAATTCGCCAAATTTGCAGACGCCCATTCAACCTAACCTAACCTAACCTAACCTAACCTAACCTTAGTAAAATTTAACTAAATTTTAGGAAAATTCATAAACTATTTTGGACAATTTTTTTTTCTTAAATTTAAGCTATGTTTTTTTTTGTTGTTGTTTTTGTGTAACTTATGAAATAAGTTAATGAATTAGTTCTTTCAAAACTATTTCTATGTTAAAAATACAATTTGTTGTTTATTTTTTACCATAAAAGTTAATAAATCAACACTACCATAATATGTTAAAAAAGAAAAAACACCCGCGGTTATTTAAAATTCTGAAAAGGACTGCCTGTGCTGTGAATAAAATTAAGAAAAATATTGAAGCTTTTGAAGATTAAGAAGAAACAATCAAGATTTACAAAATAACTTCTTCGTCTGTTTTGTCTTTAGCCGTTCTTATTATTGTACAGTTTGCCCCAACTCTTGTCATGTACCCATGACAACGTGACAACACTTGTCAAGTGTCAAAAGCAATATGTCAACCCAGTTGCATGCTGATCACAACCCACAGCCAGCAATCTCCAGCACCTCTAACAAAAGAAAAAAAAAGAACCGAAACATTGAAAAAATAAAAAAAAAAAAACACAAAAAAATCCTTTGGAGTACAAATATGAAATGTTAATGTTCCTTAAAACATCATTATAATAATCATTACCAACCATTCATTCATTCTTTCAATTTAATGATGGTTGTGCCTTTTTGGATTCGACGAGATTGACAAACTGAATGTTATTAAATTTAAAGTCTACTTGATTGTGTAAATTATAAAGATTTATTCAATGAATTGGCTCCAGTTTGGCTCTTTGTCTGCCCTTAAGGTTTGCCTTAAGTATAATTTCAAACGTATTATTTTTCATATCTTTTGCAAATATTTACGTATGTATTTTAGGGAGGTACTTATTTTATAACACTACAACACTCTGGTATAATGGGAATAATGAGTTTATGCTGATGTTTGTCATAACCCAAAATATGGTTTATTGCTTTTTTCCCGTAAGTACAGATCGAGCTCGGGCTATAATTATATTTGTTAAAAGGGTTCAAGTTTGAAAAAATGCAGAAGAAAAATTCAATTTCTAAAAACTATAGACATTTCTGGTATTCCCATACCGGGTTTCAAACACTCCAGTTAGTGTTATCATCAGTAGGATTTGTGCAAGACCTTTAAACGTACCGATCGACTCAAAATCACTTTTTGAGTGTATTTAGCTGAAATTTAAAACTAATGCTTCTTTGAATCCAAAGACGGATCCTTTAGAAAGCAGACCATATTTAGAACTGGCCTTCGTACAAACGTCAGCTTTAAAAGTAATAACCGTATTATAATAGTTATTCATTCTTTCGAAATTTGACTGGTAACTACAGAAATATATTTCCATAGAAAAACTAAGATTCCGAAATGCTTTTCCTGGGTTTTTCTTTAAATCTTTGTTACTTATTATATTATTATTTGGTACTTTTTATACCCTCCACTTACAAGGGAAGTATCTCAACCCTTATGAACCGATTTGCCTGAAACTTAAAATATATATAAATGAGACGATTTTAAGGTTGGAGTGTCTCGGCTTTTCGGCCATATTAGTGTTTCCAAATTTCGTTGTCCCCTTATGAAACCATATGGACCTCCGGGAAAATTTCGATAACTCACGAAATAACAGGAATATCCTCTAGAGCAAAAATACGTATCGACTTAAATTTAATAAAGATTATTTCGTATTCATATGGACATCGTAGCTCTATGTCTTCATTTAAATAACCCCCAAAATTTTCACATTTTCATGAAAAAAGTATTTAACGAAGCCAAACTTTTACAAGATTATGCCACCGTTGGATAGGCATTAAAAAACCTTTCTTCTCATAGGTAAACATCATGTAGTTTCTTAGAAAGAAATGGCTGAAAAATCCAAAAACGATTTTTTCGCCATTTTTTGACCCATGTTTTGAACCCCTAAATCCCCGATGTGGCCGATAAGCCGAGACACCCCAACCTTAGAATTGTCTCTTTTATATATATTTTACGTTTCATGCAAATCGGTTCATAAGGGTTGAGATACTTCCCTTGTTAGTGATAGAGGGTATATATAAGTTTGTCATTCCGTTTGTAACTCATCGAAATATCGGTCTGGGACCCCATAAAGTATATATATTCATGATCCCCGATCGATTTTAACACATTCTAGCGATGTCCGTCTTTCTGTCTGTGGAAATGGTGATCACGAACCAAATATTGCACAGAGATCACTGAAACTTATTTTTTTTTTTTTTGTAAGTTCTCCCGAGAAGTTTGGTATTGCATTTGAGCGATATCGGTTCAGCGGTTCAAAAGTTATGAACGAATATGTAAGCACACCTCAAAAATTTCAGTACATTCAACATAACCTAAAAATACAAAATGCTTTAATTCGGCTTCTGGTTGACACATGTGAAGATAATTGAACGCCAAATGGTATTTAAACAAGTACGAACATATTTTTTGACAAAAAAAGAAAAATCGCAGAGTTTTTTTTTAACCAAAATTTTCCTTTTTCCTTTTTAAATAAAGTTTTTTGAAATAATCTTTTTGAAATGGTGGAGGGTATCACTACATTCGGCAAGGCCGAATTTAACTTTTTTACTTGTTTTTTTTTTTTGTTCCTTCTTTCTTTCTTTCTTTCTTTCTTTCTTTCTTTCTTTCTTTCTTTCTTTCTGTCCTAGACCGATATTTCGATTCACATTTGGCCAATCAGCACGACAAAAATAAAAAAAAAAAAGTTCCCCGATTTTCATTATATGTTTGTATGTATTACACAGGGCAACACTTTTCTTTGCCCGGGTTCTGATAGCTAATTTTGGGTATTAGGGGTACGCTGATTTCAAATCTGGCTACCGTTTTTTTTGGGTCAGCTTTAGTTTTCGAGATATAGCTTAAGGAAACTTTGAAAATAGGCTGTTTTTGGCATGTTTGTGAGTCTATATTTACCAACATTAGTCTTACATCCAAAAAGTGAATGACGATTTTAGGTATGTTGGATATGCTGATTCCAAAAATGCTCTTACTTTTGTTGAGTCATATTAAGTTTTTGAGATATCGCTAAATTTGACATTAAAAGTTTTTCTGATGATTATAATAACTGGATTATATGAAACTAGTAAAAAACGAACCAGGATGTCTTAAATTTTTAGAAAAATAAATTTTTCTTTCACACCTTTCTCAATTCAAACCACATATAAAATTTTAAAATTTATGACCTCTTTAATTTTGCCTGAATATTTATGCCCTTTTTAATAACTCGAAAACTAAAGCTGTCAGAAAAAAGCTAATACCAGTTTTGGAATAATGGCATCCAATATATTTAAGTTCGTGTTTGAAACTGAGGCACTAAACAATTTTTTTGGAAATTATAGCCAAGCAAAAATGGAAAAAACGCACTTTTTCGACTCTTTAACAGCGATTTACTCGCGAACGCGAGCTGATGGAAACAATTGGATAACAGATTCGGAATCAGCGCACTAAAATGCATATAAATCTGTTGTCAAAGGTCAGGCAAATTGAAAAAGTTTAAATTTTGTCAACCTGTGTTATAGAACATTCCTAATTGCACGGAAATAATCATATAACAACGATAACTCTGTTCGTTACTAACAGGTGGGTGCATAAAGTTGCATCTTGTAAAATCCTATAACTACATTATTTCGCATAAATTAAGTCGAGTTTAAAGTTTAAACTGTTGTAACTTTATTTATCCACTCTTTTTTTGGTAATTTTAAAGGATATTTTAACGCTTTAAGTCATATCTTTTCTTTATTTTTTAAACAAATTTTTCTATTTTTTATTAAATTTTTAACAAAATAAAAATTTTTGAAATGAAAATTATATATTTTTTTTTTTTTTTGATGGAATAGAACTTTTGTTTTTGGTCCGTATTGGTCGCCGGACTTCTTCGGATATATTGACCAATATCCATACATAGTACTTATTTCAACCGCTAACTTTTCCGACCGTCTGCGACGCCGACGTTTTTACATATTTTTTAAACATATTTTAAAAAAGTGGGCGTGGCAGTTGTCTGACCGCCCCCTTTTTTTGTGATATTTTTTTTTTTTTTTTCCAAGGGGTGATCTAGCCCTAACGGCCGGCACTGCGACCCTTATGGGTCTTTTGTGCCAAGATCCATTAATCTAATTCAAACTCTGTTCAATGTTCCTAATGAACATTATAACAGAGGATGGAGAAGCTAGCCTTATATCCTCAGAATTAAGCAATTCCCTGTCTAAGAACCGTCTTCTGATCCTACATATTGCGATGCATTCACATAATATGTGTTGCGTTGTCTCCACTTCCTCAAGACAAAGTCGACACAAAGACGATGCACAAAGGTTTAAATTATGCAAGTGATAATTTACCTTATAATGCCCGGTGAGAAAACCTGTCAGTAACCTAATGTCACTTTTGGTGTGATTAAGTATACTTCCATATGATAATGGAGTGATTAGTGCCTTGGATTGTCGTAGACCTCCTGAATTTTCCCACAAGTTTAAGAAGTCGGTTCTTTCCAAACCCCTAATCATGTTCGAGAAGGTGGACCAGTTTACCCCACAATAGGGTTCGGGTCCGGTCATAGGAGTAGCGGAGGCATTTCTAGCAAGCTCATCCGCTATCTCATTACCCTCAAAACCTCTATGACCAGGGATCCAAAATAGAGTAATTTTGTTTCTCCCGGCCAGCTGCTGAAGGGTATCAAAACATTCCAGTGTCATTTTGGATTTGAATTCCCAAGAAGACAGTGCCTGAAGTGCTGCCTGGCTATCAGAGAAGATTGAAATATGAGTACCCTTCATACCCTTTGCAATATTAACCCTAGCGCATATTGTAATAGCCTGAATTTCAGCCTGAAAAACTGTAGGCCACCTACCCATTGGTTCGGAGATCCGCGTGTTTGGACCGTAGACACCAGCGCCAACTCCAGAGGACATTTTGGATCCGTCAGTATACCAGTTTAGGCTTCTAGTATCCACATATGGACCACCTTCATCCCACTCTGGTCTACTCGGTATCACGATCTCAAATTTCCTTCCAAAGCGAAGCACAGTGTTTACTCTATCCGTCGGCATATCCAGGTTTTCCCTAATTCCTATTGAAGAAAGAATATTGGAGTGACCGCTCAAGTTGCGGGGGTCAGAGTAATCGATATTCATTCTACGCGCAGCCATAGTTGCCGTAGATCTAATAAATATGTCGAGAGGTGTGAGACCCAAAATGGCTTCTTGGGCCAAAGTTGGGCAGGTTCTCATAGCACCCGTGATTAGAGTGCAGGCCAGACGCTGTACCTTGCCTAGTCTTACGGTGGCATCCCCCTGTATAGTCTTCGGCCACCAGACTATGGAAGCGTACGTCATGATCGGTCTTACAATCATCTTGTAGATCCACATGACCATTTTGGGGCTCAATCCCCAGGTCCTACCAACAATCCTATTCGCTGCCCATAATGCCGCAATAGCCTTTCTGATAGTGCCGTCTAAATGTGAATTCCAAGTAAGTTTCGTATCCAAGATAACTCCCAGATACTTAACCTCCTTAGAGAGTTGGATAATAGTATTCCCTACGGAAATTATACCTAAATTGAGATTTCTTCTCCTAGTAAACGGGACTATAATAGTCTTGTTAGGGTTAATGGAAAGACCCTGTTCAGTGCACCAGCCCATTACCAAACGTAGAGCGTTGCACATAATATCCGAGATGATATTATCGAATTTACCAGTTACTATGACTACTAAATCGTCCGCGTAACCTATTGCCTGATAACCCATATTATCTAGCCTCTGAAGCAAGTCGTCTATCACCAAGGACCAAAGTAGTGGAGATAGGACGCCGCCCTGAGGACAGCCTTTAACGGCATTCACTGTGACTCGAGTGCAACCCATAGATGCGGTTATTTCCCTGCTCTCTAGCATGTTCTTAATCCATCTACATGTACCCTGATCTACACCTCTACACCGAAGTGCAGATTCAATGGAGTCATAACCAGTATTATCAAAAGCTCCCTCAATATCCAGAAAGGCACAAAGAGCTATTTCCTTGTCCTTATGGGCTTTTTCTATAACCGTCACCAGATGATGTAAAGCCGAATCAGTAGATTTGCCTTTTGCATATGCATACTGATTCCTGTGTTAAGGATATTGATCCAAGTATGTGGATCTTAAGTGAAGATCCAGTAATCTTTCCATAGTCTTCAGTAGGAAGGATGTAAGACTTATGGGTCTATACGATTTTGGCAATTCAGCCGGTCTATTTCCAGCTTTAGGTATGAATACAACATTTACCTTCCTCCAAAGAGAAGGGATGTGTCCAAATATAAAGCTGGATCTAAAAACAGATACTAATGTATCTAAAAGAAAGTCTAACCCATTCTGCAAAAGAGCGGGGAAGATTTCGTCCCCCCCAGGGGATTTAAACGGATCAAAGGACTTAATGGCCCATCTAACCTTATCCGGGTCGAAGATGACGCCTGAAAGATTAGATGTTCTTCTACAAAATCTTGTGGGGTCGTGTATAATATTATTTCCTGAAGGATCACAAATGATCGAATCAGGAAAGTGAATATGTAATAACAACTCCAAAGTCTCCTTTCGGTCCTTGGTATATATACCGTTATTTCCCCTTAAAAGACCCATTTCGTTCGTAGAGGATTTCACTAACGTTTTATGTAGTCTTGCGACTGTAGGAGTATCTTCTATGCTTTCACAGAATTTCCTCCAAGATGCCCTTTTGGATCTTCTAATTTCCTTGTTGTACTCAGTCAGAGAACTTCTATAAGTATCCCAGTTCCCAGTACGTTTGGCCTCATTAAAAAGTTTTCTAACTCTCTTCCGCATATCATCAAGAGCACCACTCCACCATGGGACCTTACGTCGTACCTTTTGTTGACGTATTGTGCTGCTTTCATGATACGAGGATTTAATCACTTGATCAAGCTGTCCTGCTGCCACTTCTAGGTCCCCTATGGAACCAATATCGGTGATCAGCAGGTCAGCTTTAGAAGCGATAGATTCCCTATAAGAAATCCAGTTAGTATTTTTCCTTGATATAAACTCTTGAGTGAGTGACAGATTGCCCGGAATGTCAAATCGAATGTGCTGATGATCAGACATTGAGACTTCATCTGACACCCTCCAATTGTTTATATAAGTGGATATGAAAGGACTAGCTAAAGTGAGATCTAATACCTCCTCCCTAATAACATTAATAAAAGTAGGTTTGGATCCCTTGTTCAAAATATCTATCTGATTAAAACCTAAATAATCAAGAAGATCCCTACCCCTATCATTTATGTTGCTACTCCCCCATATGGTATGATGTGCGTTGGCATCACACCCAATTATAAACTGAAAGTTGTTTTTCTGACAATAACTTACCAGCTTTGTGACCTCCACCGGAGGTATCGGTCCCTCACCTGCAAAGTATGCTGAGGCACAGACTACTTCCCTCGTTCCCTTCTCTGTTGGAACCTCAATAATGGCCGACACCAAATCCCTCTGGATGAATTCTGGAATGGGGAGAAAATTTATGTGTTTATCTATTAAGATCGCCGTTCTTGGCGGAACATCGATACAATCGCTACGATGATAAATCAATTTACCTGATTCATGTTGAAGGCCCATTATCTTACCCTTGACAGCCCATGGTTCTTGGAGTAGAGCCATGGCTATCTGTTCGCAGGCGAAGGTCTTGCACAATGTAGCCGACGCTCCTTTAGCGTGGTGCAAGTTCGCCTGCAGCACCTTAAGGGTGCTCATCATCCTGGAAAATCGGATTTGGAGATTGCCGCTAACTTAACCGCGCTCTCCGTGGCCCCTTTTGTCTATAGTTGTTCTGTGGGGGGCGTTCCTTTTGGAGCTTTTTAGCTTCTACCGGTGGTAGCGTAGAAGCTGTTGGTTTTTGTTGAGCAGCACGACTGGGGGAAGGACCCTCGTCCATTGGAGCAACTAATGCTTTGCCGCCATCTTCTGCGTTAACGTTTGGCTTTGTAATTTTGCCGGTTGGTGGTTTTTTTTGTGGTGCAGAATCACGGTTGACATCCTTTAACATCAATTTGACTCGACCATACCGGTATGCAATTTTACCATTAAGCTCACATAGCTTAGTCCAAGACAGGTCATCGACCGCGAAAAGAAGTTGGAGAAGTTGACCCTCATTAGCCCTCTTCACCACCTTCCAGTCTTTGGCCCTGATGCCGTTTTGAACTGCTATCGTTGCAAGAACCTTCTCATTTGAAAAATCGACGCTGTGAGGGAAGTAGCCTCTAACGTAGTGCGAGCGTGGGAAACTAGATTCCTCCACGATCGGAACGCTGAAACCACAAGCGGTCCTCACAGCCTCGATATTCCCAATGAGAAAGTCCGCAGTTTTTCGGTTTGCGCATACGACCATAAGCCATCCCGTTCTCGGAAAGCAGCCATCATACTGGGGCTGGACCTCTTCACCAAGAGCTATCGTTACGTCGATAATCACTTCCTGCAAGACAGCTATCTGTTCACTTGTCAGTGGATTCTTCGACGTGTCGTCTGTAACGAAGCCAACTTTAACTGTGCCAACAACTTGGCTAAAAGATGGTTTGGTTGACTGGGGTAGAGCGACGTATGATGAGTTGGCATTTGATTTGGTTTTCTTCTCCATTGAGACTACCTTTTCATCTGACAACCCACGTTTATTAGTGGCTCTTTTTTGTGGTGGAGCTTTGGCAATCACTAAAGCCTGCTCTCGTGTTTGCCCTTCGGCTAAGGCTTTCTTAAAAAGTCGTCTTTCGGCAGAGTTAAATTTAACAAATGGCGTGCCCGTTTGTACTCCCAGTTTGTCAAGGCTGCTGCCTATGATTGTAGCTCCTGATCTGTCGGAGCATATACTTTTAAGATCGGATTCTATGGTCTCCGTGTCGGTTTCAGAATTCGCAGATTCAAGTTCTTGCGACACGTCTTCGATCTGCCTTTGTTGATCCTTACCTGTGCGCACAATTGCATCACTTGGGGTAGAATCAGTGCATGTGAGTGGTAATTCGATATCACTATTTTGTGGATGATCTTGGGTTTGCACTGTTGCAGTTAGGTCATCCATTATATGGTGCTCCATAGCGCCCATAATATGTTGTGTACTGTCGGACAGCCCAGTGGCATTTCCGACAGAGGATGCAGCTGCATCGACTAAAAATTTTTTATTGGTTGATGTATCCATGATATTTTTTTCAATATTAAGGGGAAGTATAAAGGTCACCCATGGTAGAGCCCCTTACCATGGGAAGGCTATATTAAACTGGATTTCGCCTACTTCCAGAGTTCGCATATTCACTACTAAGCACCCTCTTAGCAACGCATCTCTTGGCATATGCTGTTCCACCGTAGATTAGGGGTTTCTGTTTTAAGAGAGTTAACCATTTCTCCGCCTACTTACATTTCCTAGGAGTTTAGCAGAGAGTAGACCATACTAAAAACTTAGGCAGAGGCCGACCCATCCTTGACAAACAAGGAAGGGTTGTAAGTACACTACCGTCCTTCTTGAAGATACGGCATATTCAACAGATGAACATGTTAGTCCCCCGACAAGAATTTCGACTGGCCACTAAAGAATTACCCCGATTCCTATAGTCAAGATACATTTCTCCGATACTGTGTCACTAGGACGACACTAATACCAGAAACGTGTACCCTGACCTCTGCCAAGCACCATCCTGCTACATTCAGGATATGTCTGTAGTGCTTGTTGCCCAGCCGGCACCCACTCTGGAGGGTTTGGAAGAGGATTTGCGCCAGCCATATTATTTCTACAGTCATTGAGAGTATAATATATGTATGTATACCAAATTTAAAGAAATTATAACCAAAATTACCAATTTTTAAATAGGTGGGCGTGGCCCTTAACCGGCCACCCATATTTTTCATAATGTTATTTTCGAAGTCAAAACGAACATTTAAACCGAATTTCAAGTCAATATAATTAAAATTGGATTTTTGTCGTGCTAGATTGGCCAAATGTGGCACTGTGCTGCGGTAAAACAATTGCAGAAATATATTTTTACTTCTATCATATTAACTTTGTTATATTATTATATCGGTCACACTCAAAAACTGAAAATGTCAGTAAAATAACTACTTTGTAAGTTATTTTGGGGTCAACTAATTTTTCAGTTAAATCAACTAACAATGTTAGTTATTTAAACTTGCAAAAAACAACTGACTTATGTAGTAAAAACTACTTACGGTTGTAGTCTAACTAACACATGTAGTAAAAATAAAATAAACGATACATAATTTTTCAAAGTTATTTAAAAAAAAAAAAAGTTGTGAAAAATAAAAAAAAAAGTTTGAAAATCTTGCAGAGATAATAAAAATAAAATTTACTACTTTAATTAACTGTTACTACATTACAGAACTTTTTTGTTCGTTGTTCAAAAAAAAACGACTTAAAATAACTAACAGAAATTGTTGTTTGATATTTTTCATACAAAAACAACTGATTTTGTACTTGAAAACAACTAAAAACTACTGTAAAATATACAAACAACTAACACGTAGTAACTTCCATAATTTGATGAGTGCAAGAACACCAAAATCTTAAAGTTTTTCGCTGCTTAATTTTGTAAATGTCCAAATCAGTCTATGGAGAAAAAGGTTCCCCTTGTAAAACATACACCATTGCCTCTTTTCTGTCTTTCACAACTTTTCAATTCACATGAAATTTTCCGATACACTAAAATCAAGTTCAGTGTTTTGTTGTTTACGTTTTCATTCGATATTAAAAATCTTGTAACTTTGTTTTGTTTGCTACCTCCTATTTGACAAAAATTCCTAGTAATTTTACAAGCTTTTTACCAATAATTTTGTAATTTTACAAGGCTTTTACCAATAAAATTGTAAATTTACAATTTTTTTGACACGATAAAATTTACAAGGAGGTTTCGTAATTTTACTAGGTTTTTTGCTAACCCTACTTTACGAGAATTCCTAGTAATTTTACAAGATTTTAACCAATAATTTTGTAATTTTACAAGCTATTTACCAATAAAATTGTAAATTTACAGTTTTTTGGCGCAATTAAAATTACAAGGAATTCTCGTGAATTTACTAGATTTTTTTTTTGTAAAATTATCTTGGAAATTTGTAAAATTACAAAAAAACTGTAAAACTACAAAAAAATGTAAATTTCGATCCAAATTTGTTTGTTAAAAAACAAGGAAAACTGTCAAATATTGGTAAAATGGGATTACGAGACTTTTCCTAGTAATTTGACAAAGTTTTTTGTGTGTAGGGTATTAAGAACTCGACAAAATCTATATGCCACCCTAATACAATTAAACATATTATAGAGTAAATATAAGTTGAAATCCACCAAAAGAAATTTACAAATGTTCCAATTTTATGTCTGTGGGTCAGTTTTGAAGAATACCTACTTTATTAATATATTATTTCATCTGTGTAATATATGTATAATAGAATTGTATGGTCAGCGGAGAAGGTATTTTTTAACCCTTTAATGCACAATTTTTTGATTGTTTTTAAATTTTAATTCCAATGTTTTGTTGACAGTTTTACTATGTGAATTCAAGAGGGAATTTATTCCCTGTTTCGAATCATAGGATTGTAGGTTTGATGCTGACGGACGCGGAGTTTTTTAATTTATTGATTTGATTTTTATTCACCATTTTTTTGTTGTTGTTTACACACACGGAGTTAAGGCCTAGGCACTTGAGCGCTACTGTAGCGGTGCTGTAGCGTGACGGGCTGTTGTATTGTTTTAACAATTACTGATTCCGTTTCAACTTGTCATTTTAATTTACAAATTTTATTTTAAAAAGTGGTTATTTGTGATTTTTTTAAATTTATATTTACAGAAAAACATTTTTTTTTCGTTTATTTATATTTATTTTTCAATTCTGCCACACAAATGAAAAAATTTCAACACAAAATAAAAAATAAAATCAGCTGACACGTAAAACGTACGGAAAATCTAAATTTTTTAGGTTCGGCCGATACAGCACCGTCACTTATTCGTTTAAGTACCTATTTCTATTTATTTTAATACAAGCTAACGTATCAGCTGACACGTCTCCGAACCGTATTCGCTCAAGTAATTATGCCTTTAAACTACCCAATTCAGTTTTTCTCTTTTTCAAGAACTATTTTATGAAAATCGGGGTTTGCGATAGACGATACCTTCCTTGCAAGCTAAAATGGTTAATTTTATCTGGACTTTGTATAAGTGTATTGAAAAACATTTGTGTGTGTGTGTTTCTAGTACCCACATTCATAACATGTACTTTTCTACTTACCTTTAATCGCAAATTTTATGATAAACACGTATAATTACGGTCTATTGATTTTATTAGTAATTTAGTATGTCGGTGTATAATAATAGATTAAGTTTTATCATTTATATGTTAATACAAAAACTTTCTACATAATAAAGTTTTAAAAGAAAAATATTTACCTTTTTATGTCAAATCAGGTATAAAATTTCTTATTCCTTTCATTTTTTTATTATAATTTTAATGTTAAATCAAACGTATTAATTACATTAACATTTTTTTTACAAAATAAAAAAAAAATCACAAAGCTAAATATCATTAAAATTCATATTTATGCAAATTTTGGACAGTTTGTTGAAATCAATGAAATCTAAAAAAAAAATATTAGAAAGATTAAAATATTTTTACGAACATTTTCACGATTTCTAGCTTTTTGTGTGGTAATTAGAAAAATTTCCACATGTCAATAAAATTTAACAAACGTCATATAAATAGAAAATTTGAGTTAGGCAATTTTTACAGCCGCTTTGAATTTTTTATGCCAAATATGTAAAAAAAATTAAAAAAATACAAGTTTTGGCAGGGACATTTTTAACCCTTTTCTTCTGGATAATTGTTACAAATTCATTTATTATCCTGCTCGCACATGAGAAATACAATTTCATCATTATTTAAAAAAAAAAAAATTTTAAACGCCCACAAAAGGAGGCGGGCAGAAAAAATTTCATTTTCTAATCCCCTAGGTACAAGTTCAGTACTCTAAGGGTGAGTTTTTAATATGTCAATTATATTGGTTTTAGGTTTAAATGGAGTTAAAACTACAAATTCGGTTTTAGAGATGTGTTTACTTTTAAACTTAACGCGCCAATGTTGGAGATTTAAACTAAGGTACAAAAACGTCAAAAAACATCTCTGATTTTTAAATATACGGTAAGTATTGCCATGTTCTGGTATTTAATTGGAAAAAGTGTGCGATGATGGCAACTATTCTAATTTGAAATGCTACACACAAAAAAAACTTCGATGTAATATTGCCTAAACTGGCAAAGGTATTTTCTTTTTGTATGAAATAAAAAAAAATAGTTTTATTACCTATAAGCATGGGTAGTATTTCACCTAAAAACAAAGTTGTTTTACATGTGCTAAATAGGAAACATCTTCGAAATTTTTTTGACATAATTGTAAATTTCAAAACAATTAAATTATTTAAAATATTTAAAAATGAAATGATTGAATATGCACAAAATCTTCTAAAAATAAATGAAATTAAATAAAAAGGTAATTTTTTTTTTTAATAAATCACACTTAAGTTTAATAATGACATATATTTTTTTAGATTACGTGGAAAGTAATGTGCAGTCATCTCATCAAGAAAGAACGTTTTAAAAAGCCTCTAAAGAAGCTGTACACAGCCATGGATATCTTTTACAAGCGTAAATTTTACAACATTTGATTGCAAAACAGTAAAAGAAGTCCAGTCTCTTATAGAAATGGTACGTAATAGACCAAAGGAGGTGTAAATATATGTTTTATCTTAACTTTGTGTCTGGAAAATGTCTCAGATTTTGAGAAATTTTTTTTAAGGAAAATGCTCAGATTCCTGGACAATTTTCGTTAAGAAATAGCCTCAAATTTTGGCTATTTCTTAATTTTTCACAATTTTCACAAAAATCTTCCAGATCATCCTGAGATGATCCTTAAAGAAAAAATCCCAGATTCTAAGACATTTTTCTTATGGAAAAACTCTCAGATTCTAAGACAGTGTTTTTATAAAAACAATTTTATAATCTGAAACTTTTTCTTTAGAAAAAGATATCTCAGAATCTTAGACTTTCTATAAAAAAATTGTCTCAGAATCTTAGACTTTTTCTATAGAAAAAATGTCTTAGAATCTGAGACTTTTTCTATAGAAAAAATGTCTCAGAATCTAAGACTTTCTATAGAAAAATTGCCTCAGAATCTGAGACTTTTTCTTTCAAAAAGGTAAAATGTATCAGAATCTGAGACAATTTTTCTATAGATAAAGTCTCAGATTCTGAGAAAATTTTTCTATAGAAAAAAAGATATAGATATAGATTCTGAGACAATTTTTCTATTGAACAATTTTTCTATAGAAAAAGTCTCAGTTTCTGAGACAATTTTTCTATATAAAAAGTCTCAGATTCTGAGACAATTTTTCTATAAAAAAAGTCTCAGATTCTGAGACAATTTTTCTATAAAAAAAGTCTCAGATTCTGAGACAATTTTTCTATAGAAAAAGTCTTAGATTCTGAGACAATTTTTCTATAGAAAAAGTCTTAGATTCTGAGACAATTTTTCTATAGAAAAAGTCTCAGATTCTGAGACAATTTTTCTATAGAAAAAGTCTCAGATTCTGAGACAATTTTTCTATAGAAAAAGTCTCAGATTCTGAGACAATTTTTCTATAGAAAAAGTATCAGATTCTGAGACAATTTTTCTATAGAAAAAGTCTCAGATTCTGAGACAATTTTTCTATAGAAAAAGTCTCAGATTCTGAGACAATTTTTCTATAGAAAAAGTCTCAGATTCTGAGACAATTTTTCTTTAGAAAAAGTCTCAGATTCTGAGACAATTTTTCTATAGAAAAAGTCTCAGATTCTGAGACAATTTTTCTATAGAAAAAGTCTCAGATTCTGAGACAATTTTTCTATAGAAAAAGTCTCAGATTCTGAGACAATTTTTCTATAGAAAAAGTCTCAGATTCTGAAACAATTTTTCTATAGAAAAAGTCTCAGATTCTGAGACAATTTTTCTATAGAAAAAGTCTCAGATTCTGAGACAATTTTTCTATAGAAAAAGTCTCAGATTCTGAGACAATTTTTCTATAGAAAAAGTCTCAGATTCTGAGACAATTTTTCTATAGAAAAAGTCTCAGATTCTGAGACAATTTTTCTATAGAAAAAGTCTCAGATTCTGAGACAATTTTTCTATAGAAAAAGTCTCAGATTCTGAGACAATTTTTCTATAGAAAAAGTCTCAGATTCTGAGACAATTTTTCTATAGAAAAAGTCTCAGATTCTGAGACAATTTTTCTATAGAAAAAGTCTCAGATTCTGAGACAATTTTTCTATAGAAAAAGTCTCAGATTCTGAGACAATTTTTCTATAGAAAAAGTCTCAGATTCTGAGACAATTTTTCTATAGAAAAAGTCTCAGATTCTGAGACAATTTTTCTATAGAAAAAGTCTCAGATTCTGAGACATTTTTTCTCTCGTATGACTAAAATATTAATAAAGTAAATATGATTTTTTTATTCCAGGTGAATTTGGATTTTGACTACATTTTTCTTATAAGTGGAATAGCTTGAATCAGGAAAATCAATTATGACGGTACAGTTTGGAGCACCCTAATGTATCTCATCATTTTTTATATTTTTTTAATAAATATATAAATTAAAAAAAAAAAAAAGTATTTTTATTTAGCCGTTTATGGGTTAATTAAATTAAATAAAATACCAATTTAAAAGTGAATATCTGCTAAGGCTCCGTTTGTAAATTTCCAAAATTTTCAAGGAGTATTACCAAAAATTATAGGTAATTTTTCGAACATAGAAATTTGATAGGAATTTCCTATTATTTTTGTAATTGTGCCTAAAATTTTAGCAACTGCCATGTTGCCTTAGAACTTAGCTGATATTATACTACAATTTTAGGAAATATTACCTCGATTTTTTTTTGTGTGTATATAATAATAATAATAGTTTTGATCACATGATCAATTATTTTTTATTTATTCTTTCAATTTATTTACAACTCATTTTTAATAAATTCCACCTAACCGAGAACTGGTAACAATGACCGTCGTCTCGTTGTAGCGAAAAAAACCAAGGGTTCTGGTGGGAATCGAACCCACGACCCCCACGTTGAAAGGCTAGCACGCTACCAACTAGCCTACGGGCCCCCCTTGAAATGCTATATTTGGTATGGCAATACCGCGTTAATCGAAATTGTTAAACTTGAACTAAAAAACAGAATGTTTGGTTAAACTTAGTTTAATTTCAATAAAGCTACCATTCAAACTTATTTGCTGTGTTTTTCAATAAGTGGATTAATTTTCTGATTAATCTTATTTTGTTTAAAAAAATATTTAAACATATAAAAACAAATTTGGATTTTTTTTTTCCAAAATCTACGCTAAATTAGCAATTATAATCCGAAAAAATAATAAAAAAAAAATTGGAAAATGAAAAAAGTTATAAGTAAATCAAAATTAATCCAAAGTGGACTTATTAAATCTTAAAATTTTATTGGATTAATTTTGATTTATTTATAACTTTTTTTCATTTTCAAATTTTTTTTATTATTTTTTCGGATTATAATTGCTAATTTATCGTAGATTACGGAAAAAAATATTTCAAATTTGTTTTGGCATGTTAAAATATTTATTTTAAACTAAATAAGATTAATCCGAAAATAAATCCACTTATTGAAAAACACAGCAATTATTAGTTTAGGCGACACGTCAATAACTCGCCCTTAGGCTGCGTTTTTGAGTTGTAAAATTTAATGGTTTTAGGTTTAAACTGAGTTAAAACCACAAATTCTGTTTTTGAGATGTTGTTTGTTTTAAGTTTAACTCACCAATGTTGGAGAGTTAAACTAAGGTACAAAAACGTCAAGAAAACACCTCTGATTTTCAAATATACTGGTTAGTATTGCCATGTTGTGCGATGATGGCAACTATTCTAATTGGAAATGTGGCATTTGGTATGGCAATACCGCGTTAATCGACATTTGCTAAACTTGAACTGAAAAACAGAATGCTTGGTTAAACTTGGTTTTATTTTTATAAAGTTTAATAAAACTCTCGGTTAAACTAAGTTAAAGCGATATGTCAAAAACGCAGCCATAGTGCGAGTTTTGGTATGGTAGTTTAGTTAAACTTTATTAAATTAAAACCAAGTTATCGTGGTACTGCCATACCAAATATCGCATTAGGAAGTTTCCATAAGTGCACATTTTTTTCCATAAAATAACAAAACATGGCAGCACTAACGACTATACTCGTTTAGTTTAACTTACCAATATTAGTGAGTTAGTTTAACTGACCAATATTGGTGAGTTAAACTTAAACCTAAAGGGGAAATTTCCCCCAACCACACAAAATTTCAAAGAGGACAAGAAGGAAAAAAAGGAAGAAAAATAGAAAGAAAAAAAGAAGATAAAAGAATAGAAGGCAAATTTCTATAAAAAATTTTAAAGAAAAAAAATCTTGAAATCCGAAAATTGTTCATCGAAAAAAATCTGAATATTTCTAAAGAAAAAATATGGAAACTTTTATACATACCTCTCTTCAAGCAAGTTCAGGTTGTGCTAAAATGTTGACAAAAACGGGTAATGGCTTTTCACTCCTCTTTTTTTGAGCTTTAAAAATTATTAACACAAAAATCCTGGGTGCTCCTGTTTTCGAGTGATTGTTAAATAATTACACTGTGCGACAAAAAAAAAACTCCCTGTAAAATATCAAACTGATTCTAATAGATTTTGGTCTCCTGAATCCAAATATGATATCCAATTTTTTTTTAACACATAGCGTTTTTGAGACATTCGCTGTGAAAACGTCAGAAAACCAATAATTTCGCACTTTTGGGGGGTCCACTGTTATGATGCTTCTACCAAATAGGACTTGGTTACATATGAAGTGGACCTCCAGATTCCAAAACTGCAATCCAAATTTTTGTAGCATGATCCGTTTTCGAGATATTCGCGTTTGAGATTTTCGCGCGGAATGTTTTCAAATGCAAATATTTAAAAAACGGAACATGCTAGAATAAATTGGATTACTGTTTTGGAATCAGGAGTAGGATTGCAAAAATTTTATTTCGAAAATGCGGGACAAACTCCCAAAAATTACTAAAATGACGGGATTTTAAAAACTTTTGCGGGACAAAAATATTTTTATATTGAAAAATTTAGCAGCATATTGTCGAGTTTTATTGTTTTAAATAGAGACTACCAGCCTCTACACTCAAAAAAATAAACTGGTAAAACGCCTGGTAAAATGTCTTGTAATCCAGTTCTACCAATATTTAACAATTTTCCTTGTTTTTTAACAAAAAATCTTGTACTTTGCTCAAACGAGAACTACAGTTTTGTTGGTAATTTTACAAGTTTATTTTCGTAATTGTATTCTACCATTTTGAAAGGTTATTTTACAAAAAAAAACTGTAATTTTACAACAAAGTTTTTATTACGAGGATTCTAGTTGAATTACAAAAAAAACTGTTATTTTACAAAAATTTTGTTATACGAGGATTTATATTGTTGTATTTTTTTTTTATTGAAAAATATTAAAAAAAAAAGTTGACAATATTTTGAAAAATTTATTACGAGGATTCTAGTTAATTTACAAAAATAAACAGTTATTTTACAAAAATTATTTTATTTCGAGGATTTATGTTGTTTAACAATTTTTTTTTTGTAAACTTACCATTTTGGTTTGTAAATTTACCATTTTTTTAAACATAATTACCATTTTTTCTTGTAAGTTTACCATTTTTTTTTTTATTTTTCCGGTATTAAACCAATATTTTTACCAATAAAATTGGTTATTTTACCAAATTTTGGCGCATTCAAAATTACGAGGAAATCCTCGTAATTTTACGAGAATTTTACCTACGTCATATTTTACGAGAATAGCCTTGTAAAATCACGAGATTTTTTGGTAACTTTACAAGGTTTTTTTTTGAGTGTAGTGCATTTTGAAATAGAAAAAATGTGTTCGTTTTTTTTCAAAAAAATTAGATCTTTTTCTCGCTGCTTTAGAGACAAATTTAGCTAAAGTAAATTTTACACACAAAAAAAAACTTTGTCAAATTATTAGGAAAAGTCTCGTGATCCTATTTTACCAATATTTGACAGTTTTCCTCGTTTTTTTACAAATCGAAATTTAATTTTTTTTTTGTAATTTTACAATTTTATTTTGTAATTTTACAATTTTTTTTTTGTAATTTTACAAATTTTAGAGATAATTTTACAAATAAAATCTAGTAAATTCACGAGAATTCCTTGTAATTTTAATTGCGCCAAGAAACTGTGAAATTTACAATTTTATTAGTAAAAAGCTTGTAAAATTATAAAATTATTGTTAAAAAGCTTGTAAACTTACTAGGAATTCTCGTAAAATAGGAGGTAGCAAAAGAATCTAGTAAAATTAAGAAACCTCTTTGTAAATTTTATCGTATCCAAAAATTTGTAAATTTACAGTTTTATTGGTAAAAACCTTGTAAAATTACAAAATTATTGGTAAAAATCGTGTAAAATCTAAAAAATCTAAAAAAAAAATTACTGGGATTTTTTTTCAAATAGGAGGTAGCAAACAAAAATAAAGTTAGAAGTTTTTCTTGTGATTTTACGTTTTTTTTTGAGTGTAGTACACACATTTCCATTTTTAAGATACAACGCTGGACCAGAATCACTCCATGGACATTTTATAAATATTTTTCCCGGAATGTACTCTATATTGTGCAACTTTTGGCGTACATTTTTTGAAAAATTATTTTTTTTTAAACAAACACTAAGATTGTAAACTTTTTTGTTATTTTTTCCTTAAAAAGGTTATAAATCAGCTAGGATTTTCGTGTTTACAATTTTTAAAGATCAAAATGAAGTGGAGTGCACTCAAAATAATACTTCAGTAGATTTACTAATTTTTTTTGCTAATGCTAGTAAGCTAACCTTTAGCAAATTTTTAGTTGAGATTAGCATGTTAGCAAAAATTGCTTGCAAACTTGATTGAGCCCATTAGCAATTTTAAACAAAATTTGAACTATTTTTTTTTGCAAAATTTAAAATTGAGTTGACCAAATTTTTCCAAGTTTTTTTTGCTAATATTAGCAAAAATAAATGGTATTTTTTTTTTTTTTTAGAAAACTTAAAATGGCGCTATCCCGGAAACTAAGCCAGATAGAGCAAAACGGATGCTCTCCATAGTATCGCCGGTCCTCATCACATGTGTGGACCCTAGTGGGTCCTTACTTTGGATCCAAAAAAGGTTAGCATTCCCGAAAATTTTAAAATGCTCATATCTCGGTAAATATTGCCGACACGATAAAAAGTCCAAAAGCATTTTTGTAGCTCTCGACACGTAAAACAATATAACAAAAGCTCTCTGAGTAATATTTTTAAAGTTCTCAAAACCCCAGTGGTCCCCTAAAATCACATATCTCAAAAACTAAGCAAGATAGAGCGAAACGGACAAAAATTTTGGATCAAAAACTATGACCCAACTAGGTCTAGGCCCATCGGGGTCTGGACCTATCGGGTCCGAACCCAATGGGATCCTCAAATGTGTATGAACTAAGTCGAAATAAAAAAATTTCACTTTACTAATTTTTGCAAAACATTTTTGCTAACTTTACCAAAAAAAATTGTGGGTTCAAAATCAGCAAATTTTCTTGTAAGTTTACAAGCTTTTTTTGCTAACATTACAGTTTTTTTTTTTTTGGAGTGTGGAATGCCATTACCCGATCTTATCACCATTTTAACACAACCTAAACTTGCTTGAAGAGGGGTGTGTATTAGAGTTGTCAGTCGATTAAGAATAATTCGATTAATCGATCAAACAAAACCCAACTCTTGTTCGAATAATTCAAAAATGACGATTTTCGAATAACGAATAAATCGATTAATTAATGTCGATTAATCGAACAATTTTTTTTGTAATTAAAAAATTAAATAAATGCTTAGAACTTGATTTATTCTCATAAATTTTGAAAGGTTTTATACGAAATGTAGGAAAGTTAAAATATATTGTAGCCATAGCCCTGGATAGCACATCCATTATAGAATAAGAGGGAGTTATCAAGTTATCAAGTTTATTAAATAATTTAGAAAAAATTAATAATTCTTTTTCGAGCAATGAAAGTTTCTTAAAATATTCTCCAAAAAGCGAAACAAAAGAATATGCAAATGAATTATACTGCAGATTATTTTATGTTGAAAGTAATCACAATAATTCAGATAAAAGTATTGAAATAGAGGAAGTTATTAGTAATGAAAATAATAATCTTTTATGCGAGTTAAATAATTCAATACAAAGTATTAAAAATTCAGAAAATAAAAAGGACTTCAGCGATATATCAGACGATATGGTATATTTGGGAAAATCTAAAAAAAGAACAGAAAAATTAGATAAACTTTTGTATGCTCTTCTTACTATATCACCTACTTCAACAATTAGCGAAAGAGTGTTTTCAAAATCTAATTTAATAAAAACAAAAAACAAAAACATCGTTTGAAAAAAATTGAGTCAACTTTTATTTTTAAAAGATTATTTCTTAAGAACAACTTAAATTGTCTTATTTGACAAAAATTAAAATCATTTATTATATATTTTGTCTGAATACATGAAATAATAATTTGTATTTGAATTATTTCTCAACAAGTATTAAAATCGACATCCATTAATTAAAAGTGATCTCAGTTATTCAATTTTTAAGTTTTTTTTTTTGACTTTTAACTATTTTATTTTTAAGTTTTTATGCATTTTTTCGTTAATAAAAATTTTAACTTTCTTATTTTAAGTTTTTTATATGAATGGTTTATTTTTTTTTGTTAATAAAAATATTTTTTAAAATAATTTTTTTATTCGTTATTCTCTTCGATTAATCGAATAAATTTTAATCTTTAATCGTTTGATCGAACGAGGAAAAACAATTATTTGAATTATTCGAACAAAGTTAAAAGTCGAATAATTGACAACTCTAGTGTGTATAGGGAAAATCTGAAAATTTTAAAAGGAAAAAGATGGCAAATTATGAAAATTTTCTGTTAAAAATTTCGGTCAATCTGGAAGTTCTTATTAGGAAGAGAATTTTTTTTGTGAAATGTGAACGTGACTATTTTGGTATAAAAAATAAGTTTTTTTAATAGAATAATGTTACGAATTTTTCCATAGGAAAAAGGTTCCACAATCTGACTCAAATCTGAGAAAAGGGTCTTAGAGTGTTTGAATTCGAGACTTATTTATAGGAAAAGGTCCAGAATCTGAGACGTTTACGAAAGGAAATAGGTCTTAAAATCTAAGACTTTTCTCTTAAAAAAAGTTAAAACTTATTCTATTGGAAGAAGGTCTGATACTTTTTCTATAGTAAAAAGGTCTAAGAACCTTAGACTTTTTCTATAGGATTTAGAATTTTTTAGATGACAGGTCTAAGAATCTAAGACATTTCCTATAGGCCAAATGTCTCAGAATCTGAGACTTTTTCTTTAGGAAAAAAGTGCCAGAATCTGAGACTTTTTCTTCAGGAAAGAATTTCAGAAGTTTTTTATAGGAAAAGGGTCTTAGAGTCTGAGATTTTTCTATAGGTTTTCTATAGGAATCTGAGGCATTTTCTAACGGAATAAGAAGAGAACTCAGAACTTTTTCTCAGACCATTAAATTTTTTTTTTTTTAATGTTTTTTGTGTACGATACATAAAATTATCGACTGTTTTTTCAAACACTGGTTTAAGTTAACATTTATTTTTAAAAGCAATCAATATGTACAAACAAATTCTGAATTTTAAAATGTACTTTTGTACTTTTATGCAAATGCTTCTACACCATTTTCAAAAGTAATTTGTAAATGATCAATTGAAATTCGAAGGTTCTAATTAGAGTTTTTCACGGGAATTCCCGGGATGGGATTTCCCGGGAATTCCCGTAAATTTTCGATCCCGAAATCCCGGGAAATAGAGCGGGAATTCCCGGGAATTTTCTTTTCTTTGAAATTATTGATTTTTCGACATCTACTGCATATTTTGTATGTGATTTTTTACAGATTTTATAAAAATTCTTGAAAATTGATGACAGAATCGTATCGAGGGGCCAGGTGGGCTCAAAAAGTATTCCACGAGAGACCTTCTAACTAAAAAATGTCATAAAATCTGAGACTTACGAAATGAAAAAAGTCTCTAAATCTTCCATAGGATATAATTATCAGAACCTGATCCTTTTTTTCAGAAGCTGAGAAATTTTCTTTCTGAGACCTGCATTAAAAAAATTTGTATGACTTTGAAATTAACGGGTTTTTCTTTTAGAAACCAGTTTTTAAATTTATTTAAATTTTTTAATAATTTTTTGGGGTAAATGTTTTTATAATTTAATTTCTCTGAAACAGTTACATTCAGTTTCAGAGACATAATTGAGAAATTCCTCTGAATCAATTTCATTGTGTTTTAAAGGCAAAGCGTTGAGAACCAATTGTAAAGATGAACTGATATGAATTAGAATAAGTGATGCATTTTTTTTATTAAAACAGATCAAGAGATATCCCCTTAAAAATACTTTTAAAATATTTTGGTCGTTTTTTACAAAAACTGTGTAATAAAAATTGTCATTTTTTCTCGAAAATTATTATTTTTTTTTGTTTTAAATGTACTAAATAAGATTTTTATTGTGTTAATAAACATTATAAACAGTTCATACACTCATAATAATAACTCTGTAAAATACTCTGTAAAATGACTGTAATCTCAATTCAACAGATATTTGACAGAGTTTTCTGTCAAAATACAGATTTAAAGAAAAAACTTTGTATTTTGTTGTGACAAAAAAACAAAGTTTCCTCTGTTATATTACTTTTTACTTTGTAATCTTAATTTTACAGATAATTAACAGAGTTTTCTGCTAAAATACAGATCTTAGCAAAATACTTCGTATTTTTTTATAACCAAAAAGTTTTCGGTTTTTTATCTGTAATTTTTTTTTTGAACAAAAAAGTTGAAAAAGTAGCAAAAAAAGTTATCAAAATTTATTTTTCCGAAATCTTATAAAAATTTTACAAAATAACATGCATTTAACTAAACTCTGTAAATGTACAGATTTTTTTCTGTAAATTTTTTTGCATCAAATATTCATAGTTTTCCTTGCTAAATGGTGGTTTATTTAACCAATATTTTACTAGAAACTCTGTAAATTAACATTTTTTTTGTCCAAATCATTTTACAGAGTTTTATGGTAAAATTACAGAGTTTTCTCTGTAAAAAGGCTTTCATATTTAACCAATATTTTACTATAAACAGTTTTTTTTCTGTCAAAATCATTTTACAGAGTTTTTTAGTAAAATTACCAAGAAATGTTGTTAGCTGGAAAAGTATGGTGTACTCTGTTAAATTAGCAGAGTTTTTCTGTAATTTAACAGAGTTATTATTTTGAGTGTAAGGTTTTTATATATTTTTGTGACAAAAAATTTGGGTTTTTAGTTTTTGCGGGAATTCCCGGGATCCCGGGAAATTTAAAAATGAATCCCGCTTTCCCGGGAAATGAAAAAGTCCGGGAAAAGCAAATCTCTAGTTCTAATACGAAAACTCTATTTGAAATTCGTAAAATCCAACTTTAATTCTAAAATTATATTAGAAATATGTAAGATATTAATTGCAACTCGTAAAACTTCAACTGGCTTTTTCGAATTTCAATTGATCTTTTACGTATTACAATTAATCTTCAACGAATTTTAATTAATCTTTCTTGAATTTCAATTGATCTTTTAAGAACTACAATTGATCTTCTTCGAATTTCAATTGGAATCATTAAACATTAATTAAGATTTTTCAAATTTTAATTGATCTTTTATTAATTTTAGTTGATCTCTTTCAAATTTTAAATGTAATTTTCGAATTTTAATTGAAGTTTACGTTGTATTTCAAATGAAGTTTTCGAGTTACGAGTATAATCTTGGAATTTAAATTTCAATTGGAATTTCAAATGAAATTTTCGAATTATAAATTGAGTCTTCGAATTTCAATTGATCGAATAACTTTTGTAAATGGTGTAGAAATAAGTAAATTCATTTCCACGCGTACTTAATATTCTTTACAAATTTAAAATAACACATTAATTTTAATTAGTTTATTATTAACATTTTCTTTATAAGTAACGACTAAATTCATTTCGTCTTTAGTTTGAAAGTTTCATTTTTACTCTTTTTAAAAAAAAAAACCTAGTTAGTGTTCAGATGAGGATTATCTCAAAATATTTCATTTTGATTTGTTTGATGGCTGTGTTGGCAAACTCCTCTGTTGGTGCTAGTAGGACCCGAAAACCAAGAAAAAACCATGGTGACTGGCGCCATTTTCCCGGCACTGTCTAATACTAATAAAATGTTTTAAAAGTTTTTAAAATTGTTAGCCCAATTGAAACATATTTATATATCTCATCAACAAAAAGTAATAAAATAATTTTTTTTAACGTACAAAGGTGGAATATTAGAGTGTGGCAAAAAATCAAAAAATAAAAAAATGTTTTTTTTTTTTTTGAGTTCTCACCCCCTCATTTTATGTAATTTGGTGCAAAAGGATTTGCCTAATTTTTTCAGTTTTTTTAAAAATGTTTAGAATTGTTACGCGCATCAATTTGCATCCGTAGTGCATATAAAAAAATATATGTATATTTTTATACCCTCCACTCTAGTGATAGAGGGTATATATAAGTTTGTTATTCCGTTTGTAACACATCGACATATTGGTCCAGGACCCCATAAAGTATATATATTCATGATCCTCGATCGATTTTAAGTCGATCTAGCGATGTCCGTCCGTCCGTCCGTCTCTCTGTCTGTCTGTCTGTCTGTCCGTAGAAAACACGTTAACTTTTGAAAGACTTCACAGATGCTACTGAAGTTTGGTATATATGTCGGTCATTTATCCGGTCAAGTTAGTATTGCAATCCTGCCAAATCGGTCCAGTGCACTGTGGCCGAAATCACTGATCTAGCGGCGTTTTAGTCAAAATTAAAAAATTAAAACTGATAAATGTTTTGCACTGTATCGATTACCTATACTTTACAGAGAAAATTAACGTTTTCACTTTTGTTTTTCTCTTAATATTCGCACAGCTGTAAGTATCACAATGGACCTCAGAGTCTACGTGTGTTGACGTAAAACGTCAGCAGCCACTTACAACCTAACCTAACAGCTGTAAGCTATCAAATATACATTTTCTGCAGCAAGTGTATTAAAGGAATTTGGGGCCTAATTACTCAGTGAGTTTTTTTTTTACACTTTTAAGTCAATTGTTTATACATTTTGAGGCAAAAAGTTTTAATTGAAAGTAAAAGGTATTTTTTAACTAAAAAATAAATGTTTGTGGCCTGTGTGTATCTAGTTTATTATTAGTTCATTATAGAAGTTTACATTTGTTATATAAAGTATAGTTTCATGGACTGCAACTTTTGAAATTCGATCGTATTCGGTCCAATTCCTGTTTTGTTTATTATTTTGGGTTATTTTTGTGGTGACGTTTCAGTATGGTGTGCTAGTTCGCGCAAGTTGTTCGGTTATTAGGGTCCATCTGACTGTCCAAATAAACAGTATAAACGCGATACAGACCACAGTTTTCAATCGATTTGGCTGAAATTAAATGAATTAAATTTAAGTTTCTTTTATCGCAAGAACAAAACCTATTAAATTTTGACAAAATCAATCCATGTTAACCCATAGCCCCCATGCAAATGTCCCCTTCAAATTTTACTTAAATACCCCTAACCATAGTATTGAAGATATCCTCTTGAAATTCGACCGATAAATGTTTTTTATATTCATAAGCAATCGCTCTAAATTTCAACGGAATCGGACCATTTTAATTTCTAGGCCTCATACAAACCACCCTCCCAATATTCACATAAATTTCCGAAAATACATAAAAATAAATAAATATTGTTTAAGAATTAATTCTTTATA
This sequence comes from Pegoplata infirma, assembly GCA_963921195.1. Taxonomy (NCBI): domain Eukaryota; kingdom Metazoa; phylum Arthropoda; class Insecta; order Diptera; family Anthomyiidae; genus Pegoplata; species Pegoplata infirma. Next base: position 162,059,866 of record OY992537.1, on the reverse strand, counting down.
AATTTTATAATCGCAAATAAGCATTAGTCTTTATTATTTTACATTTCCGAATTAAGCGCCGCTAGATTGGCCATTTCGGCCACTGTGCAGTGGTTCAAAAGTTATGAGCAAAAGAGTAAATTTCGGCAAGGGGATTTCGCAAATTCAAAAAAACCACGATAACTTTCGAAAAACAATAATAAGACAGCTGAAACGTGGCATGTTTCTTTGCCATTCCTTAGGTCTGTTTGGTATTGAATTTCAGCTCAATCGGTCCAGTGCACTATGGTCCCAAATCAATTTTTTTTGGCATTAATTCCAAAAATGAAGCAAAGTTGCTAGTTTTGAATCTGGAATGGGTTTTTAACTCTTTACGCAATTAAAAAACGATTTTCAAAAAAAAAAAATTTTTTAAAAAAAAAAAATTTTCGCAAATTTTTTTTGAAAAAATTTTTTTTTTTTTTTTTGGAAAAAAAAAAAATTATCAACCATAATATATTTCTAGTAGTCAGTTAGCTTGGCTAAGGCCAAAAAAATTTTAGTTAAAAAAAATTTAAAGATTTGTCTCGCAAAAAACCGAAAATTTTGCCGAAATTTGTGCTAAACTCAAATGGCAATTGTGAGAGTTTGCCGAAAAATGCTGGCTAGGTGTTAATTTTAGTATTAAATAGACCATCTAGAAAACACTTTCACATTTGAAGACTCATGCAAGTTCGTGCCCAAACTCATCTTTTTGTCCACGAAAGATATAGGCTATTTTGGCTTCAAAATCCTTAAAACCGCAACCCTCAAGAATAACGCCAAAGATGCATGGAATTACAAATTGGAGTTTTTAATAAGAACTACTTTCCTTGGGCTTCAATTTTCCTTTTTAGCCTTTTTATAATTTTATTTTTTCCCATTTGCTGTTAGTATAATTGTAATATGGTTTTAATCCCGATTTAATAATACGCCTTAAAACTATCAACTTTGAAACCCTGGCAGACTGACAGTATTGCCATAAAAAATTTTTCATTATACTTTCTTAATGGCTTGGAGTGTTGCCGTTGAGAAACTGTATAAGCTTTTGGAAATTTGTAAATTTTTGTTTTTTTAATTTCTGCCAAAAAAAATGCATTTGGAACCATAGTGCAGTGGTTCAAAAGTTATAAGCAAAACCCCGAATTTCAGATTTTGTTCATCTTAAATGCCACGAGGTAAACAAGTTTTAAAATCATTGATGGTAACTAAGCAATGCTTTTCAAACTTGTTTAGTTTTAAAGCAATGCTTTTAAAACTTGTATAGTTTTAAAAGCATTGGTAACTTAAAAATTACACTCGAAAAAAATTTTACAATCGAAAAAAATTTTACACTCAAAAAAAATTTTACACTCAAAAAAATTTTTTGTTTGTTTTTTTACAAAAATGTCAATATTTTGTGTACATACGTACGACGTACGTATGTTAATTTACAGAGTTTCTAGTAAAATATTGGTTAAATAAACCACCATTTAGCAAAGAAAACTATGTAAATTTACATATATTTGTAAAATACATTTGATACAAAAAAAAATTTACAGAAAAACTCTGTAAATTTACAGAGTTTAGTTAAATGCATGTTATTTTGTAAAATTTTTATAAGATTTCTGAAAAATAAATTTTGATAACTTTTTTTGCTACTTTTTCAACTTTTTCTCAAAAAAAAATTACAGATAAAATTTTGATGTTTGGTAACAAAAACTACTCAAAACAGAAAACTTTTTTGGTTATAAAAAAATACGAAGTATTTTGCTTAGATCTGTATTTTAGCAGAAAACTCTGTTAATTATCTGTAAAATTAAGATTACAAAGTAAAAAGTAATATAACAGAGGAAACTTTGTTTTTTTGTCACAACAAAATACAAAGTTTTTTCTTTAAATATGTATTTTGACAGAAAACTGATATCTGTTGAATTGAGATTACAGTCATTTTACAGAGTATTTTACAGAGTTATTATTATGAGTGTATTAATTCGTGGTTTTACTAATGTACTATCTAAGGTTGGAGTAAAATTTTATGTGAGAAAACCTATTGTAAGGGAAAACAATAAAGTGTATTGCACCGACACGAATAGTGTTTTGTTTAATTCTGTAAAAAGGTCTATACAATTATACTTTTGAAAAGGAAAAAAAAGTGTGGGAAAAGTCTTCATTACACTGGCCTAACTTAATGACAGAAAATGTGGACATTATGAATTATATCATTTTAAAAATAAAAAGTAGCATTTAGTCAATGAAAGTATTTCATAAGAATTAAATACTTTTTTCATTAAAGTAACAAAATATTTTCATAAATTATATTTTGGATGAACAATTTTCATTCATTTAATGAAACCTGTTCTTCCAATTACATTTTATTATACATATTTCATTAATTCAATGAAACCCTACATAGGTTCCTTTTTAACGAAATTTTTCATAACACTAATGTAGATTTTCATTATTGTCATGTACAAATTTCTATCAGTGCACTTACAACCTAACATATTGTTCGGATAGATCTTGTCCTGAATATTTAAATTTGGACGGTGTATCAAAACTAGACATTGTGGCGTGGGATGTAACCACTCTGTTAAGATTCCCATAAAATATCAAATAAAATTCTACACGCAAAACACTCTTAAATAAATAAAATTAAATGAAAAGAAAATAATGTTTTTCTGTAATTTTTTTTTTATACAATCCACTTAGTGATAGAGGGTATATATAAGTTTGTCATTCCGTTTGTAACTCATCGAACTATCGATCTGGGACCCCATAAAGTATATATATTCATGATGACCGATCGATTTTAAGACATTCTAGCAATGTCCGTCTGTCCGTCTGTCTGTCTGTCTGTGGAAAATGCTGTCACGGACAAAATACTGCACAGAGCTGACTGAAACTTAACATATTTATTGGAAGTTCTCCCGAGAAGTTTGGTATTGCATTTGAGCGATATTGGTTCAGCGGTTCAAAAGTTATGAACGAAAATGTAAGCACACCTCAAAAATTTCAGTACATTCAACATAACCTAAAAATACAAAATGCTTTAATTCGGCTTCTGGTTGACAAATGTGAACATAATTGAACACCAAATGGTATTTAAGCAAGTACAAACATATTTTTTGACAAAAAAAGAAAAAAATCGCGGATTTTTTTTTATCAAAATTTTTTTTCGCGAAAATTTTTTTTTCAAAAATTTTTTTTTTTTTTCAAAAGTAATTTCCTTTTAAATAAAGTTTTTTGCAATACTCTTTTTGAAATTGTGGAGGGTATCACTACATTCGGCAAGGCCGAATTTAACTTTTTTACTTGTTTTGTATTAACAAATTTTGAAAGGGTTTAAAATTTACTATACATGTTGCTGTGTAGGTCGTTGATTATAATGTACTAACTTTTTATACACTTTGGCATGTGGCTTATCTAATCAACAAGTTTGTTATCTACTTAACACACTTTATCAAATATCCACCCCCATCCCTTAAGTACGAAACACCCGGATTTTAAGGCAATCAAAATATCAATAAAAATTCAATACAAACGAGATACAATGTAAACACCACACAAATGGGGTAAGATTACATATAATTTACGCTTACATACGAGGGGGGACATGAAAAGTCTAGTATACAAGTGTTTGTGTCAAACTAAACTTTTTAGGAACTTTTTTTAAGTTAAATTAATTGATTAACTCATTTGAGAACTTATTATTGAAAACATTTCTTTTTATTTTTACTAAGGAAAATTTTTTATACGACCCTCGTACGATACAAATTCATTGATGACTTTTAGACCATAAAACCAAAATAAGTATGTGTGTAAACAAATATGTATAAAGAGCAAAAAATACTTATCGAATGTGAACAAAATAGTGTGAAAATGCGGGAATTTTAAGCCAATTTCAATTAAATTAAAAGTGGTTGCAATAAGTACAAACATTTGTACATACTTAAACGTATAATTTAGCCTATAATACTTGTATAACCTTTTTTAACAGCAAAAATAAATGGAAATACGCAATTTCCAATTGAAATTCGAATTGTGTTAACATTATTAAAAATTAAAAAAAAAAATTAAATCCTCCACAATGTAAAAAAATCAGGCAGATGATTTTCCAAATCCCTACTGCCGATTTTTCAGAATCTGAGACTTTTTTTCTATAGAAAAATGTTTGGATTCTAATAACTTTTTTCCACAGAAAAAGTCACAGATTCTTAAAAAGTCTCATACACTTTTTGGGATATTTTTTCTATAAAAAGTTCTCAGGTTCTTCGAATTGTTTCATATGGAAAACATTTTAGATTCTGAGAACTTTTTTCAATGGAAATAGTTTTTGAGGCCTTTTTTTATAGAAAAAGTCTCAGACTCTGAGGCTTTTTCCTTTAGAAAAAGCATGAGATTCTGAGACCCTTTCCTGTAGAAAGTCTCAGATTCTGAGGCCTTTTTCTTATATAGAAAAAGCCTAATATTTTGGCGCTTTTAACTAAAGAAAAAGTTTCAGATCTTGAGACCTTTTTCCTATAGAAAAAGTTTTAATACTGAGATATGCTTTCTATAAAAAAAGTCTCAGACTCTGAGAATTTCTCAAATTCTGAGATCTTATTCCTATAGAAAAAGTCAAAGATTCGAAGAACTTTTTCCTGTCGAAAAAGTCTCAGATTCTGAAACCTTCTTCGAATAGAATAAGCTTAAACTTCTGAGACTTTTTTTAACAAAAAATCTCAGATTTTGGGAAATTTTCCTTTCAAAAAAGTCACAGATTCTGAGACCTTTTCCTATAAAATAAATCTCAAATTCTGCGACCTTTTTCCTGTAAACAAGTCTCAAATTCATTTTTTCTACAGAAAAAGTTTTATATTTTTGGTCATTTTCCCCCTTTTTGCTATAGACAAAGTCTCAGATTCTGAAAAATTGTTCATTAAGAAAAAGTCTTAGATTCTGAGACATTTTTTTTTATAGAGACATTTTTTTGAGACATTTTTCCTATAGAAAAAGTTTCAGATTCTGAGACACTTTTCCTATAGGAAAATTCTCAGATTCTGAGATATTTTTCCTATAGAAAATTCGCAGATTCTGAGACATTTTTCCTATAGAAAAAGTATCAGATTCTGAAAAATTGTTCCTATAGGAAAAGTCTCAGATTCTGAGACATTTTTCCTATAGAAAAAGTCTCAGATTCTTAGACAATTTTCCTATAGGAAAAGTTTCAGAGTCTGAGACATTTTTCCTATAGGAAAAGTATCAGATTCTGAAACATTTTTCCTATAAAAAGAGTCTCAGGGGGGAATTTCCACTTTTTCCCCCCGTTGTACCGCGCATGACTATAAAAATATCGACGATCCTCCCTGTACGTATCAGGAGACCACAGGGCCCTAAGACTCGCCGTACCTGGCTTTTAGAAATTTGATCATAAAATAACTCATAAACTATAACTTGGAGGGCTTTTGGGATCATATTCTCAGCGGTCATATTCTACTACAAAAATGCCTTTGGACTTTTTTCGAATCTGCAGTATTTGCAAAGTTATAGGCATTTAAAAATTCCGCGAATTCCGAAATTTGGATTCAAAATTATGATCCCATGGGGTCCCAGATGTGGTCCCAAATTGTGTCCCCAAAAGTGAGTAAATTTAGTAAATTATTTTTGAAACTGATTTAAGTGGTTCTTCACTTAGAAAATTATTGCAGTTACTACATGACGGTCATTTGTGTAGTAAGTAGCAGTTGTTGTTTTCAACTACAGTTTCAGTTGTTTTTGTATAAAAAATCTCAAACAACTGTTTTTTGTAGTCGTTTTAAAAAACAAATACAAAAAATTACTACATTGTAGTAACAGTTGTTTTATGTAGTTGTTTTTAGTCTTTTAAAAAAACTTATAATTTTCTAGAAATTTATAGAAAAAAGGGATGTGCTGGCATTATTTCCAAATAATTTTAACATTTTTGACGTTTAGATGTTTTTTTTTGTTAATAAAAAAATTCAGACAATTTGAGTTATAGTAAAAACAACTGAAATTTGAAGTAGTTTTTACAGTTTTTTGTAGTTGTTAATCAATAGTTAAAAACGACAACAATTTTTGGTTGATTTTACCGTAAAATGTAGTGGATGCCTAACAACAACAAATGTAGAAGTTTTAACTGTCTTTTGTAGTGGAATCTACCGTCATAATTTTTTGAGTGTAGATTTAGTAGATAGGGTCCTAGGCCTTAATAAATTGGAGGGTATACAAATCTGTACCACTAAATCATTACCAAACTGCTATAAATTTTCTTATTTTTAACATTTTTTAGCGTGTGTAAAATCTCGATTTATTTTTGCTTTGTATCCGCCTGTCTGTTAAAATCACTTTTTTAGCGAAACTAGGTGGTCATGAGGAATGATTCAGGGTGTTAAAAAACTCTCATTAACATAAGTTGTTTGTATATAAAGATAGGCTCAATCTGTCAAGTGACACAAAACTTGTAAGCAAAAAAAAAATTTTTTTTTTGAAAAATAATTTCCAATCTTTGTTTACCATTATAGGGGGGTTCATAAAGATGCGGCATAGCCCTATACAGAAAGTATTCTTGTTTTATTTCAATTTAAAATGAAGTAAGAAATTGAATTTTAAAAATGTCTGTTCATGCATTGTTGCAACAATTGGTTGCATGCACTTTTTTAAAAAAAGAAAGTAACATCCAAAACAAACATGTAAACGAACAACATCCTTCAATTAGCGGTTTTCCGTATGACAACATCTTTAATCTTCAATTGTACGATGTGGTGTGTGTTGTTACAAGTGGTACGTGACATTTTCTAAATCACTTCCAATTATGAATTTTTGTCTGTCTGTGTTTTTGTTTCTATTGTTTTGTTTTCAAAAATTTAACGTTATTTTAGGGCATTTTATTGCATGCTAATACCGTTGATACTTAAAACCAATTGTCACGATAAGACTGAATATAACGATTTTCGTTATTTTGTTTAAAAAATGAGTGCATACTTTTAGGCTTTAAGGAAATATTTATTACTTATGATTTTTGGCATTTTTAGAATTTTTTTAAAAATGTTTAATAGCATTCTAATTAGTGGTATAAGAAAACAAATTTCCGTTGATAGCAAATAAAATGGCAAAAGTTTTAAGCTTTTTAAAGTAAAATGCAAGATTTTTATCTCCTCCTAAATATATGCATTAAAAAAGCTTAGTTACACCCTCCACTCTGGTGATAGAGGGTATATGTATATAAGTTTGTCATTCCGTATGTAACACATTGAAATATTGGTTTAGGACCCCATAAAGTATATATATTCATGATCCTTGATCGATTTTAAGTCGATCTAACGATGTCCGTCTGTCTGTCTGTCTGTCTGTCCGTCTGTCTGTTGAAATCACGTTTTTGGCAATAATCCGGAACCGATTTAAACGCTTGGGTACCAAAAGTTGCGGAATTTATCCAGGAAGAAACTGATGTATTTTTTTTTTTTTAAATCGGTTAAGTATTTTAAAAGTTATGAGTGAATTTCTAAAAAAACTCTTAGATGTTTTCAACATAACCCTAAATTAACTCATATTTTGTGTAGATACTTAACAAAGAATACGGAAATGAAAAAAAAACGGAGAAAAAGAAAAAAATCTTTACAAAAAAGCTTTAAAATATGTAAAACAAAATCTAAATTTAATTAAAAAAAAGTTCGTTAGTAATAATAAAAAAATTAATAGTTATTTTTATATAGCATGTGTGTGTGTGTGTCCATTTTTTGCTTCGTCATATTAACGGGGTTGCCAGACTTTTTTTTTTGGCTTTGTCGCCAAATCGGATGAAAAATATCGCCAAAAATCAATTTTGTTTAGATTTCTTAAAAAAAAAATATTTTCGTTTAAAAAAAATAAATTTTGTTAAATAATAAAAGACAAAAATAAACTTTATGGCAAAAATCGCCCATATCCGGAAAATCTAAATTTATTAATGAGTAATGTGACTGACTGACATACTCATTCATCATCGCCAAGCCCAAACCGCTGATGTTAGAGACTTGAAATTTGGACTGTAGGTTGACCTCCCGGAATAAAGATCCACTAAGGCTGGATTTTTGCCACTGTTGATTCTAAGGGGGTAAAAAGGGTAAAAAACTGTACTTTTGGTACTTTTTATATCTCCCGATATAATGGTCACAGAGACTTGAAATTTGGACTGTATGTTACCCTCCCGCAATATAGATCCACTATGGCTGGAGTTTTGCCAATGGTAAGGGGGTAAAAAGGGTAAAAAACTGTACTTTTGGTACTTTTTAAATCCACTGATATAATGATCATAGAGACTTGAAATTTTGACTATATATTCACCTCCCGGAATATAGATCCATTAAGGCTGGATTTTTGCCAGTGTTAATTCTAAGGGGGTCAAAAGGGTAAAAAACTGTACTTTTGGTGCTTTTTATATCTCCTGAAATTATGGTCATAGAAACTTGAAATTTTGACAGTATGTTCACATCCTAGAATATAGATCCAGTACGGCTGGATTATTGCCAATGTTGATTCTAAGAAGGTAAAAAAGGAAAAAATCTGTGCTTTTGGCACCTTTTATATTTCCTTAAAAAATTGTCACATAGACTTGAAATTTGGACTGTATGTTCACCTCCCGGAATATAGATCCCCTAAGGCTGGGTTTTTGCCAATGATTTTTCTAATAGGGTAAAAAGGGTAAAAATAGGTACTTTTGTTACATTTTATATTTCCTTAAATAATGGTACTAGAAAATGGAAATTTGCAATGTCGGTTCACCTTCCGGAAAAAAGATTCACTAAGGCTCGGGTTTTGCCAATGTTTATTCTACTGAGGTAAAATGGGTAAAAAAGTACTTTTGGTACTTTTTTTTATTTACTGAAATTTTATTCAAACTTGAAATTTAGAATGTAGGATCCTTTAGTGAAATAAAACATTCTGGAACAAGTACTTTCTGAAAATTCTGTACCGTTTTCAAAAAGTACCTTTTATAAAAAGTACCTTTTATAAAAGGTTCCTTTATAAAAAGTACCTTTTATAAAAACCCAGTATGCAAAATGAGTCGATATCGATTCGAAAAAGAGTCTTTTTCTCTAAGAATTTCATCGATATCGAGTTCGATATAATGTCGATATAAAGCGTGTTTTCCTATGTGGCATGCAAGGTGATATAGAATCGAGTTTTGGTACAGGATTCGATTCAATTTTTAATCGAAAATTTCATGAATTTCGGCACATTTGTTCTTTAATAATTTAGTTAATTGTTTTAAAAACGGTAAGAATAAAAAAAAATATTTTAATACTTACTACTACTTACTTACAATTAACTAATTTTTACTAATTTAATTTATTTATTCTTTAAATTTAATTTTTACTTATTACTATTTTTATCTACCTCACTTGAGATTTGAACTCAGAACTCCCAGTTTACTGGTTGAACGCCTTACTCCTTCAGCCAAAGTTTGATCATAAAAGTACTTTTTTAAAATTACTTTTATTAAAATTTGAATTTTTTATTATTTGAATTGCCCTTAAATTATAATTTTTATTATTATTTGAATTACCCTGTTTTTATATTCATTTTATTTTGACATACTTCTCATAATTTGAAAATATTTTTATTTCAAAATATATATTAGTACAGACAAATTTAAAGTTGTGTATGGCCTAGTTGGCTAGCAGGTGCGGCAGCTTATGATTTGGAGATTTTTGGCCTTGTTTCAATTTTTTTTTTAATTTTTTTTTATTGTTCTAGTGTTAGACATTATTTTTTTTAATAATAAAAGTAAAATTTGTGGAATTTTTTTAAAATTTAATAACTCTAAAACTCGATATTATATCGAAAATAAATATTTTTTTCGATGGAACAACAAATACGAGAATTCCTAAAATGTAGATTGGAAATCATTTCGAAATCGATTTGTTTTTCAAAAAAAATATGAGTTCGAGAAACGGTAAAATATCGACTGTATATAATATCGACTTCGAATCATTTTTGCGGAAAAGCTTCGATAAAACTTCGAAAAAATTGTCGCTTCGAAACTGTGCAGACTGGGAAGTACCTTTTATAAGAAGTACCTTTTATAAAAAGTACCTTTTATAAAAAGTACCTTTTATAAAAGGTACCTTTTATAAAAAGTACCCTTAATAAAAAGTACCTTTTATAAAAAGTACCTTTTATAAAAAGTACCTTTTATAAAAAGTACCTTTTATAAAAAGTACCTTTTATAAAAAGTACCTTTTATAAAAAGTACCTTTTATAAAAAGTACCTTTTATAAAAAGTATCTTTTATAAAAAGTACCTTTTATAAAAAGTACCTTTTATAAAAAGTACCTTTTATAAAAAGTACCTTTTATAAAAAGTAACTTTTATAAAAAGTACCATTTATAAAAAGTACCTTTTATGAAAGTACCTTTTATAAAAAGTACCTTTTATAAAAAGTACCTTTTATAAAAAGTACCTTTTATAAAAAGTACCTTTTATAAAAAGTACCTTTTATAAAGAGTACCTTTGTAAGGTCGTTTTTAGTATTAATCTTTAGCTTAAAAAACTATTTTTTATATGTTGTTTCTAAAATTCTGACTGTTGCTGAGTATTACATTACCTAAACATTTTACAAAATACTGCATCTTGATAATGTATCGAAACATGTTGCTTAAGTATGTATATTAAGTACTAGTCACTTGCCCATCACTGATGTTGCTCTCCAACAAATGCAAGAGACAACAATTGTTAAATACGATGGTACGTTACCACTTCCAATCAGCAGCATATGCAAATTGTTAGTGGATGTTTAATTTGTAATAAACATCTCTTGAGTTATTAAAAACAATTCCAATATTGTTTTTATTAAATGCAAATCAAATACAATTGTATGTCTCCCCAAAAGACTTTCTGATACAGGTTTTGAAATTCTTTTGTTCTTTTTTTTTTGATTTTGACTGCCAAACGATTAAAACAAAATCACTGTCAACTAATTTAAATAATCTTTAATAGTACAGTATATATAATTGTGTTACATAATCATTTTTCTAAAACCAGCGTGGTAATTAAAAAATCGTTTTTATACAAAACTACTAAATATCCTGCGAGTCCTAGTTAAAATAAATCCTGGAGGATATCTTTTTTATAAAATTTTGAAACATAAATTCAAAATTTTCAAAGTGGCAAAAATTATTATACCATCACGTTGGCATTACACACCACTTACAAGAGGATATTTGTACTCCTCTTAAACTACACCTCAAGGAGAATATCGTCCTTGTTGAAGAGCTACGTGGTTCCAACATTAACGTGTATTTTCTTGTGAAAAAAAGGGTCTTTCAACATTTTGGCGAGAAATCAGAATTTTCTTACAACCTGTGGCAAACGTCCTGCCACAGGACATAACTCCTTGTGGAGAGTAGAATAACAATTTGTTCATGTTATCGGTAATCCTGCTTAAACAAAAATATCAAAGTCGACACTAACCGTGGCGTCTGAACCACATTTTTAACCGCACTTGTCAGCAAGTATTCTGCAAAAATAATTTTAATGGAGATCATCTAAATCTGAAAAACATCATAAAATGCATATGATAAGTTTGTTATTTTTATAAGAAAGTTTTTCCTTTTTTTTCGAAAGCTAATCGGGTTTCTTTCATGGTGTAATTTTTCAATCGGAATAGTGTACAGTTTAACCTATTTTTTCGTTCCTATGGAAAAAGTACCGTATTAAACTGTAAAATCAAAACGTGATTAAGTTCGGAATTTCTCGGAAATGTTCGGTTATTGTCGTTAACTTCAAAATTCATTAATTTTTACTCGCGTTATACCAGAATGATCGTTTCTATAACTTAATCTAATTAAATATATTTTTATAAAATTTTAGTAACTATTTTTCAAAATTTAACGAATATAACATAATGTAGGGTATATTTCAAATTCGGTCAATACCATTTAATTTAAATGGTATTGAGAGACACTCTACTCGCATCAGAGACACCCTACTCGCATCACCGCAAACTGTCGCAGCTCACCAGATCTTTCGATAGTCAGCCCTGACCTTGTGGCCTTCACCACCTGGCATGCCGACATCGCCCTCAACTCTGACCACATCCCAATTACCGTCAAGATTGCAAAAAGCCCGGACTTCATATCTGCTGAAGAACGGACTTTTGTAAACTTTCGGAAATCGGATTGGGCCAGGTTTGAGGAGGTGACGGAAGCACAATTTGGTCATCTGACTCCTCCCTCAACGTCATCAGAGGGAGAACGTAATATACGAAAGATCTTGGTCGATGCGAAAAACCGCTGCATCCCGGCAGGACGCATAGCGAAAATGCGCCCAAATTTCCCACCGGAGGCATGTCGCCTAGCAGATAGGCGGGATGCCATCCGGAGGGAAAATGCAGCGGACCCTCGTTTAAGGCAACTGAGCGCCGAGATTGAGGCTCTAGTCTCTGCTCACTGCAAAGACCTGTGGTTACGGCACCTTGAAGAGTCGGATAAAGGTTCTAAGCGTCTTTGGTCGACGATAAAGAACCTTTCGAATCCCCGTAGAAGCGGAAGACCCACTCTCACTTTTGAGAGTGGCACGCCGCTTGACTCCCAAAAGTGCTGTGCTGCCTTAAACCGACAGTTTGTAGAGCATCCAGCCAGACCCAACAGGGACCAGAGAGTCATCCGAAGGAGGATCAGATCTCTACCTCACACTGAAGATGTAGAGATCACTCCGGAGGATGTCTCTAAAGCTATCAAAGAAGCGAAAGCCTCCACGGCAATAGGTCCAGATGGTCTCGCTATGATCATGCTTAAACACGTGGGGGAGAAAGGGTTGACATACATGGCAAAAACGTTTAGCCTGTGTGTTAACTCCTTGGAGATTCCAGACATGTGGAAGCTCGGGAAGATTATTCCCCTTCTCAAACCTGGGAAGCCCAATAATTTGGGGAGCTCCTACAGGCCGATAACCCTATTGTCACCAGTGGTTAAGGTCCTGGAATCTGTCCTTCTCCCTACTCTTAGGGAGAATCTCCCCATGGCGGACCACCAACATGGCTTTCGTTCTGGTCACAGTACAACAACGGCGTTGTGCGAGATCACGACAGCCATAGCCGGAGGCCTTAACAGCAAACGCCCGCACGAGAGGACCATTGTGGTCGCTCTCGATCTGTCTAAGGCCTTCGACACGGTCTGCCACACGCAGCTTCTGCAAGACCTGTATGACTCTACGCTCCCTAATGTCCACAAACGGTGGTTGGCGAATTACATGGCTGGGAGGCAGTCATATGTAGAGTTTAGAGGTTCCAGGTCGGGACTGCGGAGAAATAAGCAGGGTGTTCCACAGGGGGGAGTCCTTTCACCCATCTTGTTCAACACGTATATCTCCAAAATCCCGACCCCACCTCCAGGACTGAAATTGATATCCTACGCCGATGACTGCACAATTTTGTGCACAGGCAGGGATATCGAAGCCCTGGAGGAACAGCTATCTGCCAACCCTGACGAAATTTTTGGCAGATAGGAACCTCCAGCTCTCGACACCCAAGTCGACGGCCACGCTCTTCACCACGTGGACTAAAGAGGTTAACAGGGAACTCAATGTCCACATTAGTGGGCAGAAAGTTCCCACAGTGAAACACCCCAAAATTCTTGGGGTTCACTTCGATAGCCTCTTTATGTTCGCGAGGCATTCTGAAGAGGTGACCAGGCGAGTGAAAGGGAGGAACTCCATTTTGAAAGCGCTAACGGGCAGCACCTGGGGTAAAGATAAGGAGACGATCTTGACTACGTATAAAGCCATAGGTCGTCCCCTTATCGATTATGCCTCCCCGGTATGGTCGCCGTCCGTTAGCGACACACAATGGAGAAAGCTCCAAACGGTGCAGAACACGGCCCTCAGGGTGGTAACAGGATGTCATTCCATGGCATCTGAAGACCACCTACATGAGGAGACCAAAATTCTGCCCGTTCGGAGCCATTGCTCCCTTCTCACTCGTCAATTTGTACTTGGATGTCATATAACAGGGCACCCCAACCATGCAAGCGTCGTTGGTACGTCGGCACCAGAGGTGAGACAGGTGAGGTCTGACCTACGGTCCGAGAAATCGGCCGTGGGTCACCTCATCGGTCTTGTGCAGAATGGCGACCTAAAAGAGGCGCAGGCTCGCCTACACACGGAGATCGTCTCGGAATCCATTGGGAGGATGCGAGACAATGTTGTGTTAGGTGGCAGGCCCCCTCCCCTTTCCGAATCCGAAAAGAGCCTGCCACGTAAGGTCCGCACGACATTGTCCCAACTCAGGTCAGGTTACTCTAGGGGGTTAAATAGTTACCTGGCCAGAGTTAACCCTGACATCTCTGATGCCTGCCCTCTTTGCGGCGCTACTCCTCACAATACCATACACCTCTTCGAGTGCCCGGTTCGGCCCACGACACTCACACCTACGTCATTATGGACCAATCCAGTCGAGGCAGCTCGCTTCCTCGAACTGGAAGGGTAACCTGTTTTATGTCTCCTATCCCAATCCCTTTCCCATCCCCATCCCTAAAATATTTTTAATAATATAATAATAACTAATTTACTACTAACATTTCTTCTGTATCTACATGTGAACCTCCAGTGGACGCTACAACAACAACAACAACATAACTCTTTGCAACATGCAACATTCATCGAGGCCTCGACGATTGCCGCAGCAATAAACCAGCAATTTTGGTGAGTTTTGAAATTAAATTATTTACTGAATTTTTGGTATGTGCTATACTTTTGGTGCATAGTGTATATTTTTTTTGCATATGATCAATAACAAGAAGAAACAATAAAATAAATTGTCTCAGCTAACAACCAATTTGAGTATCCCAGCAAAACTTAGATTACCAAATAAGGTATAAAATAAGGTATATGATCTCTTATTTTATACATTGCAGCATTGATGATTTTAACAGGCGATGAGACTCAAAGTAATGCATCCACATTATCACATAGAATACTAGTAAGGTATAAAATAAGTCATAAATTTATAACGAAGAATACCAGTAAGGTGTAAAATATATGATATTTTATAGGTTACGAGTAAGGTATATAATATAGCATACAAGAACGTAATATATAAGGTGTTACGAGTAGTGAAAAAGTAATTTTGTATTAAATTTACTCACGTGATTGTAAGTGAGTGTAAGTAGATATAATATGCTAGTGAGTGTGTGTCGTTAGAAATTTCTTGTCGTGAGCCCATCTCTAGTTTAAACTTATGCATTTTTTTATAAAATAATTATTTTTTATGTTATTGTAATGCATTATGCATTTAATTATAAATAATGCATTATTTCAAACTTTCAAATAATACATAATGTAACCAAATATAAATCATCCATGATATAATGTTTAGAAATAATAAATATGAAATACATTTTTCCAATAATCATGCATTACGTAGCAAATTATTAGTAATGCATTATTTTTCACTTTAAAATAATACGTTGTGGAACAAATGTTTGGTAAGATATCCTAAAATAATGCTACAAATAAGGTATATACATTACCTGGTAATGTGTTATATAATCACTACCCATTACCAAAGTTTTGCTGGGATGCTTAAACAACAATACTAGTTGATTAAAGCAACAATGTTTGTTTATTTTTTTTTGGTGTTTGCTAAAAGTTACATATTTTTTTTTAATTATTAAATGCTGTAACAATATCTAAATTATTATTTCTTCTTGTTCAGTGTTTCCCAAACCTATATGAATAATATTTTTAACGTTAAAAGTAAACGTAATTATTTTTAAAATAAATGCAAAATTAGAACTTAGAAAATGAATTCTGGATAATAATGATTAATTGAAAATAATTTTCGATCAAAAATAAACAAAACCCAATAATAATTTTTAGAGAATAACAGAAGGAAAAATCTACATTGAATTTTTCTTCACATTGTTTTTGCTTTCCGCAAATTAATTATTTTTTTCTTCTGTAAGTGCTTACTATGCACTTCTCATAGTTTGTTCTTAAGAAAACTTTGAATCCCAATTAATGGGTAACCAATTTAGTCACGTACTTTTTTAGTGTAATAGTTTTTATATTTACGCGATAAAACTAAGATTTTCGTGAACCTTAATATAGAAAACCACAATATGTTTAAATTTAAGATTATTATTTGAATAAATAATTTGTGAATATGAATTGCTAAATTTTCGTAGTTTTCTTATGGTGATGTGAAATCCAGGGTAGCTGAATTTACGTACGGGGTCTAATTAAATTAAGTGCCATTAGACCATGGTAGGGTAAGGGTAAAGAGGCCAGGGACTCTAACACCATCAAGAGATCCCTTAAGGTAGATTAAATGACTGACACCAATATTTTTTTATTACTCTTTATATTCTGACTATTTCTGGGGTTTTTATTTTTTTTGTAGTTAGAATTTGTCCTGTAACGTAGAGCTTTTCAGTAATTATATTGCAACTAGGGAGTCTATAATTTTTTTATGTACTCACGTCATATAGGGAAATTTAGAGCGACCAAAAGGGACACGAACCTCCCCATCCCGACTTTAGCTAGCTTATCAATGACTCCCGGCACCGTCTTCTTTTGGACTCAAAATTAGGCTTTAAACCATCTTGGCAGAAGTGCACCCATATGACTGAAGAACACGAATAGACATTTTTAAGGACCTTAAGGTTTTGGTCGTGTTTGTTACACCTTTTATAAAAAGTACCTTTTATAAAAAGTACCTTTTATAAAAAGTAACTTTAATAAAAAGTATCTTTTATAGAAAGTACCTTTTATTAAAAGTACCTTTTATAAAAAGTACCTTTTATAAAAAGTACCTTTTATAAAAAGTACCTTTTATCAAAAGTACCTTTTATAAAAAGAACCTTTTATAAAAAGTAAGTTTTATAAAAAGTACCTTTTATAAAAAGTACCTTTTATAAAAAGTACCTTTTATAAAAAGTACCTTTTATAAAAAGTACCTTTTATAAAAAGTACCTTTTATAAAAAGTACCTTTTATAAAAAGTACCTTTTATAAAAAGTACCTTTTATAAAAAGTACCTTTAATAAAAAGTACCTTTTATAAAAAGTACCTTTTATAAAAAGTACCTTTTATAAAAAGTACCTTTTATAAAAAGTACCTTTCATAAAAAGTATCTTTTATAAAAAGTACCTTTTATAAAAAGTATCTTTTATAAAAAGTACCTTTTATAAAAAGTACCTTTTATAAAAAGCACCTTTTATAAAAAGTACTTTTTATAAAAAGTTCCTCTCATAAAAAGTACCTTTTATAAAAAGTACCTTTTATAAAAAGTACCTTTTATAAAAAGTACCTTTTATAAAAAGTACCTTTCATTAAAAGTACCTTTTATAAAAAGTATCTTTTATTAAAAGTACCGAAAGTACACTTTTTGGTACTTTTTTATTTCCTGAGGTATAAATAAAACAAACTTTTTTGTTTTTTAAATCATTACATTAGTGGAGGGTATTTAAAGATTCGGCACAGCCGAATATAGCTTTCTTACTTGTTTTTTTTTACAAATAATTTTTAAAAATAATATAGAAAATTTTATCGTGGCAATTGGCCCTTACTGCTGCTTGTAACAACAATTTCTAAATGCAATTGTTGCATCATTTTGATGCATTTTAAGGGCTAAATGATTGCATTGCAGAACAAATATGATGCACACATGAATGCATTGCCTTGTTATTCTTAAGTCAATACAATAGCAAATCATACCAAAGTGGCCTTACATAAATGCATAAAGATTGTCATGCACGAAAGAAATATATTTAGCAGTGAGTAGAACTTATATGTATGTGAGGCATTCCACACCAAATGTCCCGCTACAGAAAAACATGTGCCCGTAAATTTCTGAATAGGTTGTTTGGATAGCCCTATATAGAACTAAGAAAATTGCGTTTTTGGTTTTTCAAATTTTCAAAAACTGGGCTTAGGAGGCGTGGTCAAATATTGGAAAAATGGTCAAATTTGTGGCGAGTTGCCTTGATTAAATATTTATCACATTAAAACGGAATGCACCACAATCTCAAAAATTTACATTCTTATATAGTTTTGTATGGGCTATCAATTATTTTTTTTTTAAATTTTCAGAACCCGTTTTGAAATTTTCCATTTTTTAAAAAAGTCAATATATCAAAAATCCGGCCACTTTTTTTTTAATATTTTTTAAAGTTAAGATGTCTGTCCATCCACACAAAAAATCAGAAACGCGTTTTTCGTTTTTTTCGAGAAAATCGCATTTGGATTTTAAATTTCGTAACTATTTTTTAATTTGCTTGTATTTTTTTGTTTTAACGTTGCGAATGAGTATTATTAATTGCATAAATATTACTAATACGCTCTGTTGAAACAAGAAAATACAAGCAAATTACTAAATTGTTATGAAATTTAAAATTCAAATGCAATTTTCTCGAAAAAAAACGAAAAACGCATTTCTCATTTTCCGGAGAAATTTGTATTCCCTTTAGCCTAAAACTTCTGTGATACAAATTTGATTGCAATCGGATTAAATAGTTTTAGATTTTTTTAAATTAAAAAAATAAAAATTTTGATGCGCTGAACACGATTATCAAACAAATTTTAAAATCAGCCGAACGGTTTCAAGATATCGCTATTTGAAAATTGCAAAATATGGCGGTACGTTCAAGAAATTGTTAAAAAAAATCTTAAAATTTTTTCCCCTTAAGCCTTTTGTGGAGCTTGATACAATCTTTCATTCAAACTTCATTTGAGCCAAATCCACACAGAAAAAAAATTTGAGCAATCACTTGTTTAAATTTGAAAAAAAATTAAAACTTTTCAAAAAAAATTAAGTAAATAATTTTTTCATTTTTTTATTCTTTTAATTTTTAGAATTCTCATTAAGTTAATAGTTTTTTGTATATAAAAGTTTGAAATCATCTTTATGAAATTTTTCTATGTCTTTAAGACATAAATATATTAAAAAAAAAAAAAATGTAAAAAAATGTGAAAGTTTTTTAAACTTTAAAAAAAAAAACAAAATTGATCAATTTTAAGTAAAATTTTACTTGATACAATTAAAAAAAAAACGAAAAATGTTGAGTAAAGTTTCAGTTGTGTCAATTAAAAATTTGCTCAAATAATTAAATCGTTTACAGGTAAAAAATTAAGTAATTTTTTACTCAATAGTATTAAAAATTTACCCAATTTCTGTTTCTGTGCGATAATTTTAACTCATCACTTCAAAGTTTTGAATTTTTGGAATATTTCCAACAAAATTTAAAATTTTTTTAAAATTAAAAAACTTTTATTTCCATACTATAATTATTGTTTTTGTTAAGATAACTTTTGCAAATGAAAACTTTTTTGGCCAAATTTTTGGTCAGTTAATTGTTTAAGGTTTCCACATTATATACTAAAAGATGGAACCTTAAATCATCTCGTAAAGTGATGCTGCCATATTCCAAAAAACGTTTTTTTTCGCGATTTTCATCATGATGGACCATATAACATAGCTGTTTTTTGTCTACTATTTGAATTGTTAGGGATACCTTTTTGTTTTACTAAAAGCAAGTTTTTAATCAAACACCAACTTGTCGGTTAATTTCGCGAAAACCTCAAAAAATTAAGAAATTCGCGAATTTAAGGGCTTAAGATGAAAAGCTTTAAACCTAATTTGTATAAGAAATATTGCTACAAGTCATATCTTTGTTTTCCATGCCATACAATTTAAAAATCATTAACTTTGCAAATTTTTTTGTTGAAAAACTGGCTCGAAATCAGCAAATCTTTAACGACATTTTGCAAGAAAACTGTACCATACATCGAAAAACGGAGTACGCCATTCGAATCAGCATGTCTCAAATATATAGAAACGTTGGTCACACCTCGTGTTTTCAAAAATAGTGGTCAGTTTTGTCACGCTGTGTGATCAGATTTGGCCCAAATTTATTTTTAGATGAAACTACGATATTTTGAACCGGATAACTGACATTTTTCCCAATTTTAAATAGCGACATCTAGAAAACCGTTCAACCGATTTGATTTGTTTTTGATATTAGTGTTAAGCGCATCAAAAATAATTTTAAATTTTCAAAGATCCAAAACTTTGATCGCCGGGTGCCATAAGTGGTTTTAGTCCAATTGACCTAAAATTTAAGTCAGAAGTTAGAATTCATATTTGCCAAAACACTTGGGAAAATCAAAAGTTGAAGAAAAAATGGCATTCTATTGCAGATATTGATACTTTTAATGGCATGTAATTACACTCGGAGACCATGCTTCTTGGATTCTTTCTAACCACTCCTTCATAACCTAACCACTCCTTGAACCACTTGAGGCCAATTGTCTCGGTATCATTTTTCATATTATTTTTGAAATTATTTGTAAAAAACTACGTGCTTTTTTTAAGCATATATTTAGGCAGAGAAAAAATTATATATTCTACTTTAAAAAGCTTAGAACTTTTTTAAAGTTGTTGGCAGTCAAATGATAATTGCTTTAGTATACCACTGATTGTAAGAACAGGGTTATCAACGTTTTTATTAATTTTTATTAAAAACTAGCTGGCCCGGTCCGCGTTGCTGGCCCAAATATAAGATCAGTGTTATATTTAGTTTCGCTTTAAATCTTTAGCACTGCAAAAATGTACTCAATTTCTTGGCTTAGAAAAATTTGTGGGCGTGGTTTTAAAGACCCGATTTTTTTAAAGGCAGATCAATCATCATCAAATTATGTTTCGGGAATTAAAAAATATTACCATATCTTTGACTTGCGAACGGTACAAATTTAAAACTTCTTTATTATCATTACGATCAACAAAAAAATAAAATTACGCATATCCTTCGTTCTTATCGTGAGCTATTTTTTTGAGTATTCTTGAGTTCATACAAACAAACCTTTATAGTTTTCCCGAATTTTCCATTTTTCTGGGACACTTTTCTCATTTATCTTTCCTTAAAAACCAATTATAACAAAAAAAAAATCGGTCCGGTCATTAGTATTCGACTTAAAGCGATTTCACATATTTAGACTAAAGTGGGCATTTAAATTTGTGTGTTAAGTTAAACTTGTACATAACAATATCCAAGGATTTAAAATCATTTGTACCAAGTTTAAGTGGAATCTATAAAGATTTTTTTAAATATATCGAATTAGAGTAAATATAAATTTTAGATATATCGAAAAAAAGTTAGCGAGGACAATTTTTCTTTCCGAACAACCGTATGGACTATTACGAACATTTAACACAACAAACAAAAAATAGCCAATCAGTCCAGGCGTTCTCAAGTGTTGAAAATTTTAAAGATATTGAAAAATATGGGCGTTAAAGTGGTCGAGTACAATAATTATTTTCGTAAAAACCTTACCTGGACTATGATCATTAAAAAAAAATAACAAAGGCCAGTTGTTCTCCGATTTTAGATGTATTGAAAAAAGTGGGAATGGACAATTTTTTCCCGTAAAACCCTTAGTTGGGCTATGACGAACGTGTACAAAAAATAGCCAAATCGGCCTTGCCGTTCTTCTATTTTAAATATTTATGTCGAAAAAAAGTAGGCTTGAAAAATTTGTATTTCCGTTTAAATCTAGGTTGGAATATGACGAACATTTAAAAAAAAAGTTTAGCCAAATCGATGCAGCCGTTCTCCGATTTAAGATATATCGTAAAAGGAGGCGTAAAAGTGGGCGTGGTTAATTTGTTTTCCGTAAAAACCTAACACGAACATTTAAAAAATATAATCCAAATCGCTACAGCCGTTCTCAAGTGATGCGATTTCCAATGAACGGCATTAAATTTTAATTTATATATGTATGTAGATAATATTTTTTTTTTCTATAGAGTGAATTTTAGATAAATCGAAAAAAGCGTAGGCTGACAACCTTTCTTACCATTAAATTTATTTGAATTTAACCAATTCAGCACAACCATTCTCAAGTGATGCCATTTTATATGTATCGAAAAGGGGGCGAATAAATGAAAAATTGGTCTTTCCTAAAAGCCTTAGGACATGACGAACATTAAAAACAAAATAAGCCAAATTGATCCAGCCGTTCTACGATTTAAAATATACATATCGGAAAAAGTGAGTGTAAAAGTAGTCGTGGCCAAATTTTCTTTCCTTAAAAATCTTTTGCGGACTATAATCAAATCGGTCTAGCCGGTCTTGTTTTTTCGATATATAGAAAAAAGTGGGTGTCGGCAATTTTCTTTTCCGTTAAAAACTTAACAAAAATTTTCAACAAAAATTTGCGAAAGTGGGCGTGGTCAATTTCTTTTTTAGTAAAAATCAAAGTAGAACTATGGTGAAAACTCTTTTAACAATTAAGTCATATCGGTCCGTACGTTCTCAGATGTTAGATAAATCGAAAAAAATGGGCGTAAAAGTGGGCGTGGTCGATTTTTCTTTCAGTAAAACTAAAATTGTGTTACAACGAACGTTTAAGTAAAAAATTAGCCAAATCGGTGCAGTCGTTTTCAGATTTTAGATAAATCAAAAAAAGTGGGTGTAAAAGTAGGCGTGGTCAATTTTTCATTATGTAAAAACCTAAGTTGGACTATGACGAACATTTCAAAAAAAAAAATTGTCCAAATCGGTCCAGCCGTTCTCAACTGATGCCGTTACCAACGAACGACAATTGATTTTTATTTATATAGATAAAATTTGACCAGTATTATCCCAAATATAAAGAAAGCAGTTACGGATACAATAAATTCGTTGCACAATTAAAAGGTCGCATAAATTAGTTGTTATTATTTTAATATGAGGCATTCCACACCAAATGTCCAGCGAAAAAAAACATGTGTACCGTAAACTTCTGAATAGGTAGTATGGATAGCCCTATATGGAACTTAGAAAATTGCGATTTTGGTTTCTCAATTTTTCAAAAACTGGGCTTAGGAGGCGTGGTCAAATATTGGAAAAATGGTCAAATTTGTGGCGAGTTGCCTTGATTAAATATTTATCACATTAAAACGGAATGCACCACAATCTCAAAAATTTACAGTCTTATATAGTTTTGTATGGGCTATCGATTAAAAATTTTTTTTTTAGAAAATTTTCAGAACCCGTTCTGAAATTTTCCATTTTCTAAAAAAGTCAATTTATCAAAAATCCGGCCATTTTTTTTTCTTTTTTATTTATTTTTTTAAAAGTTTAGATGTTTGTCCATCCACACAAAAAAAATCAGAAACACGTTCATCTTTTTTTTCGAGAAAATCGCATTTGAACTTTAAATTTCATAACAATTTTGTTATTTGCTTGTATTTTCTTGTGTCAACAGAGCGTATGACGAATATTTATGCAATTAATATTACTCATTCGCAACTTTAAAACAAAGAAATACAAGCAAATAACAAAATTGTTATGAAATTTAAAGTTCAAATGCGATTTTCTCGAAAAAA
This sequence comes from Pegoplata infirma, assembly GCA_963921195.1. Taxonomy (NCBI): domain Eukaryota; kingdom Metazoa; phylum Arthropoda; class Insecta; order Diptera; family Anthomyiidae; genus Pegoplata; species Pegoplata infirma. Next base: position 162,036,544 of record OY992537.1, on the reverse strand, counting down.
AAGATGAACGTGTTTCTGATTTTTTTTGTGTGGATGGAAAAACATCTAAACTTTTAAAAAAATAAAGAAAAAAGAAAAAAAAAAGTGGCCGGATTTTTGATAAATTGACTTTTTTAGAAAATGGAAAATTTCAGAACGGGTTCTGAAAATTTTCCAAAAAAAAAAAATTTAGTCGATAGCCCATACAAAACTATATAAGAACGTAAATTTTTGACATTGTGGTGCATTCCGTTTTAATGTGATAAATATTTAATCAAGGCAACTCGCCACAAATTTGACCATTTTTCCAATATTTGACCACGCCTCCTAAGCCCAGTTTTCGAAAATTTGAAAAACCAAAAACGCAATTTTCTTAGCTACATATAGGGCTATCCAAAAAACCTATTCAGAAATTTACGGGACACATGTTTTTCTGTAGCGGGACATTTGGTGTGGAATGCCTCATATATAAAAACTTTTGTGCCGGTTACGTGTTACTACCCAGCTAAACTTTGATTACCAAATTACGTATAAAATAAGGTATAGGATGGCATGGCATTTTTTGCCATCTTGCTCGGTTTGAAACTTATGTGGTACAAATTTGAGGCCAATCGGATTAAATTATCCCGTGGCGCCCGGCGGTCAAAGTTTTGGATTTTTGAAAAATTTTTAAAAATAAATTTTAAAAAAAAAATTATCTTTCGGGTTTTTGGTAAAAAGTTTCTAAAAGGCCAAAACTTTGATCGAAGGGCGCCACGGGTTAAAATGATCGAATTTGGCTCAAATTAGTTTTAAATGAAAGATTGTCTCAAGCTCTACAAAAGGGTCGGCGGAATGAAATTTTGAGATTTTTCTTAAAAAATTTCTTGAACGTAGGAAAAAACCGCCATTTTTTACAAATTTGAAATGGCGATATCTCGAAAACCGATTGAGCGATTTTAATTTTTTTTTATATTCGTGCTCACCGCATCGAAATTAACAAATATGATGTGTCGAAAGATAATTTTTTTTTTTAATTTTATTTTTAAAAATTTTTCAAAAGTCCAAAGCTTTGACCGCCGGGCGCCACTGGTTAATTTAATCCGATTGACCTCAAATTTGTACCACATAAGTTTTAGACCTAGGACAATAAAAATTTGCCCGGACTTTGAAAATCGGAGAAGAAAAAATTTTGCTATACAGCAAAATGCCAGTCTAATGCTGCACACAGAAAAAAACGATCTAGCGGTCTGTTGAAAACACGCTAACTTCTAAAAGTCTTTACGAAGGCTCCTGAAGTTTGGCATATATGTTGGGCATTTACCTGGTCAGGTTGGTATTGCAATCCAGCAAAATCGGTCCAGTGCACTATAGGAAATTTTACCCATTTTTTGGCCAAAAGTCAAAATTAAAATTTTTGCAAACATTTTTTTTTTTCACATTAATATAAAAAAAAACTTAACAAAGTAAACAATTCTTTCTCAATTTTTCGACAGAATTGATGTACTGTCACTTTATCAGTAGTTTTTCTTGCAATTTCTTACTTAGTTATAAAATAACGATTGAGAGCAGCGAATTTTGTGATAGCTTCTAACAAAAGTTTTTATATTAAGAATTTATAGTTTTTAAAAACTAAAAAATGGAAAATAATGTCAAAGGTGAGTACTTTAATGATAAATAGTGAAATGTTGGTGAACTCATCTATTAGATCGATTTTATTGGAAAAATTGAAGTGACCTTAAGATGAACTTATTGAAGTATGAATTGGAATTTTATTTTGACTTTAAAAAAAATGATAGCATATGTTAGCTATAAAACCATAAAAGTTCTCTAGGACAATCAATTACCTTCCGAATTTAAAAAATTTCAAGGTCGGATATGTGCAAACATTTTTTTTATACCCATTTTTCCAGGTGACTACTGAGTGCCAAATTCAGAGTTATTTAATACATGGCGAGAGAAATAAAGCAGAGGTGGATAAGAAGACGCTATTTCTGACCATTTCTTTTCATACATTGCTGAGAGTGAATGTTTCGAAAACTTTAAACAATATATAAAGGAGGAATTACGAATATTTTGTTCAAATATAAATATGAAAGGGATTAAAAGTTGTAGGAGTTTGAAAATTTTTGAAAGACAGCATGCTGTTTGGCTTAAAGGCAATACTTGGCTAAAAAAAAACTTGAAACGCAGCCTGCCTCCACTAAATCGAAACCTGGGCGACCGCAATTAACTTTTTTGTCAAAATATGCGAGAACAAAAATACGAGTTATAGCAGAAATCTCTAAAGATCTAAATAGGGAAGTTGAGCCCCTAGCTCTTGCATCATCTACGGCTGCCCGTAGTGGCATTTTGAAATGTAGTTGACGACTTGGAACTCAAAAATAAAATTTTTGAATAAAATCCTTATTAAAAAGTAGATTTGTTTGACACTTCTTAACATTGTTAAAATAAATTTCTAATGTTATCTTCGAAAGTTAGTGTACACTCAAAAAAAAAAAATATTGTAAAAACAGTTAAGAAAACCATATAATCTATCAAGAATCTAAAAAATCTTAGATGCGGCAACTTATAACCCGGGAACCCTGTTTGGAACTAATTATTAGGTAATTTTTTAGGTAACTTTACTAATTTTTTTTTTTGAGTGTATGAAAACCTTTAAGAGTCACTCCCTCCCTCTAAAGAGTCTTCCAAAAGTCAAATAAAAAAAATCAGTCAAATCGGTCCAGCCGTTTGGCTGTAAATAATTTTGGCCAAAAAAAGGGTAAAATTTCCTATAGTGCAGTGGTTCAAAAGTTATAAGCAAATGAGTGAATTTCGGCAAGGGTTTTTCTGGAATTTACGAGATAAAAAACAAGCTAACTTTCTAAAGGCAATTCTGAGGATGCTGAAACTTGGCATATATATTTTGAATTTCTGCCAAATCGGTCCAGTGGTTCAAAAGTTTTTAGCAAAACCGAGAATTCCAGATTAGTTTCACCTTAAATTCACGTGTTGAAAACCCGTAAAACATGTTTTAAAAACATTGGTACGTCACAAAAATATTTTAAAACGTATTTTTGTCACTAAAAAATATTTTTACACTTAAAAAAATACACTCGAAAAATGTTTTACAATCAAAAAAAATTTAGTAAATTTTTTTTTTCCAAAAAATTACTTAAAAAAAGTGTTTTTACACAAAATAAAATATTTCTTGTCAAAAATTTTATATTTTTTCACGTTAGAAAATTTACTATTACTTAAAAAGAGCATTGTAGAGGGTATTCATAGATTCGGCCAAGTCGATAGAACTTTTCTACTTGTTCATATTATTTTTGAAATTATTTGAAAAAACTACGTGCTTTTTTAAAGTATATATTTAGGCAGAAAAAAAAATACATATTTTACTTTAAAAATCTTAGGACTTTTTTAAATTTGTTGGCAGTCAAATGATAATTGTTTTTTATACCACTGAGAAGCATTTCTAAAATGTCGAAAAACACACTTTATATAAATTTTTCCTAGCGCCAAAAAGTATGCACTTCTTTTTAAAACAAAAAATCGAAAACAGTTTGCTTCCGTTTTCGATTGTTCTTGGTTCTGCAATTTAAATATCACTCATTTACTTGTATAGTGTCATAACTCAAAATATGTCGTTTTTGGGTAAACAATACAGAATTATTTGTTATATCCTCCTTTATATAGTGTCAAAAATTCGTATTAATATCTCTTAAACTCACCATTTGAGAATAGAACACGCCATTATAACATTTTCTACTCACGGTCCTTTTGCAACGTAATCCAAGTTTCAATTGTAAACTTTAAACAGGTTTTCTGTAAAATCAAACATTTTGAGTTATGACACTATACAAGTAAATGAGCGATATGTTAACGAGTATCGAAACTAATTTCGACCTATTAATTTTAGGTGTCATCTCGGCGATTAAAAAGGATTGCCACCTTATAAAAAAATTAGGCCTTTCTGAATAAAATCTAAACTAGCAGGAATTTCGCCAAAAGCAAAAACTAAAAAACTATCCAGGCAGAAAAATACAATCATCAAAGCGTTTTAAAAGTACTCTAGATGGTGGTACAAGCGTTTCCATAACGTCATTGTTTTTGTTTTTAGAGTGCTCTTGGAACGCCCGAATGATAACGTCGTTAAACGCTCATATGATTGTTTTTCAAAGCGCTCTAACAGCATTTGGAGGACTAAAAATATAGTGGTTTAAAAGCGCTTTATTCTGATTTTATTATAATTTGTAATTTTTTTAATTTAAATTTTTAATATTTTTTCTCACAATAGAATGTTTTCCCCAGTTTTCGTTTTTTAACAGAGTGGACGTGTTCCTCATTCCCCTAAATGGAATGGCACAATTATTATGTTCTCTATTAAATGGGTGGAAGCTAGGGCTGTCAAACGGGATCGGTTTTTTAAAATCCCGGGATTCGGGATTTGAAAATCGAAATCCCGGGATCCCGGGATTTTTCGGGACTACGGGATTTTTCGGGATCCCGGGATTTTTCGGGATTCCGGGATTTTTTGGGATTAAATTTTTTTGATTATAAAAGTAAAAAAATAGTAGACTCTTTATGTTTCAATTTTAATGTGTATATTAAGGGGGCTAAGTGGGTTAGTTGGTAGCGTGCTAGCCTATTAAGCAGGGAGTCGAGGGTTTGATTCCCACGAAACCCCTTAGGTCGATTTCGCTACAACGAAATTATTAAAAAAAAATATTTGTAATTATTCTGATTGTTATTTAAAGGCAATTACAAAATCAAGTATACGCCACTTATGCAGTTTTCAAGTAATTATTATTAATAAATATTTAGCAATGAGCTAAAAAAAGCCTTGAGATGGAAAATGACAACTTTTATTTGTTTTTGGTTTCATCCCATTCCGATTTTGGTTGTTGAACTGTATAATTTTAAAACTAATTTAAAGAAAATTTAAAATAATAAAAACATTTAAAGGAGAAAAGTAATAACATAACTAATGTATTGCATTTTTTTTTATAAAAAAGTTTTTCTCGCAATTATGTGGTACAAATTTGAGGCCAATCGAATTAAATTTGCCCGTGGCGCCCTTCGATTAAAGTTTCGGGTTTTTAGAAAATTTTGGCCAAAACCTGCAAACTTTGGTTAAAGGGCTCCGTGACTGTGGCTTAATTGTTAGTGCGTTGGACTATTATTCAGCAAGCCTGGGTAGAATTCTCAGCTCAGCCAAATTCGTGGCCAGCTACGTTGAAAATTAAAAAAAAGTTTTAGTTTTAATTTGTAACAAATGTAACAATATTGAACAAAGTTGTATTTTTAAAAATAAATTCTCAAACATTTTTAATATTTCAAAAATCCCGGAATTTGAGCTTACAAATCCCGGGATTCGGGATTCATTTTATGACAAAAATCCCGGGATTTCGGGATTCGGAATTTCGGGATTGACAGCCCTAGTGGAAGCTGGGATGCCAACTTAGTGCTTTTCGCGCTAGATCTAGTGCTTTTTAATGTGTCAAAACGCGAAAATTTTTGGCCTAGTGCCAAATTAGAAAAACGTACTAACTTGGTGCTTTTTAAATTTTCAGTTGGTGCTTTTAGTGCTTTTTAAAATTAATTTTTATAGCCTCCAAACAAAGTATGGCGGTATACTTAGTTGTGTATTTCGAGTGTAACGCATCTAAATATTAGTCGGAGACTTCACAAAGTATATATTTTATTGATCTTCGATCGATTCAAAGACATTTTTTAATGTTCGTCTGTCTATCTGCGAAAGCAATATGCAGTTCAAACTAATTGTAAGAGCTAGACGCCTGAAATATAGAACGAATTTATTATTATGGTCAATAACCATTGGTCGTATTAAGTTCGGAACAAAGGGCAAAATCGGACTAAGTGGAAAACGTTTTCCCTTGAAGAACTAAACCAACCTATACAAAAATGCCATTCTTTTTAGGTTTTTTTTTGTATTTTGGTTAAATATTTGAATTCTGTTCTGTGTGAAGTTCAAAGACTAAATTTGGCCTTGAAGCGGAAAATGCAGACCATGTAAAATTGTACAACGATTTATATCGGTTGCTCAAAAGTTTAACCAACAAACTTATTAAAAACTTTATTTTGAATGAAAATATATTTTTTTTATCTATTTAAAAAACAGTCCAGTGCTTTTTTACCCTTTTTTTCAAGCAAATTTACGCGTTTTTACTCGTTTATAAAATTTTTGTGCGCGTTTTGCTCTCAAATAGTTGGCATCTCTGAATGGAAGATATAAAAAATTTTTGAATTCGCGAAAAAAAAAGTGCTGCAAAAGCATTTTTGAGTTAGTAAAACAAAGCGTCTTCAGAGCATTTGGAAAATAGTACTTTCAAAGTGCTTTATTTTTTGTACCATCATCAATTTCTCCCTGGGTAGTGTCAGCTTAGTCTTAATAGTTACTAGATACAAAAATTTGACAATTATTGATAGTAATCTCCATGCCAATTTTTTTTAAATCGGTCCACAACTACCGGGTGAACTATTTCTTTAAAGATTTGGATCTGATGCTATAAAAAATATATTTTTTGGAAAACTATTTTTATCGAAAAAAACATTAATCAACTAGATTACACTCGTAACAACTATGACTGTCGCTTAAACTTATTTGAACATAGATAAGTTTCGTAATAACATTTGGACCCGGTAGATGGCGCTGGGGTAAAGTTCCTAACAAAATTCTTCATTTTAGTGAAATTTTACGGCACTTATGTTTCGTAATGAGAAAATTATGTTTGAATTGACCCGATAGGTGGTACCGGGGGAAGCTAGATATTCATATCTAAGTCGACCCGGGCAACACCGGGCGCTTCAGCTAGTTTTTAATAAAAATTAAAAAAAAACCTAATGGAACAAAAAAAATCAACATGCCAAATTTTATATGGAAATCTGAAAGTACTACTCTACCTCTTCAAAATACTTTGGAGGTATTTTAGATGTTTTTTCCATCGCGGATAATAAACTTAAAAAAAAATTAACTAAAAACTGGAAAATTAAATAAATTCAAGGAAAATTGATTAAGATTTAGCTCCATTGCTATGTTTTCCTTCATTTAAGTTCTTTTTTTTTCTTGAAAATAAGGAAAGAAAAAAATATTAAATATTATCCCAATTTGGCATAATCGGGCTCGGACCCGATCGAATACTGTATTATATATACCAAGTTTTCCACATCCCCTTTCATATGTATTTTTTATATCCTTTAAAAAAAATTTTATTATATCATCCCTAAAATGAATGAAATGTTATTGTAATTTTTAATAATGTTTAATAATTGTACCCTTTCCTTATCCATGACTTTATCCACTTAACCCTCTCACTCTCTCTCAACTGTTTTAGTATCAAATTAATGTTAAACTGGTTAAATGTTATGTAAAAAAATTTTAATCATTATTGCGCTATTATTTTTGCTTTTCTGTTATGTAGTATTTAGAATTCATTGTCGCCCGAATGGCGTCAACTGTCAACAGAGTAGTTGGAATAATTTTGCATGGTGGTGGCGGTGTGTTGGTGTTACACGAGTCCTGTGTTGGGAATTATATACGCTTTATTAAGAGATATAATAATGACCACCACCACTACCAGTGCTGTTTGGTAATATTATTCCTGGTAGTGATTTATTTAAAGAAAAGTTTAGATTTACATTTAACAAAAAAAAAAAATACTTGTGAATATGAATATCCATGAGGATTAATGCACAGTGGGTAAATCCGTTGTTATCAGTAAAGACTTCCCTCGATTCATCGCAAGTTTTCACAGACCTCGCACTTTTTGTTTTGCTTCAGATGAGATTTCATCAGACGAGTCTTAGCTTAATTTGGCGGCATTGTTTTGTTTCTACTCTATTGACACAATTACTACACAGGATTTTAAATCTGGCAACAGCTTTTTTGAGTTTGCTCTAATTTTCGAGATATAGCCTAAGGAAACTTCGAAAATAAACTATTTTCGGCATATTTGTGAGTCCATATTTACCAACACTGGTCTTGCATTCAAAAAGTGAAAAACGATTTTGTGTATGTCGGATATGTTTCTTCCAAAAATGAATCATCTTTAGTTTTCGAGATATCGCTAAATTTAAAAATGCCATTTAGGTCATTTTTAAATTTTCCCAGTGAGCATAACTTTGCTTAATAAGGGGCGCAGCTTTCAAAAAAGCTATTTGTTTTATCGTTGCAGCTTAGGAGTTATACATTAAGGGGGCTTAAACGAAAAACCAACCTTAATGTGAGCAATTTTTAAAACGCACGCAATATTTTTTAATTCTGTTTTTATACCCTACGCCACACTGTGGGTATAATGAGTTTGTGCTGATGTTTGTAACTACCCGAAATATTGGTCCTAGACCCACTTTTAAGTATACCGATCAACTCAGAATCACTTTTTCAGTAGATTTAGCTCTGTCCGCCCGTCTGTCTGTCTGTCCGTCCGTCTGTCTGTCCATGTAAACGGTGTAAACACGATACAGGTCGCAATTTTTAATCAATTAACTTGAAATTGGAAACTTCAGCCTCTTTTGGCCCAAGGACGAAGCCTATTGACCTATACTTAGACCTAGCCCCATACAAAGGTCCTCTTTAGTTTTCGCTCAAATGACTGTAATAGCCGCATTTTAATAGGTATCTTTTCGAAATTTGGCAGGTAATCATGTTTTATCTACACAAATTCCGAATTTTAAAGAAATCGGGCCAGTTCTTCTTGTAGCTCCCATGCAAACCACCTTCCCGATTTTCATATAAATCTCTCAAGTTTCATGAAAATAGAAAATATTTAATTAAAATTCTGTTTGTATATGTTAAAAGCGTACTTTAATAACCTTATAAAATGTGATTGTTTTCGGACCAATTTTGGACTTAGGGCCCAGTGAAAATTTCGCCCGATATTCAGTTGCAGCGGTTTATTGTCAACAACACGAAGCCTGTTCCACTCAAATTTGATTTGTGAGTGCTTTTTACATTTATTAAGGATTTGACAAAATACACCGTACAACACTACTTTTAACACCAGAACGAGACCATATACACTTGAAAGTAGAGCTCCTCTGGAGTAAAACTGCATTTACAGTTTTTCATTCGGTGATCATTTGTCCTTTTTAGAGGACTTTAAAGTTTTCAAGGACATTTAAAGTAAAAAAAAAAAAAAAAATATTTCAACTTATCCTACGATGCTGAGATAAAAAGCAAATGAAAGAAGAAAGTCTTCTCAAATTTTTAAACATGTCCGTTTTGTCATATCAGGTTAAAAGGATGTCAATAAGGTCCTTTCAAAATTTTGTCCTTTAATATCCTTTAGAATTTCCAGCCATTTCTTCCGGAAAAAATATATGTTAAGGACATTGATATGCGCTAACACATTGTTAAATTTCATCCTTCTCACTTTGTTAGTTTAGTGTAAAAAAAAAAAATAAGTTTTTATATATAACTTAAAATTAATTTTTTTGTTTACACATAGCCTCCCAAATATTAACCAATTTTCTTGGAAAAAAATCTAACACATGAATAAATGGATATACATGTGAAACTGGACCCTCCGTGGAGTAAAAGTACGTTAACAGTTTTTTATTCGGTGATCCGGTCTCCTTTTAAAAGGAAGTTTTTCGGCTCAGCCTCTATTTTTAAAGTAAAAAAAATATATATATTTCTACTTATCCTACGATGCTGAGATAAAAAGCAAATGAAAGAAGAAAGTCTTCTCAAATTTTTAAACATGTCCGTTTTGTCATATCAGGTTAAAAGGATGTCAATAAGGTCCTTTCAAAATTTTGTCCTTTAATATCCTTTAGAATTTAGAAAATATATTTTTTTTTTACACATAGCCTCATTTTCTTGGAAAAAAATGTAACACATGAATAAATGGATATACATGTGATACTGGACCCTCCATGGAGTAAAAGTACGTTCACAGTTTTTTATTCGGTGATCCGGTCTCCTTTTAAATAGACTTTTAAGTTACAAATGACATATAAAATTCAAAAACTTGTTAAAATTTTTCACGTTAAAAAACAAAAAAAATACACAATTTATTGGCATAATAGTTTTGGAACTGATAATTGTTTTTTGGCTTGCTATGTATATAAGAAATTCGACTTACATTTCCGTGAAAAATTAAATAGCATATACTTATGTATGCCATTGATAGAAGGGTGAAGCTTAAGAACGTCTTATTAAAATCCTTAATATATATTTTCTTGGAAATATTGGGATAGAAATCTTCAGGACTAATTTTGAAACGGCAGTGTTGATATCCTTAACATTTGGTATCCATCTCAGAAACATAGGCAAAACATGAGTATATTAAAAAAACATTTTGGAACTTACATGTTCTTTGTAACTTTAAAGTCCCTTTACAAGGAGGCCGGAACAGCGAATAAAAACTGAGAACGTAAGTAACTACAACAACTAAAAATAGAGGCTGAGCCGAAAAACTTCCTTTTAAAAGGAGACCGGATCACCGAATAAGAAACTGCCCAGGAAGAAACTGCCAACCGTTCCACAGAAAAAGTCTCGGCAAAGCACTTTATTTTCTGTGTATAAGGTAGTATGAAAAAAAGTGCTTTGCAAGCGCTTTGCCAATGTTTTCTATTAAAATCCGTTCAAAGTATAATTTGTAATTAAAATTTATTAATTTTCATAACAATTGGAATATTTTTCATTTCCCTGCAGGATAAGTTATTGGTCCTTGATAGTTCTCGTGATATGTCACTTAGACACAATGCCTATCACAACCTTGACACCTTTTATATAAAAGCACATTTCTTTTGTGAGGAAGTGTCTTAAACTCCGGATACATCACATGTGAAATGTCACTGGGTCTATCCCTTTGGAACACAACACGTTTTGGTTCAATACATCACTTTTTTTCGGGACTTTTGCTAAAAGGTTAATCTAGGACTATTATTTCGGGTAGTTTCAAACATAAGCATAAACTCACTATACCCTGTACTACAGAGTGGTGTAGGGTATACAAATAAAGCCAACAAAAATTGTGTCTGGGACTTGAAAAACTTTTAAACATTTTTCCGGGACTTAGAAAATATTTCAAAGTATTTTCAAAATTTTTTTATCCTAATAAATTAGTCAATCAATTTTTTATCCTAATTAAATAAATTTCTTTATTCAAATTAACACCAAAAACAGTTGTGTCTTCGGGACTTATACAATTTAGATACGTCCCATTTTTTTGTTCTAAAAGTGCTATAATAGTACTATATTTTTTGTTTTTAAAGCGCTTTAAAGGCGCTTTTAAATAGCAACGGCATACCGTTTACCGTGGTTATCATTTTGGACGCTGGGAGAGTACTAAACTGTGATGCTTTCCCAGCACACAAGCCACCATAAAAGGTACTTTGCCAGCGCTCTCCCGTTTGTATTTTTCTGCCTGGGTGTTAACATACTTTTACTCCACGGAGGGTCCAGTTTCACATGTATATCCATTTATTCATGTGTTAGATTTTTTTCCAAGAAAATTGGTTAATATTTGGGAGGCTATGTGTAAACAAAAAAATTAATTTTCAGTTATATGTAAAAACTTATTTTTTTTTTACACTGAACTAACAAAGTGAGAAGGATGAAATTTAACAATGTGTTAGCGCATATCAATGTCCTTAACATATATTTTTTCCGGAAGAAATGGCTGGAAATTCTAAAGGATATTAAAGGACAAAGTTTTGAAAGGACCTTATTAATATCCTTTTAACCTGATATGACAAAACGAACATGTTTAAAAAATTGAGGAAGCTTTCCTCTTTCATTTGCTTTTTATCTCAGTATCGTAGGATAAGTAGAAATATTTTTTTTTTTTTTACTTTAAATGTCCTTCAAAACTTTAAAGTCCTCTAAAAAGGACAAATGATCACCGAATGAAAAACTGTAAATGCAGTTTTACTCCAGAGGGGCTCTACTTTCAAGTGTATAAGGTCTCGTTCTGGTGTTAAAAAAAAAGTTGAAATTTGTCTTACAGTGATATAGATCTAATCCGTCCATGTTTGAACTTGGAACCCATTTTCGGGGAAACTCTGGTGTAGGGTATTATATGGTCGGTCTTGACCGACTATAATTTCTTACTTGTTTTATTTGAAAGATGTCTTTTCAAAATATAGACATTTTCAAATTTTGTGAACCAATCCCTCAAAACAGACCAATTTTTTTTTCTTATGCAAATATTTTTGAATACAATCATTGAATTTTTGATTTTAGCCTCAAACTCTCTTTATTGGAGTGTATTCTTTATATCTCTGCTTTAAAAAGAAAATTCCTGCAAAATTTCGACACTTAAGGATAAAGGACATTTTGAAATGCCTTTTAATGTCCTAATGCTATCCCTGATCGCATCGAGTTCGGATTTCTTGAAAAAGTTAGGTAATTTTATTGGGAGTTTGATTAAAAAAAAATATGAATAACTTTAACATACACTTTTTCTATTTAAAAAAATATTGTTGGTTTTAAGGGTTTGGTCCACAAAAATTGGACATGCCTGTAGCTCGGAAAGGCGATTTGTTACAATTTTTCTGAAGTCAGATTCGTGTTTAGGAGGCAAAAATACCTAAGAAAATGTGTTTTAATTTTTTTTTTAATTTTAACAAAAAATTATAAAAATTGGTACGAAAAAAAAATATTCAAATTTGGTGATTTTATTGGAAATTCGAATAAAAAAATATGAATAAATTTAACATACTTCCAATACTATTAAACGTGTCGGTTTTGAGGGCTTAGTCCACAAAAAACGAAAATGCCTGTATCTCGAGAAGGCGATTTGATACAACTCTTCTGATGACAGATTCGTGTTAAGGAATCAACTTAAAAAAAGTTGATTTTTGTAAAGTAGTGTTATTGCAATATTTTTAATAATTTATAACACATAATTTGGTCAACTAGAATTTCAAAGGTAGCACTTTTTCGACATTTTATCAGCGAGTTACTCGCGAACGCGAGCTGATGGAAAAATTGGAATCAGCACAATAAACTCCATGTAAAACAGTCGTCGAAGGTAGCATAGTCAAAGGCTTAGGTAAGGTTATGGTGGATGGCATTAGCATAAACCAATGCCCATAGAGGCCGACTTGTGGCCCATTATGATTCCAGTTTCCCCTTCTTCTTAGATAAAAATCAATAGTTGCATCTATGCATTCCACTTCGATGTTTTAATAAACGCCAATAAGGTCCATGGATTTATTCCTCGGATTTCATGTAAATTCTGAAAAAAAAAGAGCCAAATAATTTAAATCTTCTAAAAGACAGTGCAGGGCATTCACATAAAAAGTGAAAACTGTCTTCAACAGCTTCCCTACACCATCAGCATGTGTCATCATTTACTCTTCCAATTCTTACCATGTGTTTACCCAGGGTGTTGTGGCCTGTAATCAAATTAATTACCATTCTCAGTTGTCTTCTATCCATATCAAGAAGAACTTGGCTTTGTTTCAACGAATTTTCATTCCATAATGATTTTTTCTGAATACAGCAGTCCGACTGAGTCCATCGGGTTAACCAAGTTTCTCTCGCTTCCATTCTGATCAGTTGCGAGATTAGAGTTAGAGGTGGATAGACGTCACTCACAGCCAATTCCTGTGAAAGGTTGGCTCCCCGCTTAGCAAGTTCATCTGCCTTTTCGTTGCCCAGTATATCTTTATGTCCAGGTATCCAGCACAGTCTAATGTTGTGCTGCTCGCTGAGAACCTTAAGCTCTCTGTGGCAGTGGCTAACTACCTTGGACCTTATACTGTCATTTTTCAGAGCCATTAAAGCTGCCTGGCTATCAATGAAAAAATTAATATCACTTCTGTATATTGGTGACATTGAAAGCTGCTCCTCTGCTTTGATAATAGCGTAAATTTCAGCTTGAAAAATACTGCAATCATTATCAAGTCGAAATGATCCTTCCATGTTAAGTTCATTGCAGTGGAAGCCACTGCCTGTACCACTTGCCATTTTAGAACCATCCGTGTAGACATTAATTGGATAGAACTCCACCTGATCATTGAGCCAATCATCCAATGAAGGGATTTCAATATTTAATCTCCCATTTACAACATTAAGTGGAGTAATATAATCAGTAATAGTGTTCCGTTCAGTGCCACTTATAAGTTCCATATGTCGTACTTATCTGTTTTTCAGTGATCCTGTTTGACATAGTCTATTAAGAGTAATCGCAGCATTCTTTTTTAAGTGAATATCTAAGGGTGCGATGTTTAGTAGTATTTCCAATGAATCAGTAGAAGTCGTACTCATCGCGCCTGTGAGACTGAGCAGGGCTATTCTGTTAACTCTCTTGATCTTATCCGCATGTACTCTATGATCAACAACTGGCTACCACACATGGCAACCACACGTCATCACTGGTCGAATTATAGCCGAGTATAACCATAGAAAGAGCTTTTGTTGTAGTCCCCATTTCCTGCCCACCAATTTCCGACACGTGTATAGTGTTGCAAAAGTTTTCCTTACACGCTCCTTCAAGTTTGCCACCTAGTTGGGTTTTTTATCTAAGATAATCCCTAAAAATTTGGCAGAGTCTGACAATGCTAAAACAGTGCCAAAGTCAAAGGCTTAGTTTTGCTTTTATTATTCAAGGGGAGATCTGGCCCTTACGGCCGGCTCTCTGACCCTTATGGGTCTTTTGTGCCAAGATCTATAAATTTAATTACCATTTCTAATGAACATTGGAATAGAGGATGGAGATGCCCGTCTTACATCCTCAGAATTAATTAATTCTGTGTCTAAGAATTGCTTCTGATTCCACAAATTGCGACGCACTCACACACTACGTGTTGCGTTGTTTATACTTCCCCCATACAAAGTCGACACAAAGACGATGTACAAATTTTTAATCTATATAAGTGATAATTTACTTTATAGTGTCCGGTAAGAAAACATGTCAGCAACCTAATGTCACTTTTGGTGTGATTTAGAATACTTCCATATGATAGCGGCGCGGTTAGTACTTTGGATTGACGTAGACCTCCCGAATTCTCCCACAAGTTAAAGAAGTCTGTCCTTTCTAAACCCCTAATCATGGTTAAGAAAATGGAACAATTCACCCCACAATAGGGTTCAAGTCCGCTCATAGAAGTAGCGGAGGCAACTCTATGAAGCTCATTCGTTATCTCATTACCTTCAAAACTAGGGATACCCTCCGGCCAGCTGTTGGAGGGTATCAAAACACTCTAGTGTCAGTTGAGATTTAAACTCTCAAGAAGACAGCGCTTGAAGTGCTGTCTGGTTAGCAGAGAAAATTGAAATATAAGTACCCTTCATACCATTTTCAATAATAACTCTGGCGCACATTATAATAGCCTGAATTTCAGTCTGAAAAACTGAAGACCACCTACCCATGGGTTCGGAGATCCGCGACCGTAAACACCAACTCCAGAGGACATTTTTAATCCGTCAGTATACCAGTTTAGGGTATATGGTATAAAAAATAAGACCATTAAGATAAGTTTCAGGAAAATGGTGTTACGATCTTAAATAAAAACTACCTGATAGAGAGTTGACATACACATAAATTACCCTTAAAAGAATCTTGCAAAACTTTAGAGTTTGTTATCATTTTAGTGTTTTTAATGGTTTTGGAATCAAAAATAATGATTTTGTATTCAAAAATTGCTCCACTGTCTTCATGTCTCATAATGTTCATAATTGTTTGCTTTTCTTTTTTGTATGCTGTAAAGTGTGGAGAACTAAAACTACTGTTCCAGAATCTTCATCTATGTATAATAGAAAATATGATTGCTCGTTATAGGAAACACTCCATTTGTATTATGATTTATAATATTGGTCATTTGATGCTTAATTAAATTTAACGATTTAACTTGAGTGTTGACTTTAGCTCATGTTATTATAGCTTAAAATGTCCAAAAAATACATCTACAGTCGAACCCGGTTATAACGAACTCCGCGGGACCAGTAAAAATAGTTCGTTATAAGCGAAGTTCGCTATAAGCGGGGTATATTTTATATCAACCAAGTTTTATTTCCAAAAAAAAAGTTCTAATTTGATTTTATTTAACTTTTTTTTTTAATTAACTACTTTTTGAGAAGAAAGAATAAAAAATATAAATATATTTTATCAAAATTATATTAATAACCAAAATTTTCTAACTTTTTGTGAGTTTAGTAAACATAATTGCCGCACATTTTAAAATATTTTTGGGAGTTCGTTATAAAAAGGTAAATATACATGAAATTGTGTTCCTCGGACCATAAAAAGTAGTTCGTTTTAACCGAGGATTCGTTATAACCGAGTTCGTTATAAAAGAAGTATTTTGTGTGGAAATTGATGGCAAAACGTCGGGACTTTGAAATTAGTTCGTTATAACCGAGAATTCGTTATAACCGAGTTCGTTATAACCGAGTTTGACTGTATTTAACTTTATGATACCCGCTATGTACTTGAGTCCCAAAAAAAAAGGTTTTGATTTCATACCATAAAGAGAATTCGCTTTAAAAAATATAATTTTAGTATTTAATCCCTCCTATTCGTAAAGTAGTTCATAGAGATTTTCAATGTGTTTTATCGTTTACATGACACATTTTTTTTTTTCAATTTTACACAGAAAATGCAGATGAGCTTTTAAATTTGACCTCATCTGTTGTGGCAAATAAAAATTTATTTAAAACAAAGAAAAAATTTCATTATCAAATGATTATTGAGAAAATTGCCATGTAATTGGATTTTTTTATTGCATTCAGTAGAGTATTTTAAATTGAATTTAAATTTTTGTATACAGTACATCAAAAAATTATAAGAGCATTTTAACATTGTCGCTGCGTGTGAAACACAAAGAAATATCGGTCTTAGAAGAGTTATAAGAATATGATCAGATTTGCCAAATATGATTCTTGAAAAAACTTTCGCTATCATTGCGTTCATAGTGGCAAGTACAGGCACATAAGCACAGCCGCCCTGCATCCTTAAACTATATATCATTCCCAGTTCCAACGGCGTATGCAGGACTATTTTTTCAGGGCCCAACAACAACAACAACAAAATTTTTGTTGTTTTTTTCGTGTGAAATAGACTTTCCTTCCCATATGTCTTTCCTGACACTTTTAACACAGACTAAATACAGATTCGACAGTAGAGTTTTATAAGAAAAAATGGGGAAAAACTAAGCGATTTTAGGAGAAAACACAGCGGTTTTTAGTCCGTTTTACGCTAACATGGCAACACTTTCTACGACTTAGGAGTGAGTGAAACAACAACATCCGATCTGGCATCCATTTTTCTAATGGCGCGTTATATTAGCTTTCTCTTTCTAACCTAATTCGTAGAATAATTTTAAAAAATTAACCATATGGTTAAGAACTACTTTTTTGACACCTGTCACTTATGTCGAGTCTGTATTAGTCTGTGCTTTTAACATATACAAATTTTCTCCTTTTTCCCTTCCTCCTTCCATTGACTATATTTCCTGATTTCAACACAATGCAATGCATTTATAGGGGCATCCCCTGAGTGTTGGTCAAAAAATAAAAAGAATTCCCTCGATGGCATTTCAATTTTATAGCTCTCATCCCATGCAATATGATCAGTCTCCGGTGAGGATACTTATCAAAAGTGAGCAGATTGGTGGATCTGTAAAAATTCACCAAAAAAAAATTGTTCTCTTGAGCAAAAGCGCACTAGAGCGCTGAATTCGCTCACAATATTAGAGATCTCGAAGGTGTTTGCTGTGATAATCGAAGTTATCTAAACCTACATTTGATTCATTGAAATCTAGGAAACTGCATGATCTTTCTGATTTATAGGAGTCTCATAAGGAGCACCAATTGGTTTAAGGATAGGGGCGCATAATCGTCTCGTAGTTTCACAAAGGACCTCAAAGTCTATGTATGTGTAATAACGTAAATAGTAGAATTTATCGTTAACGAACGAACTAGTTCAATTAACTGAGCGGTTTATCTAGTTCGTTCATTTCAGCTCTTTTCGTTCATTTAGCTCAATTGGTCATTTCTTCATTTTGATCTTTCAGTTCGGTCGTTTAATTTTTTTATACCCTCCAACCACAGTATGGGGGTATACTCACTTTGTCATTCCGTGTGTAACGCATCGAAATATCGGTCTATTGATCAGTGATCGATTCTAAGACATTCTAGTCCGTCCGTTCGTCTGTACGTATGTCCGTCTGTAGAAGACACGATACAGTCTAAAATAAAAGAGCTAGACTTCCGAAGTTTGGCACGAATATGTCTTATATTCCTAGGCAGGTTAAGTTCGGAAATGGGCAAAATCGGACTAAGGTAAAAAAGTTCCCCCTTGGAGAACCAACCAAAGAAAAACCGCATTTTTTGAAGTGTTTTTTGTACTTTTGCTAAGTAAATGCAACATTCTTATCACAAAAGTAGTTCAAAATCGCAAGGGGAAGGTGCCCCTAACGTCTGATTGAACTAGATGCACGAACTAGATATTTTGTCTGAAATGAAAGAAAATGAGCGCTCACTCAATTGAACGATTAAGTCTAGTAAATCGTTAGCAGCTACTTCAAACCTAACCTATTATGTTTTTATTTGAGGTATTTTAAAAATTTTAAAATGACAAACTTTATTTTTCATTTCCCTTGTTCCATATTAAAGAAAACTTTTTATTATGTCATGTATGTTTGTATTAGCTTGGAAAGAAAATTAAGGAAAGAAAAACAAAAATTAAATAAATATAACATATGATCATATTCATTAGCATTTCAATGGGTTCACAGAATATAAAACTTTTTATTTTTATTTTCTTTTCATTAGAATCCATAAAATAGCGACATAATTAAAATATGCCTTATACAAAAATCCCTCAACACCCCCACCCACCCTCCCTTTGTCATACTTTTATTCTCCTCGTGGCCATACAAAACAATAAAATTAGTTAAGAAAATAGAACAAATTTTTTAAACTAGATCAAATATCTTACTGCCTTCACGGTTTTGTAAATCAAATCATCGAACTACAAAGATTTCATCCCACTTTATTTTTATTTTTTCGTTGTAGAGTTATTTAAACAAGGATTTTTTTCTATTTTGTTTACATTTACTACAATATAATATGTACTAGACTGAAGGGTACACTCAGAAATCAGTTCAGTTAAGCATCTTATTTTCATTCAGTCAGTTATTTATTCCTCTTCAGTATTAGTTAGGGTAGTATGCAGAACCGTATAGAGTGCATTGTTTTTTATGAAATTTCTGACAATGATCGAATACACTTAAAAAAGCGAAACTAATTGATTTCTTTACTTTTAGCTAAAATTTTTAAAAGCCCCATTGGGTCCAGGCACCATTATATCTCTTAATAAACGCAATAGTTTTTAAACCAATTTTTTATCTTTTTCGCACTGCCTTGCTTAGTTTTTAAGAAACAGGAATTTCGGGGCCCAATAGGGTCTTAAGAAATTTAAAAGCTGGATGAGTGAAAAACTTTTTCTTGGTGAATATTTTGCGGTTGTGTTCTATAAACCAAGGCTACAAAAATTGTTTTGGACTTTTTGTCGTGTCGGCAGTACACTCAAAAAAAAAAGTTTGTAAAATGACATAAAATCCCCGTGATTTTACGGGGCAGGTTTTGTAAAATATGTACTAGCAAGAATCCCCCTAAAGTTACGGGGATAATTTGTAAATTGATTTAACAAAAGAAAATGTAAATTTACAATTTTTTTTGTAAAATACATCTTCGAGGTGAACATTTTTTTTGTAAATTTGCAAAAAATTTGGTAAATTTACAACACAAAATTGTAAACTTACAGAAAAAGGTTGTTATTTTACAAGGAAAAATAGAAAATGAAAAAAATATATTATAGATTAACAAATTATTTGGTTAAACTACTGTTTTTTATGCAAAAAACTTGTATATTTACAATAAAAAGTGGTAAATTTACAATTTTTATTGTATATGTACCATTTTTCCTTATTTTTTTGCCGTAAAAACAGTAGTTTAACCATAAAATTTGTAAATTGACAATATTGTTTTTGTATTTTCTATTTCATTTTTGTAAAATTACAACTTTTTTCGTAAGTATACAATTTTGTTTTTTAAATTTTCATATTTGTTTTGTAAATTTACAAAAAAATTGGTTTATTTACATATTGGTTTTGTAAATTTAAAGGTTTTTTCCATTGGTACATCTTATTTTTCCTTTTTCGGCAGCTGGAGTAGCACTTCAACAACCTGAAAAGATTTTTTTTCACTTGAGCACTTTTAACAAACTTTTTAATGTATAACACTGCACTTTTTTATTTTTTTCGACATTTCGTTTTTCTTAAGTAGAACATATGTATGAGAATTGCGAAGGAGGCTACACAAGAAATTTCTTATATTTTAGGGAAAAATTAGTCAAAAAATAACAATTTTTAATTATTTTCACAAGTATTTTTAAAAAATCGGAAAAAAAAATTTTGGATATTGTAGATTGGATGTTTAAGTACCAGTTAAAATAAGAAAAATTTGATTTTTCATAATTGGCAGCTTTCTATTGACATTTTAGGTACCAAATTTAAAAAAAAATTACCAAAAAAATATGGTAAAATCACAAAAAAAAAATGGTAAAAATACAAAAAAAAACTAGAACAATTATATAGTAGAAACACATAAAAATTGTGGTATTTTACTTAACGCAAATTACCAAAAAAATGGTGTAAAAATTATTTATAAAAAATTATTTTTAACTAAATTTTTTACTCCAAAACGCAAAAAAAAATCTGAACTTAGAAAATTTTTGCGTGTCCTATTGTTGAATAATTAATTTTTTTTTTTTTGTAAAACAACATTAATTCTAGTAATAAAATAAGTTTGGTAAAATTATATTGGAATTTTGTACTTTTCAATACATACATTTCAAACTGAAAACCTTGTAAACGATCTTAAAAAAAAATGTTTGTAATAAAACATTTTTTTGGTAAAAAGACTAAATAACGTCAAGTAAAATTATGTTGTACAATTACAGTTTTCTTGTGTAAAAAAACTAAACACCTTGTAATATTTTTTTAATTTGTAAAATAATTCACTTTTTTGTAAATTTACCTAAAAAATTTGTAAAATAAATTTACCAACATATAATAGTAAAATTACAAAGCAAACTGTAGTTTTCGTTTTATTAAATATACAACAATTTTTGTAAAAAGACAAAAATATTAGTAAAATAGAATTACAAGACCTTTTACTTGTAAATTTACAAACTTTTTTTTTTGAGTGTATTAAGCGAAATAAGTGCATTTTTAAAATCTCTGTAACGCTAAATTTTAGATTCAAACAAGTAGAAAAGTTAAATTCTACTAATCCGAATCTATGAATACCCTCCACAGTGCCCTTTTAAGTGATACAAAAATTTTGATCAGAAATATTTTATTTTGAGTAAAAAACTTTTTTCAGTCATTTTTGAAAAAAAAAAAATTACAACAATTTTTTTTAGTGTAAAATTTTTTTTTGAGTGTAATTTTTTTTTTTATTTTTAGTGCAAAAATACGTTGTAAAATATTTTGTAGCTTACCAACGTTTTTGAAACTTGTTTAACGGGGTTTTAACACTTGAATTTAAACTTATCTAAAATCACTGTTTTGCAGTGTCGGGTACAGCATTTGGCTTTGGAGGGGAAAATTTTTTTTTACTTCAAAGAAAAAATCGTAAATATCAGATGATGAAAGTATTTTTTATAAAAAACAAATGTCTCAGAATCTAAGACTTCTTTTTTAATAAAAAATGTCTCAGATTCTAAGACATTTTTCGTATAGAATAATTTTTGGATTCTAAGAACTTTTTCCACAGCAAAGTCTCAGATTCTGAGAAATTTTATTATAGAAAAAGTCTCATGTTTTAAAGCATTTTTTGAGATATTTTTCCTATAGAATAGGTCTCAGATTATTATATCTGTTCGTACTAAAATTTCAGATTCTGAGACCATTTTCTATAGAGAAAGTCTCAGACCTATTTCCTATAGAACAAATCTCAGATTCTCAGACCTTTTTTCTATAGAAAAAGTCTAAGATTCTGATACCTTATTCCTAAGGAAAAAGTTTTAGACTCTCAGACCTTTTTCCCATAGAAAATGTCTCAGATTTTGAGAGCTTTTTCTTAAATAAAAAAGTCTAAAATTCTGGCACTTTATCCCCTAAGAAAAAGTGACAGATTTTGAGAAATTTATCCTTTATAAAAAGTCTCAAATTGTAAGAACATTTTCCGTCAGAAAAAAAATAACATTCTGATTCAAAGACCATTTTCCTATAGAAAAAGTCTAAGATTCTGAGACCCTTTCCAAAAGATAAAGTCACAGATTCTGAGACGTTTTTCCTATTGAAAAAGTTTTAGATTCTTAAACCTTGTTTTTATATAAAAAGACACTTTTTTCTAAAGCAAATGTTTCAGATTTTGAGACCGTTTTCCTATAGAAAAATTCATAGATTATGAGACCTGCTATTACTAGACTGAAAAACAATTAGGCTTCAGGTCTAGACAACCTTCCAGCAGAGCTGTTTAAGTACACTCCTGCACTGGCCGATTATATTTGGCCACTAGTCAATGAGGCTTGGTCAACAGGAAACATCCCATTAGACTGGAATAAATAACAAAAATAACAAAATTGTTATGAAATTTAAAGTTCAAATGCGATTTTCTCGAAAAAAAAAGATGAACGTGTTTCTGATTTTTTTTGTGTGGATGGACAAACATCTAAACTTTTAAAAAAATAAATAAAAAAGAAAAAAAAAAGTGGCCGGATTTTTGATAAATTGACTTTTTTAAAAAATGGAAAATTTCAGAACGGGTTCTGAAAAAAAAAAAATTTAATCGATAGCCCATACAAAACTATATAAGAACGTAAATTTTTGACATTGTGGTGCATTCCGTTTTAATGTGATAAATATTTAATCAAGGCAACTCGCCACAAATTGTATCATTTTTTCAATATTTGACCACGCCTCCTAAGCCCAGTTTTCGAAAATTTGAAAAACCAAAAACGCAATTTTCTTAGTTACATATAGGGCTATCCAAACAACCTATTCAGAAATTTACGGGACACATGTTTTTTTTCGCTGGACATTTGGTGTGGAATGCCTCCTATATGGATTTAGTGCTCTAAGACTTTTTTAGATTTTTTAGTTTTTATATAATTTTTCATAGAAGATGTGTAATTTATTTTTATTTTTTATGCAAATACACTTAAAAAAAACCTTGTAAAACGACAAGAAAATTTTGTAATTTTATGTTTTTTCCTATTTGACAAGAATTCCTTGTAATTTTACAAGCTTTTTAACAGTAATTTTGTAATTTTACAAGCTTTTTACCAATAAAATTGTCAATTTACAAATATTTTAACGCAATAAAACTTACAAGGAGGTTTCGTGTTTTTACTAGATTTTTTGCTACCTCCTATTTTACGAGAATTCCTAGTAAATATTATGAGCTTTTTCGTAATTTTACAAGATTTTTACCAATAAAATTGTAAATTTACAACTTTTTTAGCGCAACTAAACTTACCAAGAAAATTTAGTAGATTTTTTTTTGTAAAAAAATGTTGAAAATTTGTAAAATTACAAAAAAAAATTTAAATTACAAAAAAAAAAATTAAATTTTTATCGAAAATTATTTGTTATAAATAGGGCAAGTACTTTCATGTATCTAAAAAACGAAAATATGTGCGTCTAAAACTCCAAAATATGCACTAAGAACTTTAAAAATATTCATCTAAAAATTATTGTTTTTTAATAACTTGTCAGCATAAATTAGGGTTGTCAACAGTGTTGCCATAACTTGGTTATCAAAAACGGCTAAATCCTTTTGAAAAAACGGCTAAAAAATGGCTAAAAAAAGGCTAAAATATATATTTTACTTTTTAAGAAAAACTAATGTAAATTCATATTTGTACCGTTTTTGATACATATATTAAAATAAGGAGATCTTTTGTTACTGTTTTGGCATATTTTAGATAAAATGAAGAGTGTTCAAAACACTTTTTGAATGATTTAAATATTTTATATTCAAATTTTTTATAAAAATATATATAAAAATTTTGACTACAAAAAATTTATTTAATTAAAAAATCTTTTTTAGTTATTTTGGCTTAAAAAAACTTTTCAACACGTGAATTCGAGGGGAAACTTTTTACCCTTGGGACTGTTTTCGCTGTAACCTGACCAGAAGAATTGCTAAAATATATATGCCACGATTCAGCAATCAGCCTTCAAGTTAAGTTTTGGACGTTAGCGTATTTTTAAAAGACAGAGAAACAGGCATTGCTAGATCGTCGAAAATTTAGTATAATGTTCATGGTATGAATATGACAAAAATTTACGTGATTTCATTTCAGACTAGTGTTAATAAAAACTCAAATATATGAAAAACAATTACCTACTAACAAAACAATCCAACATTTAAAAACCTTCTGATTAAAACATAAAACAAAAGTGTTTGAAACCGGTTTGGGAATACCAGAAATGTCTATAATTTTTAAAAATTAAAATTTCTCTTACATTTTTCAACTTAAACCTTTATAACAAATAGTATTAGAGTCTGTGCTCGATCTGTATAAACTTAAAACCCAATTAATTCTCTATTTTAGTATAAAAAACACACTAAAAATTACTTTTTAACCGAAAACTCAAAAATGGCTAAAAAACTGCTAAAATATTTTCGAAAATGGCTAAAAAAACGGCTAAGAGCTAAATGCCTTTTTCTCCGGCTAAACGAGTCCAAAAGGAGCTAAATCTAGCCGGAAAATGGCTAAATTGGCAACACTGGTTGTCAAATACTTTAAGGCCCTCTTAAAAATGTTTTTTTGAGTGGATAAAATTTTTAATTAGTAAAATATTTTTTAACTTGAGAAGTTTTTTCTTTGAGTCACTGAATATTTCTGAAGTAAAAAATTTTATAAAAGAAAAAAATATTATTAGATCAATGTTTTTCTAGAACAAGTTATTTTTAAATTCTTTTTGTTCTTTTTTCTAAAAAAAAAATTATTTATTTTTAAAATATTTTGTTTTTGCTTTTTTCAGAATTCTCCGATTTTCAAGTCATAAAATTAACTCAACAGCACAAGAACCCACCCTAACTCTAAGCAAAATAAAAACGCAATTTTCCTATAATAAAATCTTAAATTTGAAAACATTCATTTACGATTAGTAAAATGTCTCAGAATAGGAACATTTTAAATAGCAAACATTTCTCTGAATCTAAAAATTATACTTCCAGAATCAATTTTATGGGAAAAATGCATCAGAATATTATTTTTATAAATTCTGATAAATTTTTATTAAAAAATAAAAAATGTTTTATTCGACCTCTAAAAAATTATATTTTGAGGATGTTTATTCTGGCTCGAGGTCATTATTTTCTTTACTAATTAAAACCCTGATAAACTCCCAAATGAAATAACTCCCAAAAAAATGAAACAACTCCCAAAAATTTTGCATACGATTTGGGACTTATTTCATTATGAAATTAGTCCCAGTATAGTGGGATTTATTGCACAAATTTTGTTGGGATTTATTTCATTATGAAATAAC
Source organism: Pegoplata infirma (assembly GCA_963921195.1). NCBI lineage: Eukaryota > Metazoa > Arthropoda > Insecta > Diptera > Anthomyiidae > Pegoplata > Pegoplata infirma. Next base: position 162,011,110 of record OY992537.1, on the reverse strand, counting down.
TTCCAAATGAAAAAAACCCCAACAAAAATTAGTTTGGGAGTTATTTCATTTCTTTTTAAGGGAGTTATTTCATCAATGGTGGGACTTATTTCATTTTAATTGAAAACAATATATGGCGTACGGACATAGCGCCCAAGGTCTTATCACCCAAAACCGTAAATGTTATATCGCCCAAGCTGCGACATATAGCCCAAAATGATAGGTCTAAAAATGTTATTTCTCCCAAAACAAAATTGTCAAAAAATCCAAAACATTTTTTTTGGGCGAAATGTCGAAATTACGACTTCTATGAGGATGTTTATTCTGGCCATGATATTCTCATAGCATAATTTTCAAGAAAAAAAAATTTTTTTTATTTATTTATGCTGGTCATTTTTGCAAGACTTAATCGACGCGTGTTTCGGAATTTGTCAATTTCCATTGTCAAGATTATTTAGCAAAAAATAGAAACGATTTACTACAAAGTAGCAAACGAGTCTAATGACAAATCGTTTGTGCACAAACTAAAATATTAATACATATTCGCCTCTATTTTTTAATAAAAATTTATCAGAGTTTGAGCATAATGGTTGGCACGCCACAGTGATGAATAACCCTAATATGGCTTATTACACTCCCAACAACACAAATAACATATTGTTGTAGTCCAATGGACTATCATATGCAAAATTGTTTTAAATATTTTTGTTGGTTATTGACAATCGTTGCCTTATTAGTATGGTACAATTTCTTCGTCTTTCTAATTGCCATTGTGAATAGAGGCGAATATGTATTAATATTTTAGTTTGTGCACAAACGATTTGTCATTAGACTCGTTTGCTACTTTGTAGTAAATCATTTCTATTTTTTGCTAAATAATCTTGACAATGGAATTTGACAAATTCCGAAACACGTGTCGATTAGATCTTGCAAAAAGATAAATAAATTTAAAACAAAAAAAAAAAAATAATAATTTTCTTGAAAATTATGCTATGAAAATATCATGGTTTTAATTAGTAAAGAAAATAATGACCTCGAGCCAGAATAAACATCCTCAAAATATTTCTATAAATAAATATATATTTCTATAAGAAATAGTGGATAGGTTTTGAATTTTTCCAAGGAAGTTTTGAAAAAATATTGTAGAAAATTAAAAAAAGTCCAATTTATAAGAAAATATGCATTTATACCAAAATATGCAAAAATATGCAATTACAATTCAATGCCATTTTATTGCAAATTTATTGCTTCGGATAGATATTTAATTTATGTTATAAATATTTACAATGCTGAGTAAAAATATGCATTTTCATGAAAGTACTTTCCCTAGTTATAAACAAGGAAAGGTTTTTTGACAAGGTTTCTTTTAGTGTATGAAATGTTCTAAAGGTTTAATCTATGACTTGGGCTGTTAACATTTAACACGATCAGTGTTGCCAGAAAATATTTAGCTCTTGTCCCCAATTTGAAAAATGAAATCCCCAAAAATACCCTACAAATTATATAAAATCCCCAAAAAAAAATTTTTAATTAATTTTAAGGTTAGACCTTTTTATGACATTTAAATATTAAATTTTAAATAAAAAAGTTATATTAAATCGCCTTCTCGAGATATGGGAATTTGAATTTTTTGTGAATCAAGCCACCAAATCCAAGAATTCTGTTGATATTAAAAAAAGCGTTAATGTTGTCTTTTTTCCTTTTCCCAACAAAATTACATAACTTTTGAAAAAAATCCAGCCTCGATAAGATCAGGAATACCATCAGAACATTGTAAGAAAGTTTAAAATGTAATTTTTTTGATTTTATCCTTATAACTATTCGAATTTTGAAAAAAAAAAAATCTGTTCAAATTAGATATTTCACCCAGAAAAGTTTTAGAGTTACTATTTACGGTTATTCAAAAAGTTTTTAATTTAAGTTGTTTTAAACGTTTTATCGCTTGTTTTTCAAGGAAAATAATATATTGAATGATTTATACAGTTGTAAAAGCAATAAACTACAAAAGTTACGAAAAAATATTTTTATCACTTAAATTATTTGTGACTGATTATTCCATATAATTTTACAGAAGTACGGTTTTTGTAGTTTGTTATTCAAAAAATTTTATTTTTACTTCACAAAATAAAAATATACATATAAACAGTTAAAATAACTGAAATATCGTTTGTTTTTACGGAATGTCTAGTCATTTATTAAAGTTTAAAAATAACTGAAAAATAATGTTTGTATAACTTTAACACACACTTTTCCAATATTAAGAAATTTAATTTTTCTGATGACTGATTCGTATTCAGGAGGCAGGTATACTTAAGCAAATGTATTTTGAATTTTTTCTCTCAATATTACCAAAAAAACTATTAAAATTGGTACAAAAAAACGTATCTTTAAAAATAATTTTGATTTTTTTTGCAAATATTTTTGGATACAATCAATGGATTTTAAATTTTAACCTCAGGTTCTCTTTATTGGAGTGTCCACGTTACACACATATCTGGTTTGAACAGGAAATTTCTTGTAAAATTTGGATATTTATTGCAAAAAGGACGTTGTCAACTTCCTTGACATTACCTGATGGTATCCCTGATCGTATCGAGCCCGAGTTTCTTAGATATGTTAGGATTTTTATAAGAAATTTGAATAAAAAAAATATATTCCTTTAACAGACGCTTTTTCATTATTAAAAGAATTGTTGGTTTTGAAGGCTTGGTCCACAAAATATTAAAATGCCTATGTCTCGAGAAGGCTAATTGATAAAACTTTTCTGATGACAGATTCGTGCTAGGAGGTAATACTCCAAAAGTTTCTATTCGGTTGTCAAATAATTTTTTAAACGACCCAGAAAAATACTAAAAGTCAATTAATGCAGTTAAAGACACCAGTACCTATTTTTTGGCCTCCAATACTTTTGACCACCAATTTTTTTGTAAACAAAGAAATTTTTTTTTTATTTTGATATCTCATTACTTTGCACTTAAGTAGATGTTTTAAAATAAATAAACAAAATATTTTTTTATTGTTCCCAAATAAATTGGTGGTCAAAAGTATTGGAGGTAAAAAAATAATGATTGACTTTTAGTATTTTTGTTTGTCGTAGAAAAATTATTTGACAACTGAATATAAACTATTCGGAGTTGGAAAATAAATAACTTTGTTCGACCCTCGTAAAACATTTTTTATTTACTAAAATTACTCCCGACCTACATTATTTTATCTTGCCCAATCTAAATGATGGGAGTAAGGACAGTTTTACGAGGAATTTAAAAACAATATTTTTGTTTTTCAAAAAACGTCAAAAAATAATTAAAGCATTGTTATTTCAATTTAACTACTTTGACATTAACAAATGAATGCAGTTGTAATTTTTGACAGCATTCTGTACCAATGTCAATCTCATTGATTGGTAATAGTCTTAACAGTTTTAAAAATTTTAAAAATTAAATTTTTAATTTTTGAAATAAAAAAATCCCCAAATTTTAGAGAAAATCCCCAAAAATTATCGAAATCCCCAAATCCCTCCCATGGAAATCTTATCCCCAAACCAAACTTGAAATCCCCATTTTGGGGACAAATCCCCTTATCTGGCAACACTGAACACGATATCAATTAACACCGTCCTAGGATCTAGTCATGTAAAAAAAAAGTAATAGGTCCCCATCTGAGCCAGTTCTGAACTGGTCACAGGATCGGTTACACTATCCGAAGGGTACAAACTGGTGACTCATTGTTTTCTCATCTCTTTTCCATGTTCAAGGATAATCGCTGAGTGCTCTCTTGTAAGTGGATGGTACTCAAATCCCCGCAACGATTTTATTCTCTCATAGCTCTGACATATACTAAAGTATAAATTTGTTATATGCCCTTTTTATTAAACGAAGTGTGTTTGCATAAACAATTCAATGACGTCGATGGTTGTTAAATTTGTTTTAATACTCTACACTAATTTTCGTCGTCCTTCAGTTTTTTTCTTAACTCCCCCCACCACTTTTCATGCCCCTTTCCCGTTGACAACATGCATACATAGGTGGTTTGATAACAAAATATTGTATGTACATTTGGTGTAAATATAAATAAATGGATTCTGATTAAACATTGGCGGCATGTCATTGTGGCGCCATTACACAAAAGTTAAGATATTTTAATAAAACATTTGAATTTGTTAAACTGTTAAGAGAAGTTGGAGCTATGAACATTTCAGAAACAAATGATTAACAAATACATATGTGATTTTAAAAGTTTCAAAATAAAATAATGAGAAAGTTTACTCTAGCTCGAGGCCACATTATTGTAGTTATTATTACGACGATATTGATAAGGTAACAATTTTTAAGAAACAATTTATTTATTATAAGGGTTCAAGTTGAAAAAATGCAGAAGAAAAATTGAAATTCCAAAAATTATAGACATTTCTGGTATTTCCCATACCGGTTTCAAACACCCCAGTTAGTGTTATCATCAGTAGGATTTTAAATGTCAGTTTGTATTGTTAATGTTTGGAAAACATTTGGTAATTTTTGGAAGGTTAATTGAATCAGTTGAGAACGGCTGAACCGATTTGCATAATTTTTTTTTTTATAATGTGCGTCATAGTCCAACTTAGGTTTTTACGAAAATAAAAATTGACCACGCCTACTTTAACGCCCATTTTTTTTTGTTGATTTATTTATAATCAGAAAACGGCTGCACCGATTTGGCTATTTTTTTTTTCAACACATGTGTGGACCCTAATGGGCCCTAACTTTGGACCCAAAAAAGTTAGAATTCCCTAAAATTTTAAAATGCTCATATCTCCGTAAATATTGCCGACACAACAAAAAGTCCAAAAGCATTTTTGTAGCTCTCAACACGTAGAACAAGACCGCAAAATACCCAAAAGTAATATTTTTGAAGTTATCGAGTTTTTTAATTCTCAAAAAAAAAAAAAAAATAATCACCATATATTTTAATGTTGTAAAGGCGTGATTAGACGAGAGAGAATCCCCCTAGATTTAAAGTAAAACACAACTCTGTGGTAACTTTTAAAATTGGAATGTCAAATAAAATTTTATTTTATATTTTTTTATTTACTTTAATTCGGTTTCCAATCTACAAATTATTGACTAAATGTGCAAAAACAAATAAAAATATAATGAAAATCATCAGCAAAAACAAGTATTAAAGAAATGAGATTTGACACAACAGTTTTCAAAGTCAAAAGTATATTACCACAGAGTTGTGTTTTACTTTAAATCTAGGGGTTTTCTTTCCCGTCTAAACGCGCCTAAAGAAACATCTCAGTTCAAGAAAATTCAAATGAACAAATAATAAAAATATGATGTATATTAATTTTATTTATACTTCATAATTTTGTATCTTTTATTGTATGTTTAATTATTAAATTTTGTAATATCAAGATTTATTTTTGTTTAGTTCTGTAAAACTTGATCTACAATGGTTTACTAATTTTTCTGCTAAGATATTTCTGTGAGTGTATTATTTTTTTATTGTTTTACTAAATGAAATAAATTTTTTACGTTTTTATTTAATTTTGTTTGACTTTTGGGAATAATATTTTATCCAAAAATAAGACAGTGCACCAGTGGATTTATACTTTTGACCTATTGTATGTTGTTGGTTTCGACGAGTAGATCTCAAAAATGTACATTTACCTTTCCAAATACCCCCTAATAATCAAAAAAGGCATTGTTTTGAAATTAAACAAGTCAATATACAATGGGTACTATTCCTTTCTAAATAATTATGGAATCTGATCATTTTTAAACTCTGTCAAAAATATGTAAAACAACCTTCACTTTGAATAAGCCAACTTTTAACAGATTTGGTTGGATATTTTAACTTAATTAACTGTCATTTAGTTTTAGAAAATAATAGAAATTTTCTTATAATTTCACTGATTCTTTTTCAGAAGTTCAGATTGTTTATCCGAAATTAGCAGATTTTTCTGCTAAAATCGCAGATTTTCAATCTGAAATCCGCAGAAAATTCTGATGTCTTTAAAGATTTGTCCGCTGATTCGATTAAGAGATTGTTTTAAAACCTAAGAATTCGTTTAAAAAGGTAAATATTTCAGAAATATCTCAAAACTATTTTTTTCAGTAATTTTAGTAATTTAGAATAACAAATCGGCAAAAAATAAAAGAATTTGGAAATTTCTTTGGGTAATTTTGGGGATTTCCGTTCTTAAATTTGGGAATATGAATAAAAATGAATCCGGCAACACTCCATTAATTCACTAAAACCATGTCTGCACTAATTGAAGTGTGGTTGTTGTCTAGAATAACTGTGTAGTGTAATAATATGGCGATGAGATGTCGCTGATCTCGAAAATGAAAAAAAAATAATTTTTAACAAAATTAAAATCGTGATATCTCAAAAACTAATTATTCGATTTTAAAAACTTTAACTTTTTTGAACTCAGCACAGGGAAATTAGTCAGAAAAGTGATATAAAAAGTCTTAAGTATGTATTTTTTTTTTCGATTTGCTCTAGGGTTCTGAAACTTTGACCGCGATGCGCCTCGTGATCCCGTGGTCCGATTTGGCCAAAAATTTCAGTATCGTATTTTTTGACCTAGTTTTACTATATTCCGCCTACACTTTTTTGAAATTCCAAAAAAAAAATAAAAAAATCAGTCTAATGTACACATTTGCACATATATGACATGTACTTCCATATGTGTCCCGATACAAGATGTTTGAATTTTTCTCAGGACTTAGAAAATTTTTCAAAATTTATTTTCTAAAAACAGTTTTTAATGACTTTTACTACAAACACTTGGTACTTCGAAAATTAAAAAAAAAAAACTTAGAAAATTTTTCAAAATTTTTTTTTCTTAAAACATTTTTTAATTATTTTTTTATTAAAAACCGAAAAAAAGTTGCCAAAAAAATTTTGTGTCTGGGACTTAAAAACCAAAAATTTTGGAACTTTGAAAATTAAAAAAAAAAAAATAAAATAAAAAACATAGAAAAAGTTTTTTTTCTGAAATTTAAAAAAAATTTTAAGACTTCAAAAATAGTGAAGCATTTTTTTTCTAAAACAATTTTAATGAAATTCTTTACACCAAAATGCAAAACGGAATTAAAAAAATATATGTTACATATGTGATCATATGTGTCCATATATTTACATATGCCGCCAATTTTCGCATTTGCTTCATATATGTAATACATATGGACGAGCATATATGAATAATAGAGTGTCCCTTATTTTGGAAATGTTGGAAATCTTGAGACGGTACCCGCTCATTTTTTTCCTTTTGACTTAAAAATAACTCAGGAAAAATTTTACGCCCCTAGGACCACGCCTTCCCTACGCGACGGGCCCTTAAAGAGCGGGGCCTAAAAAATCATTTTTCCATACAAACCAAAAAATTTTTTTTTTGATTTTTAATTTTTTTGTTATTATTTATTATATTACTTGGTTTGCTTATTCACAACAAAAAATTTGATTTTGGTGGGATAAGTCTTTCAGCGCTAAAAAATTTTTCGCAAAAAAAAATTTTGAGCCGCCGGGGTCCTACAGTAAAAAGTTTTTAAAAAATATTTTTTTTTAGTTTTGACCAGCAACGGTTTTAGCTGCTATGTTGCTTTAAATGATATATATTCATAAAAAAATATTTTTTGTATCTGTGACATCTTAATCGTGTTCTAAAAAAGGGTAAAAAATGCATTGATGATTTTTTTCGATACACGATAAAAATGTCACAAATATGAATAATATTTTTTTTGGAATATATATCATTAAAAACAACATAAAAACTAAAACCATTGCTTTTCAAAACTAAAAAAAAATATTTTTTAAAAATTTTTTACCGTAGGATTCCTACGGCTCAAAATTTTTTTTTTCGAAAAAGATAAAGATGTCACAGATATGAATAATTTTTTTTTTGGAATATATATCATTTAAAGCAACATAGCAACTAAAACCGTTGCTGGTCAAAACTAAAAAAAAATATTTTTTAAAAATTTTTTACTGTAGGACCCCGGCCGCCCAAATTTTTTTTTTGCGAAAAATTTTTTAGCGCTGAAAGACTTATCCCTCCAAAATCAAATTTTTTGTCGTGAATAAGCAAACCAAGTAATATAATAATTAATAACAAAAAAATTAAAAATAAAAAAAAAATTTTTTTGGTTTGTATGGAAAAATGATTTTTTAGGCCCCGCTCTTTAAGGCCCCGTCGCGTAGGGAAGGCGTGGTCCTAGGGGCGTAAAATTTTTCCTGAGTTATTTTTAAGTCAAAAGGAAAAAAATGAGCGGGTACCGTCTCAAGATTTCCAACATTTCCAAAATAAGGGACACTCTAATGAATAATATATGAATAACATCTGACATTTTTCACCGGGTAATTTCAATACTGGCCTCGAGCTCGTATTAATCTGAAAATTGTTTGTGAAAAAATATTTGTCAATCTGAAAGTTCTTAATATAAAGAGAAATTTTCTTTGGGAAAATTTGTTGCGAAGGTGACAATTTTGGTATAAAAAAAATGATTTTTCCTATAGGAAAAATGTATCGAATCAGAGACTTTTTCTATAGAAAATATGCCTGAGATACTCAGACTTTTTATACCCTCCAACTACAGTATGGGGGTATACTCACTTTGTCATTCCGTGTGTAACGCATCGAAATATCGGTGTAGGACCCCATAAAGTATATATATTATTGATCAGTGATCGATTCTAAGACATTCTAGCGATGTCCGTCTGTCCGTCCGTCCGTCCGTCCGTCCGTCCGTCTGTCCGTCCGTCCGTCTGTGGAAGACACGATACAGTCCAAAATAAAAGTGGTAGACTCCTGAAATTTGGCACATATATGTCTTATGTTCATAGGCTGGTTAAGTTCAGAGATGGGCAAAATAGGACCAGGGGAAAAAAAGTTCCCCCTTGAAGAACTAAACAAACCTCTGAAAAATACCATATTTTTACATGATTTTTTGTGTTTTTGTTTAACAAATCCAACATTTTAATGCTACAAGAAGTTCAAGGTCCTGCATTTGGACCCACAGAATTAGAAAAAATCGTTTTACGGTCCGCCCCCCCCCCTTTTTTGGGCGTGGAATATTTTTTTTTTTTTATATAATGATAAATTTGTATTTCTTTAGTGCAAAAAGCATAAGAATTATTTTTTTTAACACTTATTCGAGAGGAATTGTGCCCCCCAATTACCACTACCGACCCCCCCCCCCCCCCCCAAAAAAAAAGACGCCCCTGCAATTTTTTTTTTTTTTTATTTATTTGCATGTTGGAGGGTATAAAAGATTCGGCACAGCCGAATTTAACACTCTTACTTGTTTTCTTATAGAAAAAGAAATGGGAAAAGCGTCTTAAAATCTGAGACTTGTTTTACAGAAAAAATGTCTCAGAATTTGCGACTTTTTATAAGGGAAAAATGTCTTACAATCTGAGAATTTTTCTCAGAATGTCTCAGAATCTGAGACTGCATTTACAGTTTTTCATTTCGTGGTCCTGTTTCCTTTTTAAAGGACTTCAAAGTATTCGAGGAAAACATTTTGTTAAATATTTTTTTTAATATTTGTACTTGTCCTAGGATTCCACTACACCATTTACAGATGTAATTCGTAAAAGATCAATTGTAATTCGAAGATTCTACTTGTTATTCGAAGATTCAATTTGTAATTCGAAGATTCCATTTGTAATTCGAAAATTCTATTTGTAATTCGAACATTCTATTTGTAATTCGAAGATTCCATTTGTAATTCGTAAAAGATCTATTGTAATTCGTAAAAGATCAATTGTAATTCGTAAAAGATCAATTGTAATTCGTAAAAGATCAATTTTAATTCGAAAAATATCAATTGTAATTCGAAGATTCCATTTGTAATTCGTAAAAGATCTATTGTAATTCGTAAAAGATCAATTGTAATTCGTAAAAGATCAATTGTAATTCGTAAAAGATCAATTTTAATTCGAAAAATATCAATTGTAATTCGTAAAAGATCAATTGTAATTCCTTAAAGATCAATTGTAATTCGAAGATTCCATTTGTAATTCGAAAAAGATCAATTGTAATTCGTATAAGATCAATTGTAATTCGAAGATTCTATTTGTAATTCGAAGATTCCATTTGTAATTTGAAGATTCCATTTGTAATTCGAAGATTCTATTAGTAATTCGAAGATTTTATTTGTTATTCGAATATTCCAATTGTAATTCGTAAAAGATAAATTTTAATTCGTAAAAGATCAATTGTAATTCGTAAAAGATCAATTGTAATTCGTAAAAGATCAATTGTAATTCGAAAATTACATTTGTAATTCGAAAAAGATCAATTGTAATTCGTAAAAGATCAATTGTAATTCGAAAATTACATTTGTAATTCGAAAAAGATCAATTGTAATTCGTAAAAGATCAATTTTAATTCGTATAAGATCAATTGTTATTCGTAAAAGATCAATTCTAATTCAAAAAAGATAAATTGTAATTCGTAAAAGATCAATTGTAATTCGTAAAAGATCAATTGTAATTCGAAGATTCCATTTGTAATTCGAAGATTCCATTTGTAATTCGAAGATTCCAAATGTAATTCGAAAACCAATGAGTAAATCAACAAAAATAATGTTTTCAAAGGCGTGAGAAACGATTTTTTGTTGATCTACTCGTTGGTTTTCGAATAACAATTGGAATCTTCGAATTATAAATGAAATCTTTGAATTACAAATGGAATCTTCGAATAACAATTGATCTTTTACGAATTACAATTGATCTTTTACGAATTACAATTGATATTTTTTGAATTAGAATTGATCTTTTACGAATTACAATTTATCTTTTACGAATTACAATTGATATTTTACGAATTACAATTGATATTTTACGAATTACAATTGATATTTTACGAATTACAATTGGAATCTTCGAACTACAATTGGAGTATTCGAATTACAATTGGGGTATTTGAAATGCAAATGGAATCTTCGAATTACAAATAGAATCTTCGAATTACAAGTAGAATCTTCGAATTACAATTTATCTTTTACGAACTACATCTGTAAATGGTGTAGTGATGGGAAATGAAAGAAGAGGATCTCCGCTAATTTTCCCATTTTTGGACATATCAATAGAAAAGAAGGTAAGCAATGTGCTTTCAAAACTTTATCATTTAAAATTTTAAACAAAATATATTGATTAAGTTTTGAAAGGACATTATTCACATCCTTTTCCTGTTATGGTTAAATAACAAAAACAAGTAGAAAAGTTAAATTCGACTTTGCCGAATCTATGAATACCCTTCACAATGCATTTTTTTTAAAGGGTAGTACATTTTTTAACGTGAAAAACTTAACAATTTTGATTAGAAATATTTTATTTTGAGTAAAAAACTCTTTTTTTGTCATTTTTTTTAAATAAAAGAAAAATTACTATTTTTTTTTTTTGAGTGTAAAATTTTTTTCGAGTGTAATGTTTTTTTTACTGTAAAAATATTTCTTACACAAAATATTGTCATTTTTGTAAAAAAAAAAAAAAAAATTTTTTGTGTAAATTTTTTTTTGAGTGTAAAATTTTTTTGAGTGTAAAATTTTTTTTGAGTGTAAAATTTTTTTCGAGTGTAATTTTTAAGTTACCATTGCTTTTAAAACTAAACAAGTTTAAAAAGCATTGCTTTAAAATTAAACAAGTTTGAAAAGCATTGTTTAGTTACCACCAATGCTTTTAAAACTTGTTAAAACACGTGGCATTTTAGATGATACTAATCTGAAATTCAAGGTTTTGCTTATAACTTTTGAACCACTGGACCGACGGAGCTGAAATTTAAAACCAAACAGACCCGGGGAACGGCAAAGATACGTGCCAAGCTTCAGTAGCCTCATTATTGTCTTTCGAAAGTTATCGTGTTTTTTATCTCGTAAATTCGCGAAATACCCTTGCCGAAATTTACTCTTTTGCTCATAACTTTTGAACCACTGTACCGATTTGGCTGGATTGCAATACCAACCTGACCAGGTAAATGACAAACATATATGCCAAACTTCAGTAGCCTCTGTAAAGTCTTTCAAAAGTTAGCGTGTTTTCTACGGACGGACAGACAGACAGACAGACAGACGGACGGACGGACGGACGGACGGACGGACGGACATCGCTAGATCGACTTAAAATCGATCGAGGATCATAAATATATATACTTTATGGGGTCCTAGACCAATATTTCGGGGTGTTACAAACGGAATGACAAACTTATATATACCCTCTATCACTAGAGTGGAGGGTATAAAAAAATGGGAAAATTAGCAAGGATTCTCCTCTTTCATTTGCCATCAACATTGACATTATAAGACAAGTACATAAATTAAAAAAATATTTTAAAAACTGTGGTCCTTTAAAATTTTGAATTCCTTTTAAAAGGAAACAGGGTCTCGAAATAAAAAACTGTAAATGCAGTTTTACTTCAATTGATCACAACATTCAGACGTATATCATCCGGTTCATGTTTAATATTGGCTGTCGGACGGTGTAATACAACAGTATTTTAAACATGTTGCATAGCTAAACGGTAACGAAGTACCGGTCGAGTTAGCAAGTACAGTCAAACCCGGTTATAACGAACTCCGAGGGACCAGTAAAAATAGTTCGTTATAAGCGAAGTTCGCTATAAGCGGGGTATATTTTGTATCAACCTAGTTTTATTTCAAAGAAAAAAATCCAATTTTGTTTAATTTGACGTTTTTTTGAAAGTAAACTACTTATTGAGAAGAATACACTAAAAATATAAATAAATTTAATAAAAATAATAATATTAACCAACAATTTCTAACCATTAATGAGTTTGGTGAACACAGAGCTTCAAAGAATGAAATCCTTTTCGAATGAATTCTCAAAAAAGTCCATTCAATTTTCATAGTCAGTGAATGCATTCGATTTCATAAATCAACATAGAATGCATCTGGAATTCATTCGATTGAATGAACAAAAATTAATGCATTCGATTTCTTGTTCTTGTTTTATCATTCCACTGCGAATGCAATCGATTTTTTAAACATATAGACAAAAACGGAGCCAAATTTTGGTCCATAGTATCGCCTACTCTCTTAACATACGATGACCCTAATGGGCTCTAATTTTGAATCCAAAAAAATTGGTGTTCCCGAAAATTTTAAAAATGCCCATATTAACTGCCTATACGACAAAAAAATGTGAAGAGTTTTAGCGATACCATGGACAAAAAATTAACTCCGTTTTGCTCTATCTTGGTTAGTTTTTTTAAGTTTTTTATGCAATGAATGAATAAGCCATTCGATTTTTCAAATTGAATAAAAAGAAAATCGATTGCATTCGCAAGTGAATGCATTCGATTTTTAAAAGTCGAATGAAAAAAAAATCGAATGCATTCGATTTTTGAAAGTCGAATGAAAAATAAAACGAATGCATTCGATATTTATAAATCGAATGAGTCTAAAGTGAATTCATTCAATTAGCTAAAATGTGATTGGGGAATGCAATCACTAAATTTTCACTCAGAATGACAAATCGAATTGAGGAATGAAATCCTTCGAAGCTCTGGGTGAACATAATTGCCGCAAATTTCAAAATATGTATGGGAGTTCGTTATAAAAAGGTAAATATACATGAAATTGTGTTCGTGGGACCATAATAAGAAGTTCGTTTTAACCGAGGATTCGTTATAAAAGAAGTATTTTGTGTGAATATTGTTGCCAAAACGTCGGGACTTTAGAATTAGTTCGTTATAACCGAGAATTCGTTACAACCGAGTTCGTTATAACCGAGTTCGACTGTATATTATACATACATATAAAATTACTAGGGCAAGTACTTTCATGAAAATGCATGTTTTTACTCAGCATTGTAAACATAACATAAATTAAATATCTATCTGAATCAATAAATTTGCAGTAAAATGTAGGGATGTCGCGAATAGTGTATTCGGCATTTTACCGAATATTTACTATTCGGTAATCGGCTTGAACCGAATACGAATATTGCCGAATAGCTTGATTATTCATAAGCCTGTATTTTATCTATGTAAAAAATTGAAAAGAAGTACCAGATTAAAAAAACAACAACGCTTTTGTTGACTCTATTTTTTCTGTTACCTTAACAATTTGAATCAAGTGCTCACGTTTTTTTTTGTACAAAAAATAAACTAAAATGAATACAAAAAAAAAAATAGAAAGTAAATAAAGTGTTTTTTTAACAAATTTAAATTTTGCCGAATATTCGGCAAACTATTTAACCGAATATTCTAAAATCATACCGAATATGCCGAATACCGAATAGTGACGAATATTCGCGACATCCCTAGTAAAATGGCATCGATTTGTAGTTGCTTCAGGCCCTATTAATCCCCGGGACCTGATGGTATAATCCCGGCTGAGTTGCAGCAAGTGTCGGACTATATAGGCCCATTGCTGTATAATCTATACACAGCATGCATCAACCAGACGTATATTCCTTTCAAATGGAGGGATACCAGAGTCGTCTTTATCCCAAAGGCAGGGAAAAGTTCCCACACAGCTCCGAAGGATTTCAGACCAATTAGTCTGTCTTCTTTTTTGTTAAAGACAATGGAATGAATGATAGACTCATATTTGCCTAGAGTAATTGACCCGAGGTTGCTTTCGACAAAGCAACATGCATACAGCAAGGGTAGATCAACGGAAACAGCTCTTCATGAGCTCGTTGGTACCATCGAGAGATCGCTTTCGGTAAAGGAGTGGTGGCCTTTCTTGATACAGAGGGGGCTTTTAATAATGTCATCCTAGACACGATAATTTTGACATTGTCTGGTCTGGGAGTAAAGCGTGGGATCGTTTAAATGGTGGAAAACCTACTTGCCAATAGACGTATAACGTCTGAATTGGGAGCGTCCGTCATATATCGATTTGTCAATAGGGGAACACCATAGGGAGGTGTTCTTTCGCCGCTTCTTTGGTACCTGGCACTGAATTCAATGCTGCTATCTCTAGAAGCACGTGGTTGTCATGTTGTCGCATATGCTGACGATGTCGCGATAGCGGTAAAGGGGAAGCTTCTGCCAACATTGAGGGACATTCTGCGGGGTTCTCTGATAGATCTGTCTAAATGGGCAAGAGACTGTGGTCTAGGAGTTAATCCAAATAAAACAGAGCTTGTTTTGTTTACAAGGAAAAATAAGATTCCTGCTTTTGATCCTATTTCTCTGGACGGCACTGAAGTCCCCTTCTCAGATGGAGCCAAGTATCTTGGAGTATTTCTGGATAGGAAGTTGAATTTCAGGCGTAATATTGAGGAACGGATGAGAAAAGCAACGATTGCTTTATATTCCTGTAAAAGGGCCATTGAAAAACGATGGGGTTTTAGCCCTCAAGTCGTTCATTGGATCTATACAGCAGCGGTGCGTCCAATTTTGCTGTATGGAATAATTGTCTGGTGGCCTATTTTAGAAACAAAAGCGAGCTGTGTCTTTATCACGAAGGTACAGAGAATGGCGTCGATGTGCATCACTGGTGCTCTGCGTACTACACCTACGGCTGCATTAGAAATCCTCCTTCACCTGATACCATTGGACATATTGGGTAGGCAGTATGCGGCTGCGTCGGCAATTCGACTTAATAGCACGCTGCAATGGAGGAGCAGCGATTGTGCCCATAGCGCGATCTTGAAGAAAATAACTATACCACAAAATGTGGACTGTGCTCCCTCTTTGAGCGCCACTTTACCACTATGATACCATCCAGGGAGTCTTGGATGGGGGACATTCCGGGTAGTGGAGCCACCATAAATTTTTACACAGATGGATCGAGGCTGCACGAACAAATGGGCCTTGGAGTCTATTCGGAAGAGCTTGGATTGAGCCTGGCTTGAAGATTGCCAGATCATTGCAGTGTTTTCCAGGCAGAGATGCTGGCAATAAAGGAAGTGGCTGACTGGTTGAGCTGCAATGTCTTGTCTACAACCGCAGTCAACATCTATACTGACAGTCAAGCAGCTGTAAAGTCCCTGGATTCAATGTTTCTGAAAACAAGATCTGCCCTTAACTGCCGCACGTCTTTAAATGAGATGGCCAAGCAGTTTAACATACGACTCATATGGGTCCCAGGGCACAGAGATATTCCAGGGAATTGCAAAGCCGATGAGCTTGCAAGACTAGGAACTACCTTACAGGTTCCAACAGAATTGGAATCTCTTAACCAGGGGCGCACAAGTGAGCTGATATCGCTTCCAAGAGGAGAGATTTCGACGTTGGTTTCTATAATTACTGGACACTGTCTTATAGGCAAGCATGCAGAGCGGTTAAATGTGCCGTCGAATGACTTTTGCCGAAGTTTCATGGATAAAGAGGAGTTGGAAACTATCGAACACTTTATTTGCCATTGCCCGGCACTTTCTGGTCAGAGACTTGCTTCACTGGGATCTAGGGCTGTACGATCTTTCTGATTTGTCGGATGTCAAAATTCAACATCTAAGGAGTTTCATAAGAAGCTCAAACTGGTTTACCGACAGGGACTAGTAGGGAAACCTATTACGGTCCCGTGGTATCACAATGGACCTCAGAGTCTACGTGTGTTGACGTAAAAAGTCAGCAGCCACTTACAACCTAACCTTGTAGTTGCATTTTTTGGTATAAATGCATATTTTTGCATATTTTCATAAAAAATTGGACTTTTTTTAATCTTCATCAATATTCTGAGGTATTTGTTATAGAAAATTGATACTGAAAGTATAATTTTTAGATTCTGAGAAATGTTTCCGATTAAAATGCTTCTGTTCTGAGACATTTTACTAATCGTAAAGAAAAAAATGTTTTCGAATTAAAGATTTTTCGACAGAAATATAGATTTTTTTATTTAGGGTGGTGTCTTTTGCCATTGAGTTAACTTTTTGAAAATCTGAAAATTCTAAAAATTCTGAAAAAGTATTTTCAAAATAAACAATTTTTTTAGAAAAAAAATTACTTGTTTTAGAAAAACAATGTACTTAATATTTTTTTTTTAATTTTTTACTCCAAAAATATTTATTGAGTCAAAGAAAAAAACTCCTTAAGTAAATTTGTTCAATAAACATTTTTTTTATCACATGTGTCTATAAAAAAATACTTTACTAATTAAAAATTGTGTAAAACTTATCGAGGACCTAAAAGTTTTTGACAAATCATTATTTATGTTGACAAACCTATTTGTTTAGTAAAAAAAATATTTCTAAATGCATATTTTTGAGGTTTTTAGTGCATATTTTGGATTTTTAGGCACATATTTTCGATTTTTAGATGCATGAACGTACTTGCCCTAATAATTACTATTTTTCTATACATATATGTCTTTTACACATATGTAATAATTAAATTTTATCATTATCCAATTGTATATGGTGATGATAATGCTGTCATATGTGCTACTTTTTATTTACTGTTTCAAAAAGAAAACATAAAAAAATAAACACTGTGTAATTAAATTGAAAATAATGGGATGTTATGGACAAGTTGTTTGTTTCTGATGTAATAAAATAAAAACAAAAAAAATGTCCTTTCAAATGTTGTATTAAATAGAATCCATTATTTTATGATAGTGATGATGATGCCTGATGATGATGATGATGTTGCATTAACACCGCCATACAATACAAATTATACGGTTGGATATTAAGGATTATAAAAGTTATCAAAAGAATAATTTACAGCAACAACAAAAGGATCTTTAAGGATTTTAAAGAAAAAATTAAAAAAGGAAAACAACAAAACAAATCTTTAGGCATTGCAATTTTTATTGGCAGGCGTGTTGGCTGCTGCTGATGCGACTAATGCCAGTGTCGATGCTGCTAATAAGAGCTTAAATACAATAGAAGCAAATTGAATTTTATTTAATCTTAAATTTAACTTCTTCTCTCTTTTGTTATTGATGATGATGATGATGACGTTGGTAAATATAATGCTACAAGTACATGATATCACACACTATGCTCAAACAGTATTTGGAGATTTTTTTCAATACACCTTCCGACAAAAAAAATAATAAAACGTCGTTAAACATGAACTGGATAACATATGACTGAATGTAGAGATCAAATTTAGTAAAATTGCATTAGTTTTCTATTTCGTGATACTGTTTCATTTTAATAAGTCCCAATTAATAGAGGGCAATTTTAATTGCCGCAATTCTTAGTTTATAGGAGAGAGAGGTAAGAGGAATGGAAAGGGGAAAAAACTTGCTCGTACTGGCAATTCGTTTTGTTTTTTCATTCGCAACTCTCACTCTATAGAGTATTTTCACATTCCTTTTTGGAATTGCCGAACAGAATTGCCAGTGTGTGAACATATACGGCAAGTTCAAAAAAAGAGAAACACAAAAATTGCCGCAATTAAAATTGCCTGTTGTGAATTGGAACTAACAATAAGACTTCAAAGTTTTAAAGAACTACATGTTGTAAAAAATTTTGAGCAGGTTTATTCTAGCTTTACTTATTAAAATCATGATATTCTCAAAGAATAATTTTCAAGAAAATTATTTTTCAGCTTTAAATTTATTTATGTTGGTCATTTTTGCAACACTTAACCGACACGTGTTTCGGAATTTGTCAGATTCCATTGTCAAAATTATTTAGCAAATAATAATTCCCTAATTCCCAATGGGAGTAGAGTCGACTATGTATTAATATTTTAGTTTGAACATTAACGATTAGTCATTTAAATCCCCTTTGCTACAACATAAATAATTTAAACCAGAAAAATAATTTTCTTGAAAATTATTCTATGCGAGTATCATGATTTTAATTAGAAAAGGAAATAATTACCTCGAGCTAGAATAAACCTACTCAAAATATAATATTTTAAGGGTCGAATAAAACAATTTTTATTTTTTACACAGACACTTTTTTATTTTGAAATATCATGGAAAAAGATGGAAAGTTATATCCTTTCAAAACTTTATCCTTTAATATTATTTAAAATTTTAAACAAAATATTTTGGTAAAAAAATTGAAATGACATTATTCACACCCTTTTTCCAGATATGGCAAAATAAAAAAAAATGGAAAAATTAGCGGAGATTCTCCTCTTTTGTTTGCCACCAATAGTGACATTATAAGATAAGCACAAATATTTAAAAAATATTTTACAAAATGTAGTCCTTTTAAACTTTGAAGTATTTTTAGAAGGAAATGGGATTACAAAATGAGAAACTGTAAATGCAGTTTTACTGCCTTTGATCACTACATTCAGACGTATATAATCTGGTTCATGTTTAATATTCGCTGTCTGACGGTGGTATACTCTCTAAATGCTATATGTAGAGCTCACAACACATTAGAATATAGGCAGACCTTCTATGATTTAATTCCTTTATAATTTTTTTTTTGTATTAATTGAATTAATTTATGTAATTTCTGATTCGTGTTTTGAATTTCAATTTTGACTTAAGTTTAAATCAAACACTAAAAATTTAATAACGATCAATGAATTAGCGTAAATGTGTAAAAGTTTGGAGACTATAAGACAGTGCAACAACCAAAAACGAAATGGGATGAAACCAGGCGCAGAACCAGAGGGGGGGGAGAATGGGATTTCTCCCCCCAAAATGATTTCGAAAGAAAAAAGAATGGAAAGAAAAAAGAAACAAGTAAGAGTGTTAAATTCGGCTGTGCCGAATCTTTTATACCCTCCAACATGCAAATAAATAAAAAAAAAAAATTGCAGGGGCGTCTTTTTTTTTTTTTGGGGGGGGGGGGTCGGTAGTGGTAATTGGGGGGCACAATTCCTCTCGAATAAGTGTTAAAAAAAATAATTCTTATGCTTTTTGCACAAAAGAAATACAAATTTATTATTATATAAAAAAAAAAAATTATTCCACGCCCATAAAATGGGGGGGGGGGCGGACCGTAAAACGATTTTTTCTAATTCTGTGGGTCCAAATGCAGGACATTGAACTTCTTGTAGCATTAAAATGTTGGATTTGTTAAACAAAAACACAAAAAATCATGTAAAAATATGGTATTTTTCAGAGGTTTGTTTAGTTCTTCAAGGGGGAACTTTTTTCCCCCTGGTCCGATTTTGCCCATCTCCGAACTTAACCAGCCTATGAATATAAGACATATACGTGCCAAATTTCAGGAGTCTACCACTTTTATTTTGGACTGCATCGTGTCTTCCACAGACGGACGGACAGACGGACAGACGGACGGACGGACGGACGGACGGACAGACGGACATCGCTAGAATGTCTTAGAATCGATCACTGATCAATAATATATATACTTTATGGGGTCCTACACCGATATTTCGATGCGTTACACACGGAATGACAAAGTGAGTATACCCCCATACTGTAGTTGGAGGGTATAAAAAAGAAAGGAAAGGAAAAAAAAAGAAAAGGAAAGGAAAGGAAAAAAGAAAGGAAAGATAGAAAGAAAATGACTAGAATGTAAAATACCCTTAGGGGATTTATATGTGTGCTGATCATTTACGTCAGCACATGTAGTCTCAGGATAAAATGTTTCAGAATTAAAGAATTTGCATATGAAAAACTTAGATGGCAATAGAGTAGTGGACATTTCTAACCGAATAACTTTCCTTATTATTTCCTATGGAAAAAGTATTATTTGTATAGAAAAATGTTTCCAAATTTCAGACTTTTCCTTTCGAAAATATTTTAATACTTATTTGACTTCGAATGTAAGAATCTTTTTAATTGAAAAATTATCTCAAATTTTATAAAAAAATTTCTTATACATTTCTATAGAAAAAATCCCTCAACACCTGAGAATTTTTCCTTTGAAAAACTGTTTCAGAATCTGCCAAAAATTTTCTGCAAATAAATCTCAGAACCAGATAATATTTCTACAAGAAAAACGTCTCAGGATTTGAGTTTTCTATATGGAAATGCATTTCCGAGTCTTAGTTTTTTTTAAGGAAAACTTTTTGAGTATGAGAATTTCTATAGAAAACCATATTAGAAGCTGAGATTTTTTGTATGAAAAATCATTCAGAATCAGAACATTTTTCTATAGGAAATGTGTCTCTGAATATGTTTTAAATTTCAAAATCCAAGAAATTTAAAACATTAGATGGCATTAAAACCGTAATTTTTTTTATCGAAAAATGCTACAAAAATTTAGGATTTAAGTTTTAGAAAAGTGTATCAAAATTTCTACATAAAATGTTGTAGAACTGATCATTTTCTAGTGTCTGATAATTTTCTTTTACGAAATATGATCTAACAATTTTTTTATACGAAAAAGTTCGTAAAATCTGAGAATTACTTTAAATTAGTGTTTATAAACCGGCTAGCCGGTTAACCGAAAACCCGGTTTTTTCCCAAAATTTTGGTTATTTTGCAAACCGATTAACCGAAATTGAAAAATTCCGGTGCACTGAAAACCGGTTTTTTTCTGTCGGTTAACCGGTTTTTTTAAATACATTCAAACGGAATATTTTGCAAATATTAAGGGTTTGCACTTTTTTTGTGATATTTTCAAAATTTCATTATAAAGACCTTGAAAATCCGTGAGAAAGGAAGTCTAAAATACTTTTTGTCTTCAAGAAACAATTTTCCAAATAGGAATTTTAATCTGGTAAATATTTGAATTATCTCCATTATAAGCGTTTTTTGGACAGTTTCATTGAAAACTTAATAAGTGACTTTTAACCAGGTACTAAAATTCTTATTAATGGAGAAAATATCAATAAAAGAACATTAATATAAAATACGGACTACAATTTATAACGAATTGATGCATTTGTTTTTTAAATAAAACCAATAAAAATAAAATAAAGCTCCGGTGAATATAGGAAAATAAAGCACCGTATTTAAATACCGCTATTTTTAAAGGATAACAGTTGCTAACTTTGCTGAAAGAAACAAATATGTTAACTTTAGTTACATTCGATTTTTTATTTAATAAAAATAAGCAATTTTAAGGTATTTTTTGTGTTTGTCAGTTAAAGAAAAAAAAATCGGTTAACCGGTTTTTTTATTCCGGTTTAACCGAGAAATCCGGTTAACCGAAAAAGCTGAATTTCGGTTAACCGAATGTCCAAAAATTCCAAAATGTCGGTTTTTTATAAACACTACTTTAAATATGAGCATTATTTCAGAAATTTTTTATAAGGAAATTACATTAGAATTTGAAATTTTTTTATATAAATAATGTCTCAGAATCTCAGATTATAGAAAAAAGTTTAAAAATCGGAGACATTTTCTATAAGAAAATGTTGAATTTGAGAGTTTTTCTACAGAAAATACGATCTGAGAATTTAAGAACTTTTTTATATCAAAGTTTTAGAATCTGAACATTTTTCTAAAGGCAAATATCTCAGAAATGGGTTATTTTTGGCTATGACTGAGTATAGGTCCGTTTATTTGACTTTAAACGGTTTTGCTTAGGAAGTAAATCGGTCCGTCAGGATTCCCTCAAGAAAAAAAATTTGTTGAGTAAAAAAAGTTCCCCAAAATCCAAAAGGTTGAATATGCGCCTGATTTAAATACTATAGCTTTTGGGTTTTCATTTGTTGTTCAATATTAAAAATATTAACGAAAATTCATACACCACCCCCCTATCAACAAAACTTTTTTGCCTTCCGATTGCATTAAATTTTTTTTGGTAAAAAAAATCTCCCCCTGGATGAAACCAAAAGCAAATGAAAGTTGGCTTTTTCCATAACAAAACCCTCAAGGTTTTTTTTAGTTTAGTGTTTTTTAGTGTAATTATAATTACTTGAAAACTGCATAAGAGACGTATACTTAATTGTAATTGACTTTAAAAAACAATCATACGCAACGGTGCATAGTGGTTTATTTTTAATAATTGGGCCATGTAGAAAGTACATTTTTCATACCGCTTATAGCCCCTTTAGGGGCCCCTAAAGTAGGACATATTTGGTATACAAAAACTTTAAATGCTTTAAAATCAACAACTTTAAATGCGTGTAAAAAAAAATCGGACTAAACTAAAAAAAAACTTGAGGGTTTTATTATGGAAAATGTCAACTTTCATTTGCTTTTGGTTTCATACCATTCCACCATTTACCATCGTCTCAACTTTTTGAAAATTTTACATGCATTTCTTTGATGCAAAAGTCATTCGCTCTGCGTGCTTCCCTCTAAGACATTGTCCGGTAATTATAGAAACCACCGTCGAAATCTCTCTTCTTGGAAGCGATATCAACTTACTTGTGAGCCCCTGATTAAGAGAAGGCCAAATCAGTCGTGTTGTCTCACACGACCATCCATTTGCCCATCTTTGATTAGTCTCCGCCGCAGAACAAAGCCGTAGGTTTTGCTTGCAAGTTTCTAGAGGCATACCAACACATTCCAATTCTGTTGGAACCTGTAAGGTAGTTCCTAGATTTGTAAGCTCATCGGCTTTGCAATTCCCTGGAATGTCTCTGTGCCCTGGGACCCATATGAGTCCAGTGACGGTCCGTGAAGTTGTCAGTGGGTGTTCTCTAATTTTTAAAAGCAGTAAATTAACGTATAAAATTCATGTTTTCCTGGACCTAACGTATTCCCGAGATAGATAATGATCCGATCTTATTAGTTTTGTATATTTTTGAGTGAGATGCAGCCCAAATTCTATTTTGTGGTCATTTTGTTTCCTCACCGCTAATAAATGGAGCATACAATTAAATTTTGGCTGCATGTCAATAAAAAATAATAAAATTTAGACTTTGTCTATCACGGGAACGTTTTACGTACTAAAAAACATACATTATATACATAATTTTGATATTTTAAAGAAGTAGAGAACACCCATTAACAACTTCACGGACCGTCACTGTATGAGTCGTATGTTAAACTACTTGGCCATCTCATGTAAAGACGTGCAGCTCAACCATTCAGTCACTTCCTTTATTGCCAGCTTCACTGCCTGGTAAACACTGCAATGATCTGGCAATCTTCGAGCCAGGCTCAATCCAAGCTCTTCCGAATAGACTCCAAAGCCTACTTGTTTGTGCAGCCTCGATCCATCTGTGTAAAAATATATGGTGGCTCCACTACCCGGAATGTCCGCCAACCAAGACTCCCTGGATGGTATCATAGTGGTAAAGTGGCGCTCAAAGAGGGAGCACAGTCCACATTTTGTGGTATTGTTATCTTTTTCAAGATCGCGCTATGGCCACAATCACTGCTCTTCCATTGCAGCGTGCTATTAAGTCGAATTGCCGACGCAGCCGCATACTGCCTACCCAATATGTCCAAGGGTATCAGGTGAAGGAGGATTTCTAATGCAGCCGTAGGTGTAGTACGAAGAGCACCAGTGATGCACATTGACGCCATTCTCTGTACCTTGGTGATAAAGACACAGTTCGCTTTTGTTTCTAAAGCAGGCCACCAGACAATGATTCCATACAGCAAAATTGGACGCACCACTGCTGTATAGATCCAATGAACGACTTGAGGGCTAAAACCCCATAGTTTTCCAATGGCCCTTTTACAGGAATATAAAGCAATCGTTGCTTTTCTCACCCGTTCCTCAATATTACGCCTGAAATTCAACTTCCTGTCTAGAAATACTCTAAGATACTTGGCTCCATCTGAGAGATGATTTCAGTGCCGTCCAGAAAAATAGGATCAAAAGCAGGAATCTTATTTTTCCTTGTAAACAAAACAAACTCTGTTTTACTTGGATTAACTCCTATATCACAGTCTCTTGCCCATTTAGACAGATCTTTCAGAGAACCCTGAAGAATGTCCATCAATGTTGGCAGATGCTTCCCCTTTACCGCTGTCGCAAAATCGTCAGCATATGCGACAACATGACAACCACGTGCTTCTAGAGATAGAGCATTGAATTCAGTGCCAGGTTCCAAAGAAGCGGCGAAAGAACACCTCCTTGTGGTGTGCCCCTATTGACAAATCGAGATATGACGGACGCTCCCAATTCAGACGTTATACGTCTATTGGCAAGTAGGTTTTCCACCATTAAAACGATCCCACGCTTTACTCCCAGACCAGACAATGCCAAAATTATCGAGTCTGGGATGACATTATTAAAAGCCCCCTCTATATCAAGAAAGGCCACCATAGTCTACTCCTTTACCGAAAGCGATCTTTCGATGGTAGCAACGAGCTCATGCAGAGCTGTTTCCGTTGATCTACCCTTGCTGTATGCATGTTGCTTTGTCGAAAGAAACCTTGAGTCAATCACTCTACGCAAATTTGAGTCTATCATTCGTTCCATTGTCTTTAACAAAAAAGAAGACAGACTAATTGATCTGAAATCCTTCGGAGCTGTGTGGGAACTTTTCCCTGCCTTCGGGATAAAGACGACTCTGGTATCCCTCCATTTTAAAGGAATATACGACCAGTTGATGCATGCTGTGTATAGATTATACAGCAATGGGGCTATATCGGGATTGGTATCTCGGGATTTGGGTATAAAGAAAACTGTTTGGAATATTCCAAATCCCTGGATTTGCGAGATTTGTTTGAAAATTTTCATGATTTTTAGAAATTTTTAATTTTTTTTTTTGATTTTTTGGCACTTAACTTCCATGCGTTCTATTTAATATTTGTCCGAATACTTTTTGAGCACAGTGTATTAATATATACTTATATTAAATAGTTATAAATGTGTTGGTTATTTTTTGATACAAACGCACACAAATACAGAATCACAAAATACATACTACAGTAAAAATCAACCTTAACACAACAACCATAACATTTTGGTCTTTGGAGCTTAAAATTTAACGAGAATATTGCGGTGGTGACACCGACCCGTGTGTGCGTATGTGTGTGACAGACACATTCTAACATCCATACACAACAGAGTCCCAAACGTAATTTTTACGAACTCATTGAACTGCGTGAGTGTGAAAAAATAACAATTTAGATAAACATTGCGTCGCCATAGGTCGCGCCACAGTTAACCCAGAGTATGTCGTCTATGCACAGTGGGAGAAATGCTTAATTTGTTGGACACAATTTAGCTATTCTGCCAAATTGGAAATGATCATAGCTAACTTCATGAAATTTTGTATTTAAATAGTTCTTACTAAGGAGAGGCCTTCATGCAAATTCATATATTTTCCTGTTAGTCTTAGAACAGCATAAAGCAAATATATTTGCGAATCAAAGAATTTGCTTTAAAATGACATTGATTTGTTGATGCATATTTTTGCATATTTTGCTATTAATGCATATTTTCAAGTCACATTTTGCATAAAATTTTAGTTTAAGATCATTGTCTGCAATTTTTTTGAACCATCTTTACTTTGCTGCCCAACTGGACTCAAAATAATATTTCAATGTCAACTTCAAAACCGAAATACTTGTCTGACCGACTTATATTTTTTTGTTAATAAGCTAATAAAGTTCACAGTTCCAGACCTTGCAGGAAATTACGAGACCTGAAAAGTTTAAAAAAATTCGCAATGAATGTCAATGTATTTAGTTTACATCGATAAGCGGAAAAAGTTTTTATGGTATCGCTATGGAGCAGAGTGCCGATCTGGCACCGCCACCCTAACATAACCTAAGCTAATAAAGTAAAAATATAAAAAAAAAAATTAAAATAAAGTTTGGAATATCTGGAGAATTTTCTTCAAAAAAAGTAAAAATTAGCTATTTTTGTAATAATTTTTGATATAATTTATGCATATTTTGATATTTAATTTTAATTGCATATTTTAGGCGCTCTAAACCTATTTTTTTAGTGCATGAAGGTCCCTGGTTCTTACTAACAGAAATGTGATAATGAAAAACAAATACAATTTGATAAAACAAGTCCCCCAATTCCCAATTGCCTTTCTAAAATTATGATTTTTGCAATTTTTGCTGCCACGCCCACAATAACATGACAGAAAATCCATATCTGCTTTTATAGGCACATCAGGGGTTTGGCACAGTGGATGTAATGTTTGGCTCAATAAGTGTCAATTTTGGATGGGGCTGGCGGGCGCAATATTAACAGCCCGGCCTCCATTTTTTTTAACTCATCTACGTGATGTTTCCTTTAAAAAAGTAAAAATAATAAACATTTTCTGAACGAAACTTTTTATCTGGAGTCAAAAGAGTGTTGATACTTTTTACGAAAAAGTACTTTTTTATTTTTAACTTTGAAATAGTTAAAAAAAAAATGTACTTAATGCGGCTGCGCTAGTGGCAAAAAACTGGAAAACTTTCTTGGCTATCGGTCTAGTACTTACTGAATGGTTGAATTATTTCCAAAAAAAATTAGGCATTTATCCCACTGTGCTATGGAACACTAACACATACACATTGGTAACAAAAGAAACAAATATTTAACAATAAACCTTAACATAGAAAAACTCATACACATAACCATGTTATGACGCACAGTAGTTCGAATGCTCAATAATTTATAACTGAGATTCCAGTTCAATTTGGCCTTCTCTTAATCATAAGAGCACAAGTGAGCTGATATCGGAAAGGTTTCGACGGTGCTTGCTGTAATTACCGAACACTGCCGTATAGAAAAGCACGCTGACCGGTTAAATGTGCCGTCAAGTGACTTTTTCCGGAGTTGCATGTATTCCCGGCATTTTCTGGTCAGAGACTTGTTTCACTGGAACTTATGGAGCTGCACGATCTTTCTGAATTGTCGGATATCAAAAAAAAAGAGGACCCCATTACCGTCCTGTGGTATCACAACGGACAGTCTATGTGTGGTGATGTAAAGCTTTAGCAGCCACTTACAACATAACCAACCCTAGCTAGATAATACGGGTTATCAGGCAATCGGATATGCGGACGATTTAGTAGGTATAGTAAATGGTAAATTCAACAATAACATCTCGGATATTATGTGCAATGCTCTTCGTTGTATCATGAATTTGTATCTTTGAGAGTCAGGGTATTTCCATTAAGCCTAACAAAACTGTTATAGTTCCGTTTACTGGGAGAAGAAAACTCAATTTAGATACAATTTTAAATAACTGGGAGTAATTTTGGATACCAAACATGCTTGGAATTCTTGCATTTCGACGGAACTATTAGGAAAGCTATTGCAGCATTATGGGCAGCGAATAGACTTATTGGTAGGACCTGGGTTTTAAGCCCCCAAATGGTCAAGTGAATCTACAAGATGATTGTTACACCGATTATGACAATGAGGGATACTAAGGCAAAACAAGGCAAGGTAAAGCTTGTACAGAAATGAAGAAGTCATTTTAGGTCTCACACCTCTTGGCATTTTTATTAGATCTACCTAACCTAACCTATTAGATCTACGGCAAGGATCAACTCTGAGCTACGATTTGAACGGATATGTGTACACTTGAAGCCTAAGCTGGTATACTGACAGATTAAAAATTACCTCTGAAGTTGGAGCTAGAGTTTACTGTCCAAACATGCGGATCTTCAAACCCATGAGTTTTTCTGTCTGAAATTCAGACTATTTTAATATGCGCTAGGGTTAATATTGCAAAGAGATTGACTGATACTTCAATATCAATCTTCTTGGATAGCCAGACAGCACTACAAGCGCTGTCTTCTTGCGAATTTAAATCAAATCTTACATGGACATTTGTGATAGCCTCCAACAGCTGGCCGGGCTAAACTAAATTACCCTATTTTGGATTCCTGGTCAAAGAGGAATGAATCCGCCAATCCTGTGCCCCGAACCCCAGTGTGGGATGAATTGTTTCAACTTCTCGATCATGATTAGGGGTTTGGAGAGGACAGACAGAATTTGTAGATAGACTGACTTCCTTAACTTGTGGGAGAACTCAGGAGGCATACGACAAGTCAAAGCGCAAATCGTGGGAATATTTTTTACTCACTCCATAAGTGACATTAGGTTACTGATCGGATATCTTACTGGACAATGTAAAGTAAATCATCACTTGCATAAAGGGCAGTTTACATGTTAACTACCCTTGACTACCCTTATCTACTATTTCCCAGTATTGGTTGGGGTTGCTGGGGTTGCTGGGTTGACAGTCCTTGGTCGGAGATGACTCTCCGAGTCGTTTCGGCTTTTCGAAGATCCGACTGTCGTGGAAACGTATTGGTGATACGATTGGTGATACGATTTGCCGGGTTTAAATAATTTTGTATGAAAAATTATTTGAATTTGACAATTGTTATCCTCCAATACTGGGAAATAGTAGATAAGGGTAGTCAAGGGTAGTTAACATGTAAATCAAGCTTAAATTAAACCTTTGTACATCGTCTTTGTGTTGACTTTGTCTGGAGGAAGAAGAAACAATGCAACACATAATGTGGAAATGCGTCGCATTTATAGGATCAGAAGACGGTTCTTAGGCAGCGAATTACTCAATTTGCAGGAAATAAAAATGGCTTCTCCCTCCTCTGTTTCAAAGTTCTTAAGGAACATTGAACATAGTTAGATCTTCCCTTGAATAAAAATAAATCCGAATGGATTAAAGTGGACAATGCGTAGTCTGACCTTAGGATGTAGCATCAAAAGATGATGATGTTACATCGGGTAGCTTTCAGATAAATGTAAAGTTTCCTAGTCCGGAGCCAACAATGCCAGACAACATGAGTGTTCTGATTCGTTAGTCTTAATCTAAGAAAATGTTACATTTTGAAACACTGTGCGACAAAAAGAATGTGAGTTTATTTAAAAGCGACTGAAATAAAAAGCCGGTATTGGTAATACGGTCTTAATATATATTATACGTACTACATACATAGTTAGTTTTCATTCAATTATAAGGGTACACACTAAAAACACTTTGAGTTTCCTTCTTCATACATATTTCTACTGTTGCTTCTGGAGTCAAAAAAAACAAACAAAAAAAGCAACAAATGGTGGTGGTTGATGTGACACAAAAATCATATTAATATAAATTAACGATGTGGAAAATTTAGTTTAGTAGTGAAAATGTCAAAGCACACAACACGCACTCACTCATTCATACTTACAGTTAGTCACTCATTTGCCACCTCTTACCCCAATGTGTCTACGTATGTATGTCGTTTTTGATCTTTTGCATGCTAAATGGTTGACCGGCCCAAAGGAAGTCCAATAGGAATACACGTACGTCAAACATTATTCAGATGAAATTCGCAAAGCTTTTGATGAATAATGATTGTATATCACTAACATCCATCTAAATACCAAATATACGAGGGAGGTGTATTAAAAGTAAATAAAAAAACTTAGAACATTTTTTCTTAAAAAGAGAATTTTTTTTTTTAAATTAGCAAAATAATTTTTAAAATATTACAAACCATTTCTGTAAAAAAAATCTGCTGAAATTATAATTTGAAAATTAGCAAATAGAGTTATTAAAATAACAGAAAATGTTCACTTGTTTTCTAAACTTAATTGACAGCTCTGTAAAAAAAAATCTAAATACTAAATATACGAGGGAGGTGTATTAAGAGTAAATAAAAAACTTAGAACATTTTTCTTAAAAACAGAATATTTTTGTAAAATTAGCAAAGTAATTTGCTACATATTTCAAACCATTTCTGTAAAAAATCTGTTGAAATTATATTTTAAAAATTAGCAAATAGAATCAGTAAAAAGCAGAAAAATTTCACTTCTTTTTTAAACTTTAAAATATTGATTTTAGCAAAAAAGTCGTTTTACAGATTTTTGCGTTGTTACAAAGATTTTAAATTTTCAATGGAAAGTTCTAAATTAAAATTACTCCTTCAATTTTTTCTTGTTTGTTTCTTTTAGGCTTAACTTTTTATTTTCAACATGGCCCTCGTATATTTTTATGTTTTCTGTGAGGGATTTAAGTTTTGTTCTTTTGCAATTAATTTAAATATAGACACACCAAATCTCAGTATTTAGTTTGTTGATAATAGCACGTATGAGAATATTCAATTTTGAAAATAGACTCCCAGCAAAAAACACACCTTTCTCAATCTAGACTAACAACTTTTTCAGTAACCAAATTAAGAAACAAAAACCGTTAGGAATTTTGCGCAAATATTAGACAAGTGGCTGCTGACGTCAGTACACATAGATTCTGAGGCCCGTTGTGATACCACGGGATTGTTAGGTTAGGTTATAAGTGGCTGCTGACGTTTTACGTCAACACACGTAGACTCTGAGGTCCATTGTGATACCACGGGACCGTAATAGTCCCTGTCGTTAAATCAGTTTGAGCTTCTTATGAAACTCCTTAGATGTTGAATTTTGACATCCGACAAATCAGAAAGATCGTACAGCTAGACCTTGATAGCAGTCTCTTTCCCATTTAGACAGATCTTTCAGAGAACCCTGAAGAATGTCCCTCAATGTTGGCAGATGCTTCCCCTTTACCGCTATCGCGACATCGTCAGCATATGCGACAACATGACAACCACGTGCTTCTAGAGATAGCAGCATTGAATTCAGTGCCAGATTCCAAAGAAGCGGCTAAAGAACACCTCCTTGTGGTGTGCCCCTATTGACAAATCGAGATATGACGGACGCTCCCAATTCAGACGTTATACGTCTATTGGCAAGAAGGTTTTCCACCATTAAAACGATCCCACGCTTTACTCCCAGACCAGACAATGCCAAAATTATTGAGTCTGGGATGACATTATTAAAAGCCCCTCTATATCAAAAAAGGCCACCATAGTGTTCTCCTTTACCGAAAGCGATCTCTCGATGGTACCAACGAGCTCATGAAGAGCTGTTTCCGTTGATCTACCCTTGCTTGCATGTTGCTTTGTCGAAAGCAACCTCGGGTCAATCACTCTACTCAAATATGAGTCTATCAATCGTTCCATTGTCTTTAACAAAAAAGAAGACAGACTAGTTGGTCTGAAATCCTTCGGAGCTGTGTGGGAACTTTTCCCAGCCTTCGGGATAAAGACGACTCTGGTATCCCTCCATTTTAAAGGAATATACGACCAGTTGATGCATGCTGTGTATAGATTATACAGCAACAGGGCTATATAGTCCGACACTTGCAGCATCTCAGCCGGGATTATACCATCAGGTCCCGGGGATTTATAGGGCCTGAAGCTTTTTACCACGGAACTGTAATAGGTTCTACTAGTCCCGCCGATAATCAAAAATTGAGCTGCTTATGAAACTTATTGAATTTTGACATCCGACAAATCAGAAAGATAGTGCAGCTCCCTAGATCCCAGTGAAGCAAGGCTCTGTTCAGAAAGTGCCAGGGAATGGCAGATTAAGTGTTTAATAGTTTCCAACTCCTCTTCATTAATGCAAATCCGGCTAAAGTAATTTGACGACACACACGAAGAGCTCCAGCACATACACATCGATGACATTCTTAGTACTTTCGTAATAAATACACAGTTCTCTTTTGTCATTAAATCAGGCCACACGACAATGATTCCATACAGCAAAAACGACTTTAGGGCTTAGACCCCCTCACTATTTCATTCCGTGTGTAACGCATAAAAATATCGGTCTAGGACCCCATAAAGTATATATATTTATGATCAGTGATCTATTCTAAGACATTCTAGCGATGTCCGTCCGTCTGTAGTTAACACGTTGCAGTCTAAAATAAAAGAAAAAAAAAACTCGAAATTTGGCACGAATGTGTATTATGTTCCTAGGCAAGTTAAGTTCGTAAATGAGCAAAATCGGACGAGGGGGAAAAAAGTTCCCAACAAATGCAACATTTTTATGCTACAAGAAGTTCAAAGTCCTGCACTTGGACCCAGAGAATTAGAAAATTTCGTTTTTTTCGGTGTGGAATAACATTTTTTTTCAAATAATGATAAACTTGTATTTCTTTAGTGCAAAAAGCATAAGAATGAATTGTTAAACACATATTATTCGCCCCACCCCAACAACGCTACCGACCCCCCCCCCCCCAAAAAAAAAGAAAACGCCCCTGCAATTTTTTTTTTTTTGCATGTTGGAGGGTATAAAAGATTCGCCACAGCCGAATTTAACACTCTTACTTGTTTTCCAATGGCTTTTTACAGAAATATAAAGCAATTGACGCTTTTCTCAACCGTTCTTCAATATAACGCCTGAAATTCAACTTTCTATCTATAAATTCTCCAAGATACTTGACTCAATCTTAAAAGGCGATGCCTTCTAGAGCAATGGGATTAAAACAGCGATGCGCACACACATACTATAACATTTATGCTTGTGTGGGTAGTAGCAAGCGAAAAGTCAACAAATTTGCTCAAGCAACAGAATTTTATAGTATACGTGTGTCGACAGCGCACAAGCAGCGCCTATTCCCGCGGGAATAGGAATTACAAAAATGCGCTTGACTGGATTAAAAGCAGGAATCTGCTTTTATTTATGGATTAAAAGCAGGAATCTTATCCTTGTAAAAGTACAAGACAAGTTAATTTTTACTTGGTTTACCTCCCAGACCACAGTATCTTGTAGGGCTTCCAATCGGGATTGGATTTTCTGAATCCCGGGATTCGGGATTGAAGAAAAATTTTCGGGATCCCGATTTCGGGATCCCGGGATTTTCGGGATATTTTGAATCCCGGGATTCACGGGATTTTTTAGAAATTTTCGGGATTTTTCGGGATTTTCAAAAATTTCTAGTATTTTTTGTCACTTTGAATTAGAGATGCGCGCGTGACACGAATTTTTCGTGATTCACGTGATTCACGCGTGAATCACGCGTGATCGTGAGTGAAATTTATTTTTACTCACGTGATCGTGAGTGCACGTGATTAGAAAAAAATATTTCGTGCGTGAGCGTGCGTGAGTAATTTTTGTTTCGTGAGTTTGCTTGATTATTTTGTGCTGTTTAAAACAAAAAACAAGTAAAAAAATCGTAATTTTATTGAATTTAGAGGGTAATTATTACAAAATTGTTATTTAAATAAATTTTTATTATTGTTTTATGGAAGTTAAATACTTTTTTGCACGAATTCGAAAAAAGTAAAACAAAAATTTGTTAATTTGAATTTCGTGAGTCTTTGTGAGTGTGATTATTTCGTGAGCGTGAGAAAAATTTTAGTAACTCACGTGAGCGTGCGTGAACGTGAGCAGAAAAAATTATTTCGTGCGTGATCGTGCGTGAGCAATATTTTTATTTCGTGAATTTCACGAATTCGAAAAAAGTAAAACAAAAATTTGTTAATTTGAATTTCGTGAGTCTTTGTGAGCGTGATTATTTCGTGAGCGTGAGAAAAATTTTAGTAACTCACGTGAGCGTGCGTGAACGTGAGCAGAAAAAATTATTTCGTGCGTGATCGTGCGTGAGCAATATTTTTATTTCGTGAGCGTGAGCGTGCGTGAGTCAAAATTCACTCACGCGCCCATCTCTACTTTGAATAATACACGCGTTCGTAAAGATTAGCAAAGTTGATGTTGTGAACTTCAAAAAAAGTTTGGGATTCCTCCGGTGAAGAATATCCGTATTCGGTTATCTTTCTTATTTTTCGTCGTGGCTCATCGCTATCAACTTTTAGTGAGTGTGAGTTGAAAAAAAAAATAAATGAATTTTCGAATTTTTGCATAAGTGATTCATTTTTTGCTAAAGCTTGCATGATTTGATTTTTTTTTTTATTTATTTGATTTTTTTTTTCATTTCTTGCAAAAAAAAATTTTTTGTTTTTTTTTTTTGGTAAAAAATGTTTTTGTTATGGTAAAAAATGTGTTATCGAGAGTGCGAGAGTAGAGTTTGCATGACTCACGCGTGAGCGTAAGTCAAAAGTGAGTGATTCCATTATTGTTTGCGTGAGCGTGAGTCAAACCCCACTCACGCCTTTAAAAAATGTTTTAGTAAAACATAAAATTGAAAAAGTTTACAACTTAAGGAGTTAAGATGTGTCAAAAGCCATTTACGGTCCTATGCTCCTTGTAAGAGTAAAAGTAATAAATATAAAAGCCCTTATGTCGAACCACCACTAGTTTGTAGAATTTCTTTACATTTCGCAAACATTTCACCTTTTTCTATAACAAAAACAAGGTACCTGGCGGAACTTTTGTCGATTTTTTTTTATTTTGTTCCACAAAATTTATACAAATTATACAAATTATTAAAAAAAAAATCTAAAAATATTGAAAAAAATAAAAAAATCGGGATCCCGAAAATCCCGGGATTGAAAATTAGAAATCCCGAGATTCGGGATTTGCCTAATCCCGAAAATCCCGGGATTTCCGGGATCGGGATATCCCGATTGGAAGCCCTAGTATCTTGTCAATAGATAGAGGGATAGAGGGTTAATATGTCTTAGAAAATAAACGCCATCAAATTTCACTGAAGACAAAAAAAAACTCAAGCTTAGTTTTTAAAAATCTTCAGAGTTTTTGTCTGCTAATATATATAAATGGGTTCCCCAAGTAAAATTTTGAAGGATCAGTACTGATCCGAAAAATGGATCGCTAAGATTAGATCAGTTCATATTACCCTGCAACCGATTCTACTTAGCATTTCAGAATCAATGATTTTTGTTTGAAATTGTCCCGAAAGAAATCGTTTTTTAAAGCAAGTAGTTTTTTTGAAAAATAATTTTACATAGAAAATTTTGTTGTGATTACCGGAGTATGTATTCTAGAATCTATTGCTGTAAGAATAGGTTTCAAAAAATTTTCCTGGGAAGTCTCAGACTTAATTTGCAAAGCTTTCGTTAAGCCCTTAAGAATGTCTTTAATGATTTTAAAGCAATCGGTAATAGTATGATTAAAATAAAGTTTTCAACAGAATTTTGTTGCATTTTTTCAATAAAATTCAAACTTTATTACTAACTTATCTACTCGTATCTATAATCGAAATGATTGAAAAAAAATAATAATAATGAAAAATCAACACTAATTCCACATTAAGTAGCACGCTAATCCTATTATGGAACAAAATAGGAAAACAAACTCAATCTCTTATCATATATAAACTTTCAACTCATATCATGAAGTGAGCTTGTATAAAAATATATTGCAGAATTGAAGACAACACACATATGAGGTATTCCACATCAAGTGACTCGCTAATGAAAAAATACTTTTTAAAAAAAAAAGTAAAAGATTTTGATATTAATATTTATTAAAAAGCACTGGGCTTTTGGTGCGGAATGTTTCATTTGTTAGAATTAAAAGCTTTCTTGATATCAGATAAAAGTGGTGAGGCGAATGTTTTTCGCTGGTGACTCTTTCTCCTCGTTAGCTTATAGAATAGGGAGCTAATTCTCGCAGTCGATAGGGCTCGAAATTCTACTCGAACGTACAATTTTTAAATTTTTCTTGATGCCTTAGAATATGCTTTGGTGAACACAAGCTTTTCATATGATTTCTTTACAACACAGAAACATAAAAACATGAAAAAAATAATATAAAAAGTTTGTATTAATTAAAGCATAACTTTAGGCATACAGAAAATTTTTATAATCGCGTTTTTTAATAGGATCTCTATTGCTATCGTCTTTGAGATTTAACCTCCAAGGGGATAATTCTCGGAGCCGATAGCGATCGAAATTCTACTTGAACGTGCGTTTTGTCAATTTTTATGCACCCGAGTAAAAATTTTTATATGATGCAATATATTATGATATGTAACACAACATATATTTATACGCAATTTGATCCGAATAATGGTGGATGTTTTTGCATTAAAAAAGATCAACTTGTATAAAATATGATTTGGTTTCATCCGAGTTTTGACCAGACATTGCTATATATTGGTGGATCTAATTAGATCTAATTGCATAAAAACATATAAAATCCTGGTGTGTTTTGGTTTGGGTTGAGATACACCACAGGTCAACGATACATTCACCAAACATATAATTTTCTAAAACAAAAAAATGTTTGGGTACGCTTCGAGCCAGATAGGTGATATACGTATATACATGTATATACATAGGGTGACCATTTTTTCCAGAACTCAAATCAGTACACCCATTTTTTTCCTAGAAAAAATTCTGTGAAAAGTCGTGCTATACCCAATTAGAAATGTCGATAAGACATCTCAAAGACTTCCTTATGACAAAGTCAGTGTACCTGCTGACTGAAAAATCTCTGACCATACAAAAAACCTCATGACACCTCCTGACTTTTTCAAGTATTTTGTCAAAATTCCTCGCCGACAAGTAAGCAGGTAGTCAATAGTGTTGACTACATTATGACATGTACATTAAGGGTGTTCTTAACAGTAAGGGACAAATTTAAAATGTTTTAATTGCTTGGCACTGGGCAGAATTTTGTTCCTTTGTACTAAAAACTTAATAATAAAAAATTTGATGTTAATCCGATAGCTTTAAGTGGACGCGGAAACGACCTGAAGTTTGAAAAACGGATTACAAGGGGAAAAATGACTTTTTACTCATTTTCTCAATTTTTTCGATATTTTAAGTTAAGTTTGAATTCAAATGGTTACAGAATTGTGATGTGGAGTACATTGCCTTTGTAATAAGGCAACAAAAACTAAAATCGGTTAAAAATCAGCCAAGTTATTACAACTGCCCCAGGCAACTAGCGTATGGCAGACCACTTGATCAAAGACTTCGGGTTCAATTTTTGAAATTGATTGAAATTATCTACTATAGCAACATTTTTTTATTCTTTACTTCCTAATGTACTAAGGTGATAGGTATTTTTCATATTGTGTTATGCTAATATGTTTTAAATTAATGTTAAAAAGGTCTAAATTTTTCAGCCCTGTTTTCAAATCTCCAATTTTAAATTTTAATTTTTTAGGCAAATAAAATTAAAAAAATCGACCATTGGACCATAGGATTTTGTTAAGCACATATAAGGGAATAAAAATTACAAAAATTGTAGACATTCCTTTTTTCATTCGGCTAGTTTAACGATTTTTTTTCGGCGGATTTCGAGATAATAGTGATTTTGTTAACTTTTTTAGCTTTTAGTTAATTTTTTTATTTTTTTTAACAAACTTCATATGTTTTCTACCGAATTACTACAGAATAATATAGAATACTTCAATTCCTTTAATCAGGGCAAAATTGAGATATGAAAAATTGACCCAGGTCAAATTTGAGAACAATTTGAATTTTTAAAGATTAACAATTTTTTTGAGCGGATATTTATGAAACTCCTTGATGTTATTTTAACATGACTAAACATAAATGGTTTATTATTAAAATTCGGAAAATTAACCCATAAGTGCTATTGGGGTCTATATTTTTTTTTATTTAATGGAGAAAATATAAGTATATTATTTCATGGGGTCATATAGACCCCAACAGCACTTAAGGGTTAATGTTCTGAATTTTTATAAGCCATTAATTTTTACATCTTATTAAAATAGCATTTAGGAGTTTCATTAATATCCGCTCGAAAAATCTGTAAATCTTTAAAAATTCAAATTCTTCAAAAATTTGACCTTTGACCTTTAACTGGGTCAATTTTTCATATCTCAATTTTGCCCTGATTAAAGGAATTGAAGTATTCTATATTGATCTGTAGAAATTCGGTAGAAAACATACGAAGTTTGTTAAAAAAAAATAAAAAAATAAACTAAAAGCTAAAAAAGTTACCAAAATCACTATTATCTCGAAATCCGCCGAATTAAAATCGCTAAACTAGACGAATGAAAAAAGGAATGTCTACAATTTTTGTAATTTTTATTCCCTTATATGTGCATAACAAAATCCTATGTTCCAATGGTCGATTTTTTAAATTTTATTTGCCTAAAAAAATTAAAATTTAAAATTGGAGATTTGAAAACTGGGCTGAAAAATTTGGACCTTTTTAACATTAATTTAAAACAAGTTAGCATAACACAATATGAAAAATACCTATCACCTTAGTACATTGGGAAGTAAAGAATAAAAAAATGTTGGTATAGTAGATAATTTCAATCAATTTCAAAAATTGAACTCGAAATCTTTGATCAAGTGGTCTGCCACACGCTAGTTGCCTGGGGCAGTTGTAATAACTTGGCTGATTTTTAACCGATTTTAGTTTTTATTGCCTTATTACAAAGGTAATGTACTCCACATCACAATTCTGTAACCATTTGAATTCAAACTTTACTTTAAATATCGAAAAAATTGAGAAAATGAGTAAAAAGTCATTTTTCCCCTTGTAATCCGTTATTCAAACTTCAGGTCGCTTCCGCGTCCACTTAAAGTTATCGGATTAACTCCAAATTTTTTATTATTAAGTTTTTAGTACAAAGGAACAAAATTCTGCTCAGTGCCAAGCAATTAAAACATTTTAAATTTTTCCCTTACTATTAAGAACACCCTTAATGTACATAGTAAGTCTGAGATCGTCCAAAAATTTCAAATTTATTAATCACGTCTTTTAGTTTACACTACTAAGGTTAGGTTACACTACTTACTATTTTTATCTGTCCATTTCTCAAATTTAATTTTTTAAAACTTACTATTTTGATCTGCCTCACTTGGTCCGCGAACTCAGAACCTTCTGTTCACTGGTCTAGCACCTTACCCCTTTAGC
Organism: Pegoplata infirma; assembly: GCA_963921195.1. Classification (NCBI taxonomy): domain Eukaryota; kingdom Metazoa; phylum Arthropoda; class Insecta; order Diptera; family Anthomyiidae; genus Pegoplata; species Pegoplata infirma. Next base: position 161,971,927 of record OY992537.1, on the reverse strand, counting down.
CAAACTTTGATAATAAATGTGTTTATTTAAAAACAAATTTAAATTAATTTATTATTTGAATTGTCCTGTTATATATATTTCGTCACCTGAATTGAAAAATGCTACAATATGAATTTTCTTCCTCAAATACAAAATTTTTTTTAAATATTAATTGGAATTTGGTTTCATCCTATTTAACAAGATTTTGTTAGAGTTATTTAAGCGTATCTTAGTTGTTTTTAATATTATTTATACAAAACAAAAAAAAATTATTTAAAAAAAATATATTGCAGGAGCCCTTTACAATTAATGTGACGATATATTCAATTTATTTTGTTTTTGACAAATTTGAAAATATTAGGATTTCAAAATATATTTTATTACCATTGTAAAACTATAATGGTACTATCATTAGAAAAAGTAATCAAAAATGTGTAAACAAACATAAAACCCCTTGACTTCAACAAATCCAAATAATAAAGAAACCCAACAAACAAAGAAATAAAAGGAAGATTTCCAATCGCTTTTCTTGGAGAAAAATTGCTATTGTTGCAAAAACTGTGTTCGTATTGTGAATATTAACCGATTTGTTTAAAACCGTGTTTTAAAGTTTTGTATACGGACACAAACATAACAACTTTTTGGAATATATTTTCAAATTGTCTGCTGGGATTTCTTGTTTATTTTGTTGTTTATAATTTTTTTGTTTTGATTTTTTTTATTTATTTGAATTTTTATTTTTAAAATTTGAAATTAATAGGTGGATGTTATTGACAACAAATTGTAATAATACTACCTGGTATTATTGTGCCATGTTTTATTACAAACAATTTTAAGTTGTGGTTGGCCTAGTTGTCTAGCATGTTCGACAGCTTATATGCTATTTACATATGCCCCGAAATCCACATAAATTTGGATTTCAAATCCAATTAAAATCTATACCGTTTACATATGCTTTTTTGACATTTAGCGGGATTTTGTTTGTACTAACTCTGTATTTTCTTTTGATTTGTGTACAGGGTTGTTAGTTGGAAAATTACCCAATTTTATAAATATTTCTAAAAACAATGATTTCTCTTTGCCGGAGTTATTATTTTCAATCCCATTAGTATATGTTGGGACCACAATATCAAAAAATGTGTTTTTATGTAGAGCTGCTTCTTTTAATGCAAGAAAATTAACATTTTTGCCAAGTTTGGGGCCGCCACCATTGAGTATTTTTCTTTGTTAGGAAGACCAAATTGGTCAACTAAATTGTGCGTTTACCATTTGCAATGGTAAATTTTAAATGAAACATTGTTAAACATTGTTTTTATTAATCTTTTAATAGTTTTAAAAAAATAAATTTTAATTGTTTTTTTACTTTATAAAAAACAACAACAGCTGATAAAAAATCATGTGCAGCGTTGTAAAAAAAGCATTAGGGATGATTATTTTGGGAAAACCCATAGTTGTACAATTAAGTAGTAGAAATTTTTTTGGATTTTAAATTGCGATTTTACGATTTTCCCAAAATCCAAGTTTTTTTTTGTATGGGATTTGACATTTGAAATCCAAAAGAGTAATTGGATTTACTTGGATTTTCATTGAAATCCCATTTTTTCTGGATTTCGAGGTATATGTAAATGGCATATTACGTATTGTAGGAAAAATTTTAAAATCGCACGTTCGAGTAGAATTTCGATCGCTATCGATTTCGAGAATTAGCCTGCCTCTGTTACATTCAAGTCTATTTATTGATATTAAGTTTATAACTTAAACTTTACAAAAATGTTTTTCTTTTCAGATGGAATCACCAAATTATGATGACAAAAATTTACTGGATTTAAATGATGATTGTCTATTGGAAATATTACAATTTTTATCCGTGCAAGAAACTTTCTCTTTGCTTGGTTACTTTGGCCAAAGATTTGATGACATCGCTTATAAACGAATTGCTCAATTGAAACAGTTAAACATTAGTTTACGAGAACCACCACAGTTTTCTGGAAAACAGTTGGAAATTATTGGAAAAAATTTAAAAAATCTTTACATAAGTGCTGGTTATTCTTTGCCCTCTCAATTGACATTAAATTATTTACAACCGATATGTGAACAAGGTTCATTACAATCCCTAACACTTCATTATATTCAATTTGATTTCGAATTTCAGAAGTGTATTTTAAATGTTGCATCAAATCTGCAGAGTCTCGATTTGAGTTATTGTCAATTAAATGATAATTTTCTACAACCCATCTTGGAAGAATGTGTAAATCTTAAAATACTTGTAATATATGGGAATCATAATTTGAAATGCGATTCATTAAAATATTTAAAATCCAACTATTTGAAGGAGCTTAAAGTTGAACAAAATGAATATTGTAAAAATGCAATTCAAGAATTTATCATCAAAAATTCTCATGTTAATATAACTATTTACGCTCTAAGAAATTTGGGACATTTAACATCTAAAGCATACGATGATATGATGAGAAATAATATTTAAATTTAAAAAAAAAAAATAAATATAAAATTAATAAATTTATTACTTTTTGTAATTTAATGGTGTTTGTTTTAAATTTTAGAATTATATTTAATAAATGTCAAGTAAAGTCCGCAAAGTGAACCTACCTAATTTGTAAATTTGACCAAGTTAAAAAAATTTTGAGTTTTATTTCTGTATGTAAAGTTCAATTCTAATTTATTACGAAGAAAATAAGAGTTTTTTTAAATATCCGTTAAAAATTGTAGAAGTTACATGCATTTAAACAAAAATGCAGAAATTGTGTTTTATTTCGGGTGTGCCGAATGTAACAAATACAACTTTTTTTGTACACTCAAAAAAAAAAACTGTAAAGTTAGCAAAAAAAGCTTGTAAACCTACAAGAAAATTTGCTGATTTTGAACCCACAATTTTTTTGGTAAAGTTAGCAAAAACGTTTTGCTAAAAATTAGTTAACTGAAATAATTTTTATTTCAACTTAGTTCATACACATTTGAGGACCCCATTGGGTTCGGACCCAATAGGTCCAGACCCCGATGGGCCTAGACCTAGTTGGGTTCCTTAAAAATCGTCATAGTTTTTGATCCAAAATTTGTGTCCGTTTCGCTCTACCTTGCTTAGTTTTTGAGATACGTGATTTTAGGGGATCACTGGGGTCTTGAGAATTAAAAAACTCGATAACTTCAAAAATATTACTCGGAGAGCTTTTGGTTATTTTGCGGTCTTGTTCTACGTGTTGAGAGCTACAAAAATTCTTTTGGACTTTTTGTTGTGTCGGCAATATTTACCGAGATATGAGCATTTTAAAATTTTCGGGAATGCTAACTTTTTTGGATCCAAAGTTAGGTCCCATTAGGGTCCACACATGTGAAGAGGACCCGCGAAAGTATGGAGATTCTAAGAACCAAAAATGGCCTCAATTTTGCTCTATCTGGCTTAGTTTCAGAGATAGCGCCATTTTAAGTTTTCTGAAAATAAAAAAAAATTTACCATTTATTTTTGCTAATGTTAGCAAAAAATCTTGTAAAAATGTTGACAACTCAATTTCAAATTTAGCAAAAGAAATTAGTTCAAAGTTTGTTTAAAATTGCTAATGTGCTAAATGAAGTTTACAAGAATTTTTTGCTAACATGCTAATCTCAACTAAAAATTTGCTAAAAGTTAGCCAACTAGCATTAGCAAAAAAAAATTAGTAAATCTACTAACGTATTTTTTTGAGTGTATAAAACAGAAAGCCGATTTGCCTGAAACTTATAATATCGTCTCTCAGCTTATCGGTCATATCAGAGTTTAAAAATTCCGTTTTCCCCATATGAAACAATGTAGGCCTTCGGAAAAATTTCGATAACTCTCGAACTAACAGGAATATCGCCTAGAGCAAAAATATTTGTCGACTTAAATTTAATAAAGATTTTTTCGGATTCATATGAATATCGTAGGTCTTCACAAAAATACCCCAAAAAATGTACACATTTTTATGAAAAAAAATATTAAACGAAGCCGAATCTTTACAAGGTTATGCCATCGTTGGATAGGCATTAAAAAACCTTTTTCTCAAACATCATATAGATTCTTAGAAAAAAATGACTGAAAAATCCAAAAAAACGATATTAACCCCTAAATCCCCTATATGGCCGATAAGCCAAAACACCCCAACCTTAGAATTGACTCTTTTATATATATTTTAATATTCATGCAAATCGGTTCATAAGGGTTGAAATTTACAAAAAAAAATCAGTAGGTTCACTTTGCAGAGTTTCCTTGTAAGTAACAGGAAAACCCAATGATAGAATTCAATTTTAATGACGGAATCGAATTCAAAAGATCAAAATACATTAAGACTAGTAGGTCTAGTTTCTGGGTCAGAACCTTTTTTTATTTTTTGTGGGGATGTGTTATTGTTTTGAAAAATTCGGCTGTCTAAACGCCCCTCTTAAAAAAGAGGGGCATTTTTTGTGTGGGGAGGGGTGTCGGCAGTGGTCAATGGGGGTCACTTCCCCCTTCATTTATTATGCGTTTTTAATTTCAGTAATACACTTTTATCATTATTTAAATAATTTTTCAATATCCACGACCACAAAAGAGGGCGAACCAAAAAAACATATTTTCTAATCAAGAACAGGACTTAGAACTTCTTCCGACATTAAATAGTGTGATTTTCTTAATAAAAGTATGTAATAAAACTTGAAAAAAATATAGTTTTTTAGATATTGGTTTAGTTCCTCAAGGGAGAACTTTTTCCCCTGGTCCGATTTTGCCCATCTTCGAACTTAACGAGCCTATGACCATAAGACATATTTGTGCCAAACTTCAGGAGCATAGTTCTTTTATTATGGGCTGTATAGTGTCTTCCACAGACGGACAGACGGTCAGACGGACGGATCACTGATCAATAATATACATATATGATTTATGGGGTCCTACATCTATATTTCGATGCGTTACACACGGAATGACAAAGTGAGTATAACCCCAATACTGTGATTGGGGGGTATAAAAATATGTGTATAAAACAATCAGATTTTTCTTTTTTTGTTGGCAACATATTGGAAAGCAAAAAATAAGCATTTCTTCATAATTTTGTCATAAGCTTAAAATTCATTCGTTAAATCAATCATTATTTTGATTGACTACAAATACAAAATTAATAAAATTTGTGATCAAATCAAAAAATTCAGTGTTTTTTGAAAAAAATTTCAATTGATCACCTATTAATTTGGTAATTGGTAGAACAATTTTATTTGTCGGAGAAGTTTCATTAAAAAAATTTATTAAAACCGGTTTTTTTGATTGGGAAAAAAATGTGTCCCATGAACTTCTAAATAGTCTGTATTGATAGTTCCATATCGAACTAAGAAAACCTGGGCTAATTAGGCGTGGCTATATATTGGAAAATGGTCAAATTTGTATCGAGTTGCCATGATTAAATACTTATCAAATTAAAACGAAATTCATTACAATCCCAAAAATTTACATTTTGGTACATTTTTTTATGGGCTATTGAGTAAATTTTTTCTTTTTGGAAAATTTTCAGTATCCGTTCTGAAATTTATAATTTTGTAAAAAAGTCTGTTTATCAAGAATCCATCCACTTCTTTATTTTTAAGTCAGTACCGTTTTAACCACTAGGGCCCACTGGGCAAGTGCCCAGGGCCCTCGAACTCACGGGTGGCCGGAATGCTAGTAAATTCGCTTCACGAAAAATCCGTTGTACTTTTAAAACATTTTCCGTGTAATCATTTTTCGCAATAAAAGAAAAAGTCTCAGATTCTTAGACATTTTTCGTATTAATAAAGTCTTACGGCCGTATTCAAAATAAAAACGAGTGCCTAACATCGGGTGTCTATCTTTTTTATATCAAGTACTAAGTACACTCAAAAAAGTATGTCGGTAAAATCTACTACAAAAGACAGTTGTTTTGACTACATTTTGTCGTTGAAAAGGCGTCCACTACATAAACGGTAAAAACAACTGAACATGTTGTTGTTTTTAACTATTGATTTTCAACTACAAAATGTAGTAAAAACTACTACAAAACTGTTTAATACAGTTGTTTTTTCTACAATTGCCTGAAATTTTATTTAAAAAATTTCTTAAACGTTTAAATGATTGATATTTATTTATTTAAAAAGCAATACATTTCAGTTGGTTGTATAGAATTTCGACATGATGACAATTTTTTGATGTATTTATCTGGAATTATAGAAGAAAAAAATTATATTAATAAAATGTTAAACAAAATAAATTGATTGTATTTACCTTTGTTTTTTTAATAGTTCATTTCAAATTTTCACCGCTACTGATCAAAATTTGTCTGGAATAAAAAAAAAACGAAATGCTTTGGCAAAATTGATTTATAAAAAAAAAGAATTAATTTGATATGTTTCAAAAAAGTATGTACCTGCTCTGTTGTGTATACAAAGAAAAGAAAGATGGCGCGCTCATAAGAAAACAAAACACTGCACACATTTTATTTTGTTTTTTTTCCCGATTGGTTTTTACGCACGCTTATGTGAGCGCTATATTATACACACTTGTTATCTCATTTATCCACTTATTTTCTTTCGCTCAAGAATATTTTTCCAAAAACATATTTTTTGTTATAATTAAATTTAATAAATTGTAATTTAATTTATTTAGATATTATTTATTTGGTATAAAAATAATTCCTTCCGCATCCCGCACGACCAACTCGCTCGACACATTCGTTTGCAATAAAAATTTCTAGAAAAAAACGAGTTTTAGAAAAAAAACTAAAAACAACTACATAAATCAACTATTGCTACAGTGTAGTATATTTTTTGTAGTTATTTTTTGAAACTACTACAAAAAAAGTTGTTTGAGATTTTTTCATACAAAAACGACCGAAATTGTAGTTAAAAACAACAGCTACTACTTACTACACAAACGACCGTCATGTAGTAACTGCAATAATTTTCTGAGTGTAAAATAAATTTGTCAATCGATGTTATTATTCATTTATCTTCATTTTAATGATAAAATAATTGTCTTCCATCGAGAGTCTTACTTTCCCTAAGTCCCGTGACTTCGGGATTTCCCGTTTAATACACTCAGAAAATTATTGCAGTTACTACATGACGGTCGTTTGTGTAGTAACCCAGCAAAAAAAGAACATACTAAAATGTTAATAAAAAGTAGTTCAACTGCTGCTAAAGTAGTTCTAACTTTGCTGAAACTCTAGTGAATTTAACATGGTGGTGTCGCGCAAAATAAGTAGTTTTTTTTACATTTTTTAAGTACATATAAAGTAGTACTCATACTGTTGTCATAGTTTAAGTTTTTGTATGTAAAGTTTAATTACATCTTTAAGATCACTACACTCAGAAAATTATTGCAGTTACTACATGACGGTCATTTATGTAGTAAGTAGTAACTGTTGTTTTTAACTACAATTTCGGTCGTTTTTGTATGAAAAAATCTCAAACAACTTTTTTTTGTAGTAGTTTCAAAAAATAACTACAAAAAATATACTACACTGTAGCAATAGTTGATTTATGTAGTTGTTTTTAGTTTTTTTCTAAAAACTCGTTTTTTTCTAGAAATTTTTATTCCAAACGAATGTGTCGAACGAGTTGGTCGTGCGGGATGCGGAAGGAATTATTTTTATACCAAATAAAAAATATCTAAATAAATTAAATTACAATTTATTAAATTTAATTATAACAAAAAATATGTTTTTGGAAAAATATTCTTGAGCGAAAGAAAATAAGTGGATAAATGAGATAGCAAGTGTGTATAATATAGCGCTCACATAAGCGTGCGTAAAAACCAATCGGAAAAAAACAAAAAATTTCTTGTCGGCTTGGTTGCCTGCGTGCCATCTTTCTTTTCTTTGTATACACAACAGAACAGGTACATACCTTTTGAAACATTTCAAATTAATTCTTTTTTTTTATAAATCAATTTTGCCAAAGCATTTCTTTTTTTTTTTTATTCCAGACAAATTTTGATCAGAAGCGGTGGAAATTTGAAACAAACTATTAAAAAAACAAAGGTAAATACAATCAATTTATTTTGTTTAACATTTTATTAATATAATATTTTTCTTCTATAATTCCAGATAAAAACACCAAAAAATTGTCATCATGTCGAAATTCTATACAACCAACTGAATTGTATTGCTTTTTAAATAAATAAATATCAATCATTTAAACGTTTAAGAAATTTTTTAAATAAAATTTCAGGCAATTGTTGTAAAAACAACTGTATTAAACAGTTTTGTAGTAGTTTTTACTACATTTTGTAGTTGAAAATCAATAGTTAAAAACAACAACATGTTCAGTTGTTTTTACCGTAATATGTAGTGGACGCCTTTTCAACAACAAAATGTAGTCAAAACAACTGTCTTTTGTAGTTGATTTTACCGAAATACTTTTTTGAGTGTATTTAAGAGCATTTTTGCACTACTTAAAAAGTGTATTTTTAGAATTCATTAGGAAGTAGATTTAGTAAGCGATTCTGACGATGCCAATGTTCTAATAACATTACTAAACATCGAAAATGCGACTGGACGCGACCTTATACACTTGATTACATTAGTTCTGCTGGTCAAAAATCCGGTCTCCACACTTTTCCATCACACCTGGTTTTTGAGAAAATTGTGGTCAAAGTTCAAAAAAATCGCCGTTTTGGTCATTTTTGGAAACTCATAGCGGATGAACCCGATGTGATGGCGACTTCAAACTAAGTCGATGGTTAAGCTTAAACTTTCCTCTTTAAGATGCAGAACTCATTTGGGCAGTCGCCTTAACTTTTTGGGCACCAATTGTATATTAAGCTGTCATATCAAAAAAAGTTTTTGGGGGAAAACACTTTATTAAAAGACAATTGGTGCTCCAAAGGTTGAAGCGACTGATGAATTGAGTTATACGTCTTTAAGAGCAATGTTTGAGCTTTACCCTTAAAAAGTATGGAGACCGGATTTGTGACCAGGAGAATAATTATAATCATGTTTATAAGACTTAAGGTTTTTTTTTTCATATGATTTGTAGCGGCAAAAATCGTTTTTTTGGGAACAAGACATCATTGAGAGACAATTGGTGCCCTAGGGGCTAAGGCGACTGACCAAAAGAGTTCAGAATCCTTAAGAGCAATGTTTAAGCTTTAGCCTTGACTTATTTTTAAGTCGCTATCATATCGGGTTCATCCGCTATGATTTGGCAAAAATTAACAAAACGGCGATTTTTTTAGCTTTGACATCAATTTTCCCAAAAACTTGATGTGATGGAAATTGCAATTAACTGTGTAAGGGTGCGGCCCAGTCGCATCAATATTTTTTCAAAATGTTCAGTAGTGTATTTTTTAAATATTTATCATTTGAGGGTATAATATAAATGTTAAAAAAAAAAAAATATTCCTGGGGAAGTTTTAGAAATTGCATTTGGTGCGTGAACTTTTTTTTCATCAAAATGAACTAAAGAAAAGATTTTTATTATCTGTACAACATTGCCCATCGCGTGGTTGGATGAGCTTTTTTTGACATAAAAAAGTTATAACCCTATTGTACATATTTACGCCCACAAAATTGTTCGTACCTCAAAAAATTGGGTCCAATTTCAGGACTGTGTACTTCATCCGACATAAAATTGTTTCATTTGCTTGACAAAAAAACAATGATCGCTAAAAAATTGCGTTTTAGAGGTTGGTTCGCTTCTCCAAGGTGAAACTTTTCCCCTCCGGTCCGATTTTAACCTACCTAGGACTATAAAAATGGATAGCTGTTTTATTTTGGACTGCATCGTGTTACATACAGACAGACGAAGGGATGTTCATAGAACTTCTCAGAATCGATCACTGATCAATATAATATGTCGTCACTAAAAATCCAACACATTTTGCTTTTTTAAAGTAGCAGCGAAAAACGTTGTGAAAATTTTTTTAATTTTGTTCATAAGTCCGTCATTTTTCATCGGATAGGTCTGAATTTTTGGAAATGGTTTCAGTTAATGAATTGTATCACAACTAGCAAATCACATTTTGATAATTTTATAGGGGGACAATGCATCACAATCAATAACTTGATTTTAAAAAAAGTGTTGTCACTTTGTTTTGCATTTTAGGCAACGATTGTCTTTATGGGGAATGACAAAGTGAGTGTACCCCCATATACTGTAGTTAAAAGGTATAAAAACAAAATCAGTTTACACCAAATTTAAGATTAAACAAATTAAAAATAAAAAAAGTTTTTATTCCTGGAATTGTAACCTATCAAATATTAACTTTTTGCCTTTCAATTATATATAAAACTATAGTTTAGACTAAAACTCTATTAAATAAATTTAAATTAATATGTTCTTTTCATTACGTTTAAAAATATTTAAAAAAAAAACTCATTCCGACTATAGTGTTCTAAAGTAGTGGAATCCATATTATTTTCCTTCTTATTGACATATTTGGATGTTATTTTAAACTACTTTTTTTGCAACAAAAAATATTCACTAATTGCTACTTTTTATGTAGTTTAAGTCTACTTCCTTTTGAACTACTTCGATTTTTTTTTGCTGGGAAGTAGTAGCTGTTGTTTTTAACTACAATTTCGGTCGTTTTTGTATGAAAAAATCTCAAAAAACTTTTTTTTGTAGTAGTTTCAAAAAATAAATACAAAAAATATACTACACTGTAGCAATAGTTGATTTATGTAGTTGTTTTTAGGTTTTTTTTTTAAACTCTTTTTTTCTAGAAATTTTTATTGCAAACGAATGTGTCTAACGAGTTGGTCGTGCGGAAGGAATTATTTTTATACATTTTAAATTTAATATTAACAAAAAATATGTTTTTGGAAAAATTTTCTTGAGCGAAAGAAAATAAGTGGATAAATGAGATAACAAGTGTGTATAATATAGCGCTCACATAAGCGTGCGTAAAAACCAATCGGAAAAAACCCAAAATAAAAAGTATGCTGTTTTGTTATGTGGGTGCCATCTTTCTTTTCTTTGTATTCTTCATAACAACAGAACAGGTACATACTTTTTTGAAACATTGCAAATTAATTGTTTTTTTAATATATCAATTTTACCAAAGCATTTCGCTTTTTTTTATTCCAGACAAATTTTAATCAGTAGCGGTGTTTAAATAAACTATTAAAAAAACAAAGGTCAATACAATCAATTTATTTTGTTTAACATTTTATTAAAATAATTTTTTTCTTCTATAATTCCAGATAAATACACCAAAAAATTTTAATTTCATGTCGAAATTCTATACAACCAACTGAAATGTATTGCTTTTTAAATAAATAAATATCAATCACTTAAACGTTTAAGAATTTTTTTAAATAAAATTTCAGGCAAGTGTAGTAAAAACAATTGTATATAAACAGTTGTTTTTAATGTATTAGTAGTAGTTTTGGCATGGGTTGTTTTTACCGTCTTTTGTAGCAGTTTTTACTACATTTTGTAGTTGAAAATCAATAGTTAAAAACAACAACATGTTCAATTGTTTTTACCGTAATTTGTAGTGGACGCCTTTTCAACAAAAAAATGTAGTCAAAACAGCTGTCTTTTGTAGTAGATTTTACCGACATACTGTTTTGAGTGTATCCCTAGGTCGCAAGGTTTTCGAGATATAGCTTTTTCAAATTTGCAAAAAAAAGACGAGTTCAAAATATTTTTTAAAAAAAATCTCAAAATTTCTTTCCCTTGACCATTTCACAGAGTTTGAGACAATCTTTAATTTAAATTTAATTTGAGGAAAATCCGATCATTTTAACCCGTGGCGTTCTTCGATCAAAGTTTTAGATTTTTAAAAAATTAAAAAATCATAATGCGGTACATTATTTAAATTAATTTTTACATCGACAAATTTCTAAAATCGGTCGAGCGATTTTCGAGATATCGGCATTTGAAATTTGTCAAAACATTTCCAATCATAACGGCTTTTTCCCTATGTTTTTAAAAAAAATCTCAACTTTTTTTCCATTGACTATTTAATTTTGATTGAGACAAACTTTCATTAAAACTTTATATGAGTCAAATCAGACCATCCTAATCTGTGGCACACTTTGATTAAAGTTTAGAGTTTTTAGTGAAAGTTTTCTAAAATAAAAGACTTTTACCTACGGGCGCCATGGGTTAAAATTATCGGATTTAGCTCAAATGAATTTTAAATTAAAGTTTGTTTCAGGGTCTTTAAAGGGGTACAAAAAAAATATTTTTTAATTTCTTGACCGGAGAAAAAACCGGGGTATAGTTTGGATTTCCTTCACATTCTCGAATTCTGCTTTGCCTATTTCACATCTTCTATAATTGAAATCCGAGATAAGACCCATCGTATCGTAGATTAAAATCTCTGTAAACTAGTGTTACTGAACGAAGTAAATTTTTTCGTAAAAATCAACACTCAAAATAAATTCTCTGTCCAATCAGCAGAAAAATCTGCTGAAAATACACCCATTTTGAGCCATATGAGAAATCTGCTGATTTTAGCAGACACGGTTTGCTAAATATCTGTCATAAGAGGTGAATAAATATAACAATAAAAAAAAAAAAAAACATACGGCGCCAGCCAGCATCGAACTCGCCACCTTCCGATTTGAAAGCACACTTCTTAACCACTACGCTACGGAAGCTTATACTTTTATCTGGCGTTTTAGTTATTAAACATGTGTGACATTTTACTATGTTTATACTGATTTTGTTTGCTGAATTTCATTATTTTGTTAAGAAATTTTTTTATATAAAAAAAAAGCTGAACAGATTGTCAGCAGATTGCTCTGCTGAAATCAGCAGATTGATCTGCTGAAATCAGCAGAAATATCTGCTGATTTTAGCAGAAAAATCTGCTGATTTTAGCAGAACAAATCTGCTGATTTCAGCAGAATAATCTGCTGATTTCAGCAGAACAATTTGCTGATTTCAGCAGATCAATCTGCTGACAATCTGTTCTGCTTTTTTTTTTATATAAAAAAATTTCTTGAAAAAATAATGAAATTCAGCAAACAAAATCAGTATAAACATAGTAAAATGTCTGTTATTTTCTTAAACTAAATGACAGAGATTTTACTAAAAATATCCTTCTCAGCAGAACAATCTACTAAAAGATTGCTAATTCAAATTGAAAGTCGTTTTACAGATTTTTTGACAGAGTTTTTCTTTTGAGTGTAAGCATTTTGATTGTCAGGTAAGATCTAACTTGTTACTTGCTTAATTTACCAATTGAGAAATAGCCCCTTCAATCATTTATATGTTTACGTATGATTAATTTTGCGTGTTAATGTTACTCATACGTTTTTAAAAATCTTTTGCAAACATACATAACCATAAAGGTGAAATCTATTTTGCAAAATGTAAAAAAAATACGTATGATTAATATTTAGTTATATAACATTAATATCACCCATACGCTTTAAGTAATCTTTTCGAAACAAGTACATTAAATGAAATCAAATCAAAAATGTTAACCCGTGGTTCATAAAAATGTTTTAGCATTTTTGTAGACAAATTTTTATTCGATTAGAGTATTATTCTAGCTCAAGGACCAAACAATTATATTTATAATATTCTCATAGAAGATTACACATTAGGGTGGGGCATTTTTTTGTAAATAGGCCTATAGCAAAATCAAAATCTACGCGAAATTCTAAGAATATTTCCCAAAGAAACTTAATTCAAAACCTAGCTCCCGCCGAGAGACATTTTTGGATCTTGGAAATGAGGGAAAATCGATGAAATTTGACTACAGTGTTTTGACATAAATTCTGTTATGTCTAAAAGTTCTCAAGATACAGATCTCATTCAGGTTTCAAATAATAGGTAATGAGACAACCTTCAAAATGGCATTCCAAAAAAAATATTTAAATAAAGGTCAAAGGTCATTGTTAAAACCTTCATTTTTCGAAAGCTATATCTCAAAAAGTGCTATTTTTAAAATCTTGTAAAAAATATATGTTATTATAGATCTCATATACTTGTTAAGTTTAAATTTTCAGAATGGTGAGTTGATTGGATCCTGAGATATTAATAAACCCATAGCGACTGGTATAAAAAAACGGAGTATTTTTCTTAGAAAAAATATTTATTTGTTTGTCTTTTAGACACTGCACAGAGGGCCAGCATGATCCAATTCCGGCCAAAAGTCTTTATCGTTGTTGGATCCGTCTGAAAATGTGCTTCTAGAGGAATTCGGGGTCGCTGATTTCAAAATTTGGCTAAAAACCAAAAAAATCAAAATGGCGGATCCAATATGGACTCAAATTTTGTTTTATGCTGGTCTTGGAGTTACTGAATAAGAATTGCTTCTCCGAATTTTGAAAAACAAAATGGCGGACTAAATATGCTTCTTAAAGTTTAAAGAATGATCCAAATCCGGCAAAAAGTCTTTAACGTTGTTGGATCCTGCTGAAAATGTGCTTCTAGAGTATTTCTGGGTCGCTGATTTCAAAATTAAACTAAAAACTAAAAAAATTAAAATGGCGCATCCAATATGGCGGACAAATTTTTTTAATAATTGTCCGATTTAACTCAAATTTTGTTTTAAGGGGGCCTTGGAGTTACTGAATCTGAATTACTGGCGTGAATTTTGAAAAACAAAATGGCGGACTAAATATGCTTATTAAAGTTTGTTACAAGTAATTTAAAAACAGTTATATTCCTTTTCTTTGTTGAAGCTAGCTAAAAGTGTAGCCTAGTAAATTTCCAGGTCTGTTATCTGAAAATCGAACTGATAAAATTCGATATGGCGGAAACAAAATGGCGGCTAGATTTTTTAACTTTGTGTGATCTAACTAAAAATTTGTTAAATCTACGCACATGATTTTTAAATATATTTTTTTTTTATTTTTGATATAAATATGGAAATGGTGTAAATGGCTTACTTAGTTTCAGAAAAGCTTTTGGAAATGTTGACGACAAATTATTCACTTGTTTTCTTTATTTTGGAAATTCAATAAAAAATCTTTGAATTTAATTGGAAATGGTGTAACTGATATTTTCAATAATTCTACAAAAAAACTAGAAATGTAGATAATTTGTTTTCCTACACTTAAGGCATTCTCTGTCGGTTAAAAAAAACTAATCAAGCCGTAAAACATTATTTTGGGTTAAATTATCTTTTTAAAAACAAATCTCGGACCACTGCATGTATAGCTGTAATTTCGCCATTTATCATTTCGAGCAAGTCTGGGCAACTTTTTTCGAAAGATATGGATCTATTCTATACCAAAAAAAATATAGACCGATTGTATCGAACTGAGGATCGCTGAGGATTTTTTCGGCGCGAGGTAAATAGCTAAAAAACTATAACTTTTTTCACAAAAAACGCGAATTGCTGCCAGGCAGATGAGTTATATTTGTCCATGCTATTTTTGTTACAAAGGCTTATATATAAGGTTGATCCACTCAAACAAAAAGTTAAACATTAGCAATAGAAATTTGGAAAAAAAATTAAAAAAGTATCTCAACTTTTAAAATTTTTTTACCAACTTTTTTTAACTTTGAAGACCTGTCAAAGGAAAGGGTGTAATTGGATCATAAAGATAAGTTCAGAAAACCTGCTTCTATATATGCCCAACAAACTGGTAAACATTTTTTTGTGAATTTACAAATAAGGACTTTTGGCCGGAAATCGATCTGTCTGGCCCTCTGTGCACTGGTACCAAAATTTGAGATATATACACCTAAATGTGAAAACATTAGAGTTATTCGTTTTTTGCAATTTACAAGCATATATCTCAAAAGCTAAAAGCGATAGACCATTTCTGAGGTCATATTCGAACTTAGCAGGCCAAAAACATTCTGTAGCATGCCAAAAACATTTAGAAAAGTGTATTTTGGTACCAGTGTCTAAAAGAAAAAAAACAAACAAATATTTTTTCTGAGAAAAATAAATCGTTTTTTTACCTGTCGCTATGTTTTTATTAATATCTCAGGATCCAATCAACTCACCATTCTGAAAATTTAAACTTAAGTATATGAGATCTTTAAAAAATATACTTTTTCAAGATTTTCCAAGATTTTTAAAATAGCACTTTTTGAGATATTGCTTTCGAAAAATTAAGGTTTTAACAATGACCTTTATTTATTTTTTTTTTTTGGAATGCCATTTTGAAGGTGGTCTCATTACCTATTATTTGAAACCTGAATGAGATCTGTATCTTGAAAACTTTTCGAGACAACAGCATTTATGTTAAAACACTGTTTCATCGATTTTCCTCATTTCCAAGATCCCAATATGTCTCTCGGCGGGAGCTAGGTTTTGATTTTAGACCTGTAGTTTCTGTTGGAAATTTTCTTAGAATTTCGTGTAGATTTTGTTTTTGCTGTAAGCTTATCACCTTTTTTCTGACCCACCGTATTAGACAGTGATACAAAATTTGACATTTTGGATTTGTCTCTGGTGTAGATTATTTTGTTACTTTTTAATATTTTTAATACGTTTTGTGTACTCTAAAGTTTGTAAGAAAAAACAAGCGAGTGTTAGATTCGGCTGTGCCGAATCTTTTATTCTCCAATATGTAAAAAAATATAAAAAAAAATTCCAGGGCGTCTTTTTTTTAGTGGGAGACGTTGGGACACCTTCTTCTGACATAAGAATGTTAAATTTACTTAAGAAAAGTACAAAAAACCCTGCAAAAATTGCGGTTTTTATTAGGTTGGTTTAGTTCTCTAAGGGCAACTTTTTCCCCTTGGTCCTATTTTGCCCATTTAAGAACTTCACCTGCCTAGGAATATAAGACATATTCGGAAGTCTAGCTCTTTTACTAACTAAATTACTAATTAAATAGACACGACAATTAAATTTCTGCTGAAGATTTGACATTTTGGATTTGTCTTGGGTGTACATTTTCTCGTGGTAAGCAAAAATTGTTCATTTTCAATGTTCCGGGTTTGAGTTTGAAAATTATGTATGTATATTGAATTTCCCCGAGTTTTCAAAAAAAAAAAATTAAATTTTACTAAACTTTTAAACTTTCCAACATTTTTCTGAACAAAATTTTTCTGAAATTTCCAGAAGATTTATTTTTTAATCTTTAAACATTTTACGGGGTTTTGTCAATTTTACAGAATTATTTAATTTTTATACCCTCCACTTAGTGATAGAGGGTATATATAAGTTTGTCATTCCGTTTGTAACTCATCGAAATATCGGTCTGGGACCCCACAAAGTATATATATTATTGATGAGTGATCGATTCTAAGACATTTTAGCTATGTCCGTCTGTCTGTCCGTCTGTCTGTGGAAATGGTGATCACGGCCAAAATATTACACGGAAATGACTGAAACTTAACATATTTATTGGAAGTTCTCCCGAAAAGTTTGATATTGCATTTGAACGATATCGGTTAAGCGGTTCAAAAGTTATGAACGAAAATGTAAGGACACCTCAAAAATTTTAGTACATTCAACATAACCTAAAAATACAAAATGCTTTAATTCGGATGCTGGTTGACATATGTGGACATAATTGAACACAAAATGGTATTTAAACAAGTACGAACATATTTTTTTACAAAAAAATAAAAAAAAATCGCGGATTTTTTTTTCAAAAAAAAAAAATTTTAAAAAAGTAATTTCCTTTTAAAAAGTTTTTTCCAATAATCTTTTTGATATGGTGGAGGGTATCACTTGTTTTAAATTTGACCTTAATTTTCTACCCGGTCTACCCAGGTAGACCGGTCTTTTTGTTCATCGGTCTACCCGGGTAGACCGGTCTACCCGGGTAACCCGGTCTACCCGGTTAACCGGACTGTCGGTCAACCGGTCTATTAAATTAAATTAGTTTAGTGTTATTTTCACCAAAACCTAGAAAATTTCTCCATTTTTTTTTTCACTAAAAATTAAAAATGCTGATATCTCAAAATATCTCAAAAACTAAGCAAGATAGAGCAAAACGGAGAAAATTTTCAGAAGAAAAACAACAAAGAAAAATATGGAACAACCTTTCTCTATCCATGTGTGGACTCAATAGGTCCGAAATTTTGAATTAAAAATTCGCATTCCGGAAAATTTTAAGAAGCCAATATCTCGGTAAGTATTGTCCACACAATAAAAAGTCCAATGGCGTTTTTGTTGCTCTTTACTTGAAGAACTTGACCACAGAACATCCGAAAGCGCTGAGATCAAAATTTTTTGATTTTTAATTTTTTTAGGACTCCAAATCGGCTGTTAAACTCGTAAAATCTTGTGTTTTCCATATATAAACATGAAATTGGGACGGTCTTTTTCGGTCTTTAGGACGGCACTTTTTTGCGGTTGCTTCAAATGACTCCATATGAAACAAGGATACTCTAGACATAATTTTCTATCTATTCACAGCTTTTTGTGCCGGTCGTAGAACAAAAATTTTGAGAAATCAGCATTTGAAATCATAAAAAAATGAGTTTTGGGGTCCTAAAAAAATTAAAAATCAAATAGCTCAAAAACTTTTGATCTCAGGGCTTTCGGATATTCTGTGGTCAAGTTCTTCAAGTAAAGAGCAACAAAAACGCCATTGAACTTTTTATCGTGTGGACAATACTTACCGAGATATTGGCTTTTTAAAATTTTTCGGAATGCGAATTTTTAATTCAAAATTTCTGACCTATTGAGTCCACACATGGATAGAGGAAGGTTGTTCCATAATTTCCTTTCTAGTCTTTCTTTTGAAAATTTTCTCCGTTTTGCTCTATCTTGCTTAGTTTCTGAGATATCGGCATTTTTAATTTTTAATGAAAAAAAAAACAAATTGTTCTTAAGTTTTGTAAAAAATTCACTTTCTCTACATAATATTTCAGTTTGACACTTTAGTTGTTCTTAAAAATGGTGGAAGTAAGAAATTAAAAAAAAAAATATTAATACAGTCGAACTCGGTTATAACGAATTTGGTTATAACGAATTCTCGGTTATAACGAACTAATTCTAAAGTCCCGACGTTTTGGCAACTATTTTCACACAAAATACTTCTTTTATAACGAACTCGGTCATAACGAATCCTCGGTTAAAACGAACTACTTATTATGGTCCCACGAACACAATTTCCTGTATATTTACGTTTTTATAACGAACTCCCATAAATATTTTAAAATTTGCGGCAATTGTTCAAAATTCACAAAAGGTTAGAAATTTTTGGTTAATAATATAATTTTGCTAAAATTTATTTATATTTTTAATGTTTTCCTCTCAATAAGTAGTTTACTTTTAAAAAACGCCAAATTTGACAAAATTGAAACTTTTTTTTTTTGGAAATAAAACTAGGTTGATATAAGATATAACCCAGGTTAGGTTAGGTTAGATTAACCTACCTAACCTAAGATATAACCCGCTTATAGCGGAACTTCGCTTATAACGAACCATTTTTACTGGTCCCTCGGAGTTCGTTATAACCGGGTTTGACTGTATAAAGACCGGTCTGCCCGGGTAGACCGGTCGACCGGTCTTGAAAACCGGTCTTGAAAACCGGTCTTGAAAACCGGTCCTGACCGTAGGCTCAACTTTTTTTGAACTTACTCCAAGCACCTTTGAAAAAAATTTAAAACTTCAGTTGGCCTAAAAAAAAGAACTCGAGCTAAGTTTTCAAACCCCTTCGGGGGTTTTGGTCTTCTATTGGTATACTTTCATTTTTTGTCTCATTCAAGATACTCTCGAAAACCCCAAATTTGTTACACAGTGTTATTTGGAATATTAACCCTCAAAAAATAAATAATACGACAAAATTATTGTTTGTAAAACCCTTTATTGTGTAAATTTTAAATTAAACATATTTTCAAGTGCCTTAAAATGCATTTTAAATAGATTTCTTTAAAAAAGGGTCTTGTTTTCATAATGAATCTAAAATGATGGAATAAAATAGTTTAAACCGCTCAATTGACAAAATAAGTTCGATGATCGACAATTAAAAAGATCATGTCATGAATGTCAAATTGAACAGTATAAACAAATGCAATTTTAAAACACTATACAAACATGTTGTTAAACATTCTTTTCAGTGGGAGGGGAAAACTAATGAAAAAATATTAAAAATTAACATGGGACATATAATAAAATAGTTTTGCAAACAAAATAAACAAAGATTTCTAAAGATAATAAACACTAAAAACTATATTATTGTAAAACTTGCATTAAACATGTAATGGAAGATATGAATATAAAAAAAAATACAATTAAAATTAAACAAATTTCAAAGAGAAAATCGAGAAATTTCTAAATTAATATAAAAAAAAGAAGACACAAAAAAATGGTTGACAAAATTCCAATTTTAGACAAAATTTTAGATAAAAAATTAAAAATTATTTTTTCTTATAGAACTCGCGTATAAGACGCTTCAAATATTTTGCTTCACGTTTATGTTCAGCCAACTGACGTTTCAATTCTTCATGACGTTTGCTCAATTCCAGTTCTTCGCCTTGTATAATTTCCATTTCAATTTTCTTTTTTTGGCGATAACGAGTGGCGGCATTTTTATTTTGTTCTTTCTTACGAATTTTGCGATCTTCTACGCCACGACCATAAGGACGAGTTCGTTTCTTGGTCGGCGTTACACAATCCAAAGAAGAGCATTCATTTAATGATTCGTTCGATGTTGTTTGCAAAGGTGAACTACTACCCGGCGATGGTAACCATTCGTCATCATCAGTGGTAGTATAATCACCCAAAGAAGGTGTTGAAATGGATGATTGTGATTCACTTTCTTCGAAGAATTCATTTGCAGCATCTTTTAGAATCTCATCGATTATTTTTGTATTAATTAATTCAATATCATAATTGGATGAGCCAGGCGATGAAGATGCTGATACTGCTGGCGATGTTGTGTCAGTTGTACTATGATGACTGTTGTTGCTGTTGCTCCAATTGAAGACAAATTGATTTTGAGCTGAAACTGGTGAAGTGGGTGCTGTATTGGAATTTTGTAACACATCATTGATCTGCAATTTTGAATAGATTTAAAATAAAAATAATCTGTATGAAATTTTAAATGTTCCACCAAATAATACTTACATCTATTGGCAATGTAGTTACTACTGCTGCTGCGGCAGTTGGTGATGTTACGGTCAATGCCTGTGGTGGTGTTGGTACTGGTGATTCAACTGTTTGTGGTGGTGAACTTGGTGGTGTCAATGATGTTAGAATTGATGCACCAAGATTTGCAAAACCGAAATGATTAATCTCAGTGGGTGTTTGAACTTTAATCACCTGGGCTGGATTACTGACAACATTGTCAAGTGAATTATCCAATATTTGTGAGGGCGAATAAAAGTTTTCTAAAAGAAAAAGCAAAAAAATAGTTTTGTTAATTATATTTTTTAAAGAAAAAGTTTTTAAAAATTATTATTGAGAAAATTTGTTGGGTTAAATGACTACCAACCGTTTTAAAAACTAAAAAGGTCAAAAAGTTTTCGAGATATTTGAAATTTACCAACAAATTTACATGTTTACATGTGTCAACCAGCAGCCGAATTAAAGCATTTTGTATTTGTGGGTTATGTTGAAAAAAAAAAATCCGCAAAAAAAATTTTTGGTGAAAAAAAAATAGAAATCGGCGAAAAAATCTTTTTTTGTAAAAAAATATGTTTGTACTTGTTTAAATACCATTCGGTGATCAATTATTTTCACATGTGCAGCCGAATTAAAGTATTTTGTATTTTTAGGTTATGTGGAACAAACCAAGATTTTTAGGTGTCCTTACATTTTAGTTTATAACTTTTGAACAGCAGAACCGATATCGCTCGAATGCAATACCAAACTGCTCGGGGCAACAACAAGTAAATATGTTAAGTTTCAGTCATATGTGTTCAATATTTTGGCCGTGACCGCCATTTCAGAGTGCTTCGCGCCACACACGATCAAATGCCTTCGACTATAATTACAAATCATATACTAATTTTACCTAACCGAGAACTGGTAACAATGACCTTCGTCTCGTTGTAGCGAAACAGACTAAGGCCTCTGGTGGGAATCGAACACACGACCCCCAGACTCATAGGATAGCATGCTACCAAGCGCGGAGCAAATTGCGATAGGGCAGTCATTTTCGGGGTAGTAGCCGCACCCTTTTTAGGGATTAAGTGGTTATTGGCCACCTTTCAGTGCGAGTTAAGCAAAGAGGATGGCTTTATCAACCGGGTCAATGAATAACACTGTGCAACAAGAAAAATTAGCCTCAATGGCTTCAACGCCATTTTAAAGTAGACCATCAAATGTACAAAATTATCAAAGGGTTTTGCAAAGTCAGTTCGGATTTCTTTTTTATAGCCCACTGAAGTTTTTATTTTTTTATCAAAGGCGTTTGGAAAACGTCAAAAATACTATAATAAAAACTCATCTGAGCTTCAAAATATGATTTGATGTCTTCAGTGAAATTGTATGGCGGTTCTTTTCTTAGAACATTTTAACCCTATAACTGCCATTTTAAGGGATCATTTTAGTCCTTTTTGAAAATCTAAACACAGAAGTCTAATAAAACGTCCATTTGAGGTTTAAAATGTTCTACAAATATTTTCCTCATAAAATTTCACTAGGGGTTGTCAAATGTTCAAAGTTTGTGCCGCATGCGCAAAATGCTTAAAAATAAGTATAAATAATCAATGTTTGTTATTTTTTTACCAAAGCAGTGTTAAAATATATCGACAAAATACAGTGCAAATATACTTCTGAGCTAAAAATTATGTTCTGATGTGTTTTATAAAATTTTATGATGATTATTTTCTTTGACCAAATTAACACTCTAGCTCCCGTTTTACGGGGTAATTTTTGTCCTTTTTTAAAAGAAATACAAAAAAAACTATAAAAAAAGACTACTAGAGGGTTAAAATGTTCTGCAAATATTTTCTGCATCAAATTTTACTAGGGATCGTCAAAGATAAAAAATACATTTGGACTATGTAAAATGCTAAAAAAAGTAAAGATGTAAAATTTGCACATACAATTTTTGCACATACTTCTTTTTAGCATTTTACATAGTCCAAATGTCTTTTTTGGCTTTGACGACCCCTAGTAAAATTTGATGCAGAAAATATTTGTAGAACATTTTAACCCTCTAACTGCCATTTTTTAAAGACTTTTTTGTATTTCTTTTAAAAAAGGGCAAAAAATGACCCTTTAATAAAACGGGAGCTATAGGGTTAATTTGGTCAAAGAAAAGAATCATCATAAAATTTTATAAAACACGTCAGAACATAATTTTCAGCTCAGAAGTATATTTGCACTGTTTTTTGTCGATGTTTTTTAACACTGCTTTAGTAACAAACATTTATTGTGTATACTTGACCCTTTTTAAGCGTTTTGCGCATGTGGCACAAACTTTGAACTCTTGACAACCCCTAGTGAAATTTTATGAGGAAAATATTTGCAGAACATTTTAACCCTCTAAATGGACGTTTTATTAGACTTCTGTGTTTAGCTTTTGAAAAAGGACTAAAATGACCCCTTAAAATGGCAGTTATAGGGTTAAAATGTTCTAAGAAAAGAACCGCCATACAATTTCACTAAAGACATCAAATCACATTTTGAAGCTCAGAAGACTTTTTATTATAGTATTTTTAACGTTTTCGAAACGCCTTTGATAAAAAAAATTAAAAATTCAGTGGGCTATAAAAAAGAAATCCGAACTGACTTAGCAAAGCCCTTTAGTGAACTTGTCCATTGGATAGTCTACTTTAATATGGCGTTGAAGGCATTGAGGCTCAAAGCGATGACCCAAAATTTGTTACACAGTGTAATTGGTCTTTTTTTAAAAAATTTGGAAAAAAAACTAGCATTTTTTTACTTTGTTAACGAACGACCAAAAAGTCTTACTGTTTCGAGGAGCAGAAAGAACTTTTGCATGTAAACTTCTTTCGGATAGAACTTTTTCGTGTCTAAGTACTTTGGCACAATCGGTTTTCGATTTTTTCAATGCAAATCGGTAACTACGTTATGGTTTGTACGACAATTACTGATCGCTTCCTCTCTGGATCTGACGGAAAATTCTGATATTTTTTTTTTATAGAAAACTTCTTGAATTACAATACATTTTTTATACAGAAAATTCTCAGACACTGAATTATTTTTCTTAAAAAATATTTTCAGATTCTGAGACATTTTTCCATAGAAAAATTCTCAGATTCCAATACATTTTTCTGTTTTTTTTTTGTCTTACTGTATATTTATATACCCAAGTGTTATTTAAAATCATTATATTTATTTAAATGTAAAATGTAAACAAAAGCTCGATGTCCTTAGAATAAAAAAAAACGAGATTAGAACGTTAACCGTTAATGTGCAAAATAACATTATAAATCAATATTATCTGTTGTATACAACTTTATAGTTATATGCATTACTCTGTGGTACAGGGTATAATGACTTTGTGCTGATGTTTGCAACGGCCGATAGTATTAGTCCTAGGCTTACTTTAAGCATTAAGACTCGGAATCACTTTTAGATTTAACGATGTCCGTTAATCTGGCTGTACACGGAAATGGCTCGTGAAAAAATCGATAAGATATGATGTGATCTGTTAAGATCTTATTATATTAATTGTATCTGATCAGATATACTGTACCCGAAATTTGCTGCCTAATCCGATATCTGATCAGATACAGTTAATGATATTTTACTGCGTATTTCGATTCATATGAAACTGTTAGAATTCGAACACTTTTAACACCAATATTTTGTATGTATTCGTCATTCGATTCGATTCGAAACGTTTTTCTTTTCGAATCGAAATACACAGTAACCCCCCAGATCTACTTTTATCTCGACAAATCCCGGTTCTAATAAGATCTGATCCGATACAATTGATATAATTAGACCTTAAGAGATCAGCCAAATCAAATCAATTTTAATATGGGGGTTTAAAAACGATACAGGTCGCAAATATTAATAAATTTGGTTTAAATTTGAATTTAAAGATTTTCTTAATTTTATTCAACATTTTTAATGAATTTGTGTTTCAAATAATGGCCGAATCCAAATATTCGGCCATACACTCAAAATTACTATTACAAAACTGTGTAATCAAGTTTATAGATGTCCAATATGCGTATAAATTAATAAAATAAAATTGTATTATGTTGAAATATGAACGAAAAAAAATTCAAATCAAATCCAACACATGAAACGAGCTCAAAAGGTTATCAAATCCAGATGCAATGGCCCATTTACAAAAACAAAGTGCGTATTCGTACAAATATATGTACTTAGAAAGAGAACCGAAGCACATGACTATTCTGATAACAAACCAGAGAAATATATGTATAAATTTTTGATAAAATAAAAAATTACGTCAATTCTATGCATATTGTATTAGTTTGAAAGTTCAGAGAAAGAGAGAGAGAGTGAGGGAAACAGAATAGTTTTACAAAGTTACAATTAAAATGTTTCTAAGTTGTTCAAGGACGCACATAAATTAGAATGCAATTAAAAAAAATATCAAACAAAATAAAAAAAAAAATTAACTACGCATTTTTGTAAAATTTTATTGTAATCAAGTGCTGCTGCTTTAAACTCTGCAGTATTTGTTTCAACTTTTTAAAAATTTTAAATATTCGTACGTCATAGAATATTTAAGCTTTAAAATACAAAAAACCCAGCAAAAATTTTTAAAAGTTAAATTCGGTATTGAAACCCTCCACAATGTCAAAAAGAATATTGTAAAAAACTTTGTCTGATTTTTTTTTTAAATTAATAAAATTAATATTAACTTAGAAAATAAAATTTTTAGAAAAAAAAATTCCTCGGGAAAAAATTTTTCGTAAAAAAAATCCACGAAAAAATTTATGAGTATGTCTCCCAACAGCCAAATTAAAGCATTATGTATTTTTAGGTTATGTGAAATGTACCAAAATAATCAAAGTGTCCTTTCATTTTCGTTCACAACTTTTTAAACCGAAATCGATCAAATACAATAGCAAACTTCTCGAAGCAACAAAAAATGAATATATTAAGTTGGAACCACGGACATTTCCAGAATTAGGGATGCCAAACGAGAAATCCCAAATTTGAATGGGGTTTATGTTTTCCATTTCCAGGATTTTTTTGAATTTTCCGGGATTGATAAATCCCGAAAAATCCCGAGTTTTTTTTTGTAAAATTTTGGAATCTACATTTTTGGCCGAATATGGCCGAATAATTGTATAAACCTTGTACTCACGTGTTGAAAAACACACTAAACCCACTTTGAATCACATTAGTAAGGATGAGATTTTCATGCACTAAAAAATCGAAAATATGCGCTTAAAATATGCACTAAAAAATTGAAAATATGCACTAAAAAACCTAAAAATATGCACTAATAAAACAAAATGTGTGCAATAAAAATATTGCTTCATAGGAAAAAACTTTTTAAAATGCAAAAAGTAACGCCGGGTTTAAATACTAACATTTAAAACTTTATATAAGCAAGATTTTTTAAAAATTAAGACAATTTATAAAAAATATTTGAAAGAAAAAAAAATAGTTTTTCTTATTTTCAAAATCAATTTTCAAAATTTAAGTAGTTTTTGAAACAAATAAATTTCAATTTGTGTTTTTGCTAATTTATGCCAAAATATGCAAAAATATGCACTTAAAAGTTGAAAATATGAACAAAATATGCACTTAAAACCAAAATATGCAAAAATATGCATTTTCGTCAAAATATGCAAAAACAAGTCGATGCCATTTTAACTCAAATTTCTTGATTCGGAAAGATAATTGGTCGATATTGTTTTTAGACTATCGACAAAAAACATGCATTTGCATGAAAATCTCATCCCTACACATTAGCAAGCCACAAAAACATTTTATAAGTGGTTTTGAAGCTAAAACAAGATTTTACACTCAAACAAAATTTTCGATCAAAAAAAATTACAATCAAAAAATTTTTATTTACAAAAATGCCTAAAAAAAGTTTTTTGCTCAACAAGTTTTTTGCATTAACATCGTTCTAGACAACATTTTTATACATTTGTGTATTCCGCCAAGTCCAGTTTCACTTTATTTCTTGTTTTTACTACATAAATATTTTTTTTTTAATATTCGGCTACGGCTTCGGTTTCGGCCGAATAGTGAAAATTTGCACTCAGAAAATTATGTAAGTTACTAGATGTTAGTTATTTGTATATTTTACAGTAGTTAGTTGTTTTCAACTACAAAGTCAGTTGTTTTTGTATGCAAAATATCAAACAACTATTTCTGTTAGTTATTTTAAGTCGTTTTTTTGAACAACTAACAAAAAAGTACTGTGATGTAGTAACAGTTATTTAAAGTAGTTAATTTTATTTTTTTTATCTCTGAATATCTTTCAAAGTTTTTTTCCAAAAAATAAAAATTTTTTGTTTTTTTTTTTATTTTTCACAACTTTTTTTTAAAAAAAAACTTGAAAAAAATTTGGTCTTCAATTTTTGTTTTTTTTGAAAAAAAAAACTTTAAAAAAATTTGCTCTTCAATTTTTGTTTTTTTGAAAAATGTTTTGAAAAAAAAAAAAATATATATTGATTATTTTATTTTTACTACATTTTAGTTGTTTTGACTACAAATGTAAGTAGTTTTTACTACATAAGTCAGTTGTTTTTTGTCAGTTAAAATAACTAACATTGTTAGTTGATTTAACTGAAAAAGTAGTTGACCCCAAAACAACTTACAAAGTAGTTATTTTAACTGACATTTTCAGTTGATTTTACTAACATAATTTTTTGAGTGTGGCCGAATATTCGGCTTCGGCCAAAAAAGGTATATTCGGTCGGACACTAGTTATCTATACTAAACCTGATTATTATCAAGCGACTATTTTGTTATAAAGTGCTATACAGGAAATTTTCCAAGCTTTAATTTAAGCTTGATAGCGTCCAGATTGAGCAAATATTAAATGAGATAAGAGGGTTGCACTGAAAAATTAAATTATTTATAGATATTTTTTATAAAATTTTTTAAAAATATATCTTAGTCAATTTTTTTCAAGTTTAATTTTTTTTAAGTTAGAAAATTTTTCTATCACTTAAAAAGGGCATTGTGAAGGGTATTCGGCCTAGTCGAATTTAACTTTACTACTTGTTTAATTTACAATCACGATAAAAGTGTTATTGCACTCAAATTCATTTGTATTCAAAGTATGTTGGGCAGTGTGGAAAAAATTCATGGATTCAGCCAAGTAAAATTTAATTTTGTAATTTGTTTATACCCGAGGTGCTTAATTTTCGGATCCCATTAAAAACGTGTCACTGCTGACTTGTCCTTGCTGACATTTGAAATTTTTTTTTTATAAAGATGTTAGCAAGTTTAGCACACTTGCAAAACTTGTAAGTAGTGATTTTATTTCAACTAAATAAGTGAGGTTAAGTATTTTTGTATTAGTACAAAATCGATTAATATAAATCTAGTATGACATTACAACGTGACCTTGATAGGAAAAACCAAAAAAAAACTAAATAGTGTTCTAAATCCACTGCACATTTATTATATGTAAATACATGCATGGAGCAATTTAGTGGTACCACCTGTTTTTGAGTTTAATTTTTTTCTAGAGCAATAACTTAATATACAACTGGTTATTTATCTATATTATTTAAAATATTTTCTTTTTTATATATTTCAATCAAATCTACACCATTTCAAATTGTATTTCACAAAAATTAAAAATTTTTATTTTAAACAAGTAGAAAAGTTAAATTCGACTTACAAGGGAAGTCAAGGGAGTGTCACTCTCCGATCTGCGTGGATTCAGTTTTATTTTGTAGAGCAGGAAAAATAAAGCGAAAAATAAAGGGGGTGCAAATGAGGGGGGGGGGGGGGGACACGCCCATTTTTCAGTTTTTTTAGTTTGTCTACAATGAGTAAAAATCGGTTATAACGAACTCTGTTAAAACGCACTAGGTTATAACGAATTCTAGGTTATAACGAACTACTTCTAAAGTCCCGACATTGTGGCAAACAATTTCATACAAAATACTTCTTTTATAACGAATTCTCGGTTAAAACGAACTACTTTTTATGGTTCCACTAATACAATATTATGTATTTTTACCTTTTTATAACGAACAAGCAAAAAAATAATCACCCAACGATCTCCGCCGACTTAAACCCAGACTTAGGGAATATAATTGCATTTTTTTTAAATATATGGAATACAAATTGAAATAGTGTAATTGTCACACAAGAAAATTCTGACTTGGGGTTGGGTCCTACATCAACATTCTGTAATTAACATACTAGTTTAACTACTTTTTCAAATTAATACAAAACAAAATCAAAAACACATATTGAGTTCAAATATAAGTGCAGTAATAATCGCAGGACAAGTAGCAACAAAAAAAATAAGATTTTTTTTTTATTTTTTCCAAAACTGATAGTACAACAATACAGTAAAACCTATTCGAATGAACAAAGTTTGGTTCGAATATGTTTTTTTTTTTTTTTAAATCACATAGGGTAGAGAACATTTGTTGGGTCCCTTGTAAAAATGGATTAAATATGGTCTGATTTGCTCATATCTGGTCTATTCTAAATAAATAAATTTGAATCTGATCTGTCAGATCCCGGAATTTGGTCACATTTCTCGGATACGACCAAATTTATGATCTGACATATCTAAATATATAATTAGATATGATCAGATCTGGGAGGAAATTGTGTAATTCGATTCGAAAGAGACTGTTCGAATTCGGAAAATGCACTCAAAAAAATACGTTAGTAGATTTACTAATTTTTTTTTTGCTAATGCTAGTTAGCTAACTTTTAGCAAATTTTTAGTTGAGATTAGCATGTTAGCAAAAAATTCTTGTAAACTTCATTTAGCACATTAGCAATTTTAAACAAACGTTGAACTAATTTCTTTTGCTAAGATTTGAAATTGAGTTGACAAAATTTTTACAAGATTTTTTGCTAACATTAGCAAAAATAAATTGTAAATTTTTTTTTATTTTCAGAAAACTTAAAATGGCTCTATTTCGGAAACTAAGCCAGATAGAGCAAAATGAAGGGCATTTTAGGTTCTTAGAATATCCATACTTTCGCAGGTCCTCTTCACATGTGTGGACCCTAATGGGCCCTAACTTTGGATCCAAAAAAGTTAGCATTCCCGAAAATTTTAAAATGCTCATATCTCGGTAAATATTGCCGACACAACAAAAAGTCCAAAAGCATTTTTGTAGTCCTCTATACGTAGAACAAGACCGCAAAATAGTCAAAAGCTCTCCGAGTAATATTTTTGAAGTTATCGATTTTTTTAATTCTCAAGACCCCAGTGGTCCCCTATAATCACGTATCTCAAAAACTAAGCAAGGTAGAGCGAAACGGACACAAATTTTGGATCAAAAACTATGACGATTTTTAAGGAACCCAACTAGGTCTAGGCCCATCGGGGTCTGGACCTATCGGATCCGAACCCAATGGGGTCCTCAAATGTGTCAAAAAAAAAAATTTTGTTAACTAATTATTGGCAAAACATTTTTGCTAACTTTAGCAAAAAAATTGTGGGTTCAAAATCAGCAAATTTTCTTGTAGGTTTACAAGCTTTTTTTGCTAACATTACAGTTTTTTTTTTTTGAGTGTGTTTATCCTTTGTAAAATGTAACTCGCTATGAGAAAATTTATTTTTTTATTTTTAGAATAAAAGGATAAACATTAATATACAAAAAGATTTTCGCTCCAATAAAAATTATATAAGGTACTTTAAATTGGAACCAAAAATGTCGTTGAAATAGCTTCTCTTTTCGAATCGAAATACACAATTACCCCCCAGATATGAGCATATTAAACCAGATTTAATCCGTTGAACATCCAAATAAAATCTTTGACGGACTACGTTACTGAGTAAAACGAGCAGAAGTAGGTTAGGTTAGGGTGGCGGTGCCAGATGGGCACTCCGCATAGACCAATTGGTCCATAGCGATACCACAAAACTTTTTCCGCTTATCGATGTAAACTAAATACATTGACCTTCATTGCGAATTATTTCAAGCTCTTCAGGTCTATCCTCGTAATTTCCTCCAAAGTCTCGAACTGTGAACATCCTATAATTGATAGTCGAGTTCGTGCCAAAGCCGGGCAGTGACACAGGATGTGTTCAATGGTCTCTTCGACGTCTGGTGTCTCGCACCTTTTACAGCTTGCGTCCGTAATAAGATTCATGTTCTTGGCATGTTTTCCGACAAGACAGTATCCCGTTATTAAACCTGTCAACATACGACATTATATTCTCGTAAGTGTAAGTAAGAATTTAGTTCTTCCTAAATCATAGCGTGGCCATAAAATTCTGCTTATACGACTTGTCCCAAGTTCCTTCCATCTTCGATTTGCTTTGGCGACAGTAAGGGTATTTCGTTTTAGTTTGAAATGTTGGAGTGGCGGTGAAAGCATTATGGTGGTACCTATGCCATCTGCTCCAAGTTTCGCGAGTTCATCTGCTTTCTCGTTTCCTTCTATTCCTTCGTGCCTGGTATCCATAATAAGGTAACTTCATTATTTAAGCAAAGTTGTTTTAAATTCTCGTAATACTTTAAAACCGTTTTCGATTTAATGTGGTAGCTCAAGAGTGCCTTTAGAGCAGCTTGACTATCCACGTAGAAATTAAGGGTGGCACCTTTTTCCTTTGCCATATATTCCACAGCTTTTGATATAGCAGCTATCTCAGCCTGAAAGATACTTGAGTCCACGGATAATTTTAAAGATAAGTGTTGGTCTAGTTCCAGTATCGTGAAACCAGCTCCAACACCATGCGATTGCTTCGATCAGTAAAGATATTTATTGAGTTCGCAGGAGGGCCCTGCCAGGTCGACCAGAATTCTCGATCCAGAAATCTAACTTCATATTTCCGGTCGAAAAATAGTTTGGGCACTGTGTAATCAGAGTCAATACGGTCCATATTAGCAATGTTACTGAGTCCAAAGTTGCGATACTTGAACCAATTTGACTCTTTGAGTCTGAGGCAAGCTTTGTAAGCCTCGCCCTTAGCAAAGAGATCAATTGGTAATAAGTGCAATAAAGTGTCGATAGAGTCGGCTGATGTTGTTCTCAAAGCGCCAGTGATACTCCGTCCCATTTGCCGTTGAAGCTTCTGAAACATTTTAAGCGTCACATCCTTTTCGAGTGCCTTATGCCAGACTAAAACTCCATAGAGTAAGATTGGTAAGCAGAAGTAATTGCAGTAAATTTTTTTACCGATTTAAAATCTCGTCAAAAAAGGTGTAGCTTACGTAGGCCCCTAAAATGTTCGTTTAAGTATTAAGTAAAATTATGTAGATCGCAGATACCAGGGGTTCTACTGTAACAACATTATCAATCATGTTTATATAAAATTGTAATAATATCAACAACAGACAGCAATAGCAACTAAAAACTACGACAGCAACAGAATCAAAAACACGAGTTAAAAAATAAAATTATTATAAATGAACAACTAATAGACAATAAATATTTGCATAATATTTTTTTTTTATTTTGTATTAGTGTGAAATATTGTTGTGATTACAATAACAACAACAACAAAAATTGTTATTGTTCATGTTTTTATTATTTTGAAAATTGTTATTATTAAAAAAATGGGAAAATTTTAGTCAGCCAAGACTGACGATAAGATACTCTACACCAAATTCGGTGTAAAAATTAGTACATTTAAATTATAAATACTTTCTATACTCTACACCACTCAGTGGTACAGGATATAATGAGTTTGTAACTACCCGAAATATTGGTCCTAGATCCACCGTCATGTACAGTGAGCGTCAAAAGAAAGTTTACAGGTTTATAAAAGATGTAATTCGTTAATGACAAAGTTGACAATAAAAACCTTTATTATAGGAAATTTTCCAAGCTATAATTTAAGCTTGATAGCGTACAGATTAGTGCCTACGGTCAGTACCGTAGTACCGGGAATACCGGTATTCCCGGTTCTCGGTATTCCCGGGAAATAGTACCGGTTTCCCGGTTCTTCAGTTATTCCCGGGACTACCGGTATGTATATTTTGTTAAATTGTGTAGAATTAAAATTTGTTCTTCGCTTTTACAAAAAAAAGATACAAAATATGTTAAAAACACCATTTACATTTTTTATATGAATTTAAGAAAAAATATAGTTATATGATTTTTTAATAATTTTACAAACACAACTAAATATTTCTAAAATACTGATTAAATGGTGTAATTTAAATATTTTATGATATTGTATTTTTTTGGTTTTTTGAGAACCGGTACCAGCATCAGAACCGGGAATACCGGTATTCCCGGGAATACCGAGAACCGGGAAATGGGGGGGCACTAGTACAGATTGACCAAATATTAAAAGAGATACGATGGTCGCATTGGAAAATTAAATTATTTATATATATTTTTTAGAAAATTTTTTAATAATATTTCTAAGTTGATTTTTTCCAAGTTCAAACATAAAAAATTTAAAAAATAATCCAGTAGTTTAAATTCAGTTATTAACTCATTTTTCCAATGACTTAAACAAAAATTTAAATTTTCTAAATGCAGTAAAGAAATCTGCACTTTTTTACATCCAATTCTCCTGACCAATTTTCCTCCTGATCAAATTTTTGCAAACAAAGAAAATGTTTAATTTTTTTCATATCTCATTATTAGGGATGAGATTTCTATGCAAATGCATGTTTTTTGTCGAAAGTCTAAAAAAGATATCGACCAAATTTGCGTTAAAATGGCATCGATTTGTTTTTGCAAATTTTGGATATTTTTGTGAAAATGCATATTTTTGCATATTTTGATTTTAAATGCATATTTTGTGCATATTTCCAACTTTTAAGTGCATGTTTTTGCATATTTTGGCATAAATTAGCAAAAACACAAATTGAAATTTTTTGTTTTCAAAAACTATTTTAGATTTTAAAAATTTATTTTGAAAATAAAAAAAAATATTTTTTTCTTCTTAATTTTTTTATTATTATCAATCGACTATTTTTGTAGAAAATGCTATAGCTTTAATTTAAGCTTGATAGCGTCAAGATTGAGCAAATATTAAATAAGATACGAGGGTCGCACTGAAAAATGAAATTTTTTACAGATAATTTTTAGAAATTTAAAAATATTTCTAAGTTGATTTTTTCCAGGTTCAAAACTAAAAAAATTAAAAATGATCCAGTAATTTTTATTCAGTTATCACCTAGTTTTTTCAAAAACCCAAAAAAAAAACCAGTATGTTCAAGTTCCAAGTTCAAACATAAACCGATTGGATCTATATTTTATCAAATGTAAAAAAAACACTCACAAACTAATAGTGTCTGACCGAATATTCGGCTTCGGCCAAAAAGCACATTTCGGCCACTATTCGGCTTCGGCCACAATTTTGGACGAATAGGCCGAATACCGAATAATTGTATAATATTTGTGCTCACGTGTTGAAAAACACACGAAACTTACTTTGAATCACATTAGTAAGCCACAAAAACATTTTACTAAGTATTTTTGCAACTAAAAACATTTTTTACATTCAAAAAAAATTTTCGGCCGAAAAAAATTTACACTCTAAAATATATTTTTTTACAAAAATGTCCAAAAAAATTGTTTGCTTAAAATAAAATCATTCTAGACAACATTCTCATGCATTTGAGTATCCCGCCGAGTCGAGTTTTATTTTTTTTCTTGTTTTTACTTCGGCTTCGGTTTGGCCGAGTAGTGAAAATTTGGCCGAATATTCGGCTTCGGCCAAAAAAGGTGTATTCGGTCGGACACTACAAACTAAATTTGAGTGAAATACGCTTCTATTTGTTCCCAATAAACCGATTTAACTGAATATCGGGCGTTATTTTCATATGGGGCCAAAGTCCAAAAATGGTCCGATTATAATCAGATTTTTGGGTTATTAAAGTATGCGTTAAACACACACAAACAAAATTTTAATAAAATATTTTCTATTTTCATGAAATTTGAGAGATTTATGTGAATATCGGGAGGGTGGTTTGTATGGGGGCTACAAGAAGAACTGGTCCGATTTCTTTGAAATTTCGAATAGTGATTGTTGAATACAAAACACGTTTACCTGCCTGAAAGGATATCTATTATAATACGGTTATTAGAGTCATTTGAGTTAAAAATAAAGAGGACCTTTGTATGGGGGCTAGGTCTAAACATGGACCGATTTTTTCCAATTTCAATAGGCTTTGTCCTTGGGCCAAGAGAGGCTTAGGGCCTAATTTTGTAAATCACTCGCGTTGAACGCATCACCAACGATAACGTGAACGCGAGGCTCAAAAAGTGCAATTTTGTAAATCACTACGTTATTGCGTTCAATTTTTACGTCATCACTTGAAATGTCAATTATATTCGAAGTGTTGCCAGACATTCTAAAATTAATAAAATTGGACACCCATTTTGTAGGGGATACACACCCATTATCGTGGGGAAACACATATAAATTGATTGAAAATTGCGACCTCTATCGTGCTCACAACGTTTAGATGGACGGACGGACATCGCTAAATCGTCTCAGAAAGTGATTCTGAATCGATCGGTATACTTGAAGGTGGGTCTATGACCAATATTTCGGATAGTTACAAACATCAGCACAAACTCATTATACCTGGTACCACAGAGTGGTGTAGAGTATAATGAAATACTTTAAATACAGTAGAAAAACTGCATTTATTTTGACCTACAACTCATTTGACCACCCATTTTTTGTAAACAAAGAAACATTTTAATTATTCTAATAAAAAGTATAGTAAATACAGATAATAAACAATTTAATATTATCTTTGTTTACAAAAAATTGGTGGTCAAAAAGTTGGAGGTTAAAAAACGCCGATTTCTTCTACTGCATTTAAAAAATTTTCATTTTTTGTTTGGGTTGTTGGAAAAACTATCTGATAACTGAATAAAAATTATTAAATCATTTTTTAAAATAGAAAAAATCGGCTTAGAAATATTTTTAAAAAAAAATTCTAAAAAATATCTATAAATAATTTCATTTTCCAGCGCGACCCTCGTATCTTATATAATGTTTGCTCAATCTGGACGCTATTAAGCTTAAATTGAAGCTTGCAAAATTTCCTATATAGTATTTTTTTTAAAAATAGTCGATTGATAATAATGAGCAGGGAAACCAAAAATATGCAGTATCATGTTTTTTCCTGCGCGTTGTGTTGATAAATGGGTAAGGTATTTATCCGTTTCAGAAGGTTTTAAGAAATCTGGCATCGATTTGTTAGAGCATATTTTTGCATATTTTAGCCTTAAGAGCATATTTTAGCATATTTTAGGTTTAAGAGCATATTTTAACATAAGAGCATATTTTTAGAGCATTTTTTTCAATTTTTAGAGCATTTGTTCACTTTTTAGAGCATTTTTTTACTTTTTAGAGCATTTTTTTAAGTTTTTAGAGCATTTTTAAATTTTTGTAGAATTTTTTCCAATTTTTTTTATAACAACACTTATTTTAAAATTTTTTTTTATTTTTGTGGGATGTTTTTTTTTTAATTTTGTAAGTGGAAATGTTTGTTTTTTTTTTCTTTTCCAAAATAACGGGGTTCTGACGAATGATTACGCTTTGGCCTGTTCTTGCTTCATTAACCCATATTAACCCTCTAACTACCCCACATAACGGTATTTTTGGGGCTATTCTCTAAAAAATTAAAAAAAAATACCTCGAAAAAGGGAACATAATGTTTTTAAGAGCATATTTTTATTGTTTTTAGAGCATATTTATCGTTTTTAAGGGCATTTTTTAAGCGCATAAAACGTGTTTTTTAGAGCATATTTTTGGTTTCCCTGATAATGAGGTTTAGTATTGATAACTTTTCCTTTAAAGAACTGCTTTAAAATATATGCTGTTTAGATTCTGCAAACTTTTAATATGTTTGGCTCGGGAAACTTTATTTCTGGGTATACCTTTTTCTATTGTGACCTTACATTGTGTGACCTTGCATTGTGGAGAAATCGGTAAAAATTTAAAACATTCCCTAGAAGATCTTCCAAATTTTGTTGAACCATTTTCTCCACAAATTTATAAAAAAAACTTTAAATGACAAAATAAATCGAAAAGGGCTTCTCGCGTTCTAGTCGCGCCATAAAAAATTTAGCAAATGTTCTCTGTTGTGTTCAATGATCTTTTTTTTTTATTAATTTGTTATTGTTTTTTATTTAAATAATTTATTTGTCTTTGTTTAGGTTATTATTTTATTGAATGTTTATTCACATTATCTCCGTAGGAATATTTTTGTTGTTTATTTTTTATTCAATTGAAAATCAATATGCAGCCATTGTTAAAATATTGAAATTGTATGTACTCGTATTTATATGAAAATATTAGAAATGTAGTCAAGGTAAAATCAGAATGAGGTCGGCAACAAAATTCAACTGATAGTGTGCAAATTATTTGCCATTAGCACTTTCTAGACTTGAAAAACAAATAAATAAATTGACAAAATAAGAGATTTTAAATACGGAAACTATTCTATTAACCTAGACTCAGGGATTCCCAAATTTTGGCTCGGGTACCTTTTTTAATTAAAATTTAACCTTGAATGCTAAGGCTAGAAAAACATAAGATTCTAAAAACTTTTTAATACGCCGAAAAAAAAAAATCATGCAGAGTTTTACGAAAACAACTTTCGGATTCTTTCGTTGAATACGCAAAAGTTTGGTTTAATAACAAAAAATAAATTTAGAATACATAGTCCCTTACCACAAGAAAACAAAAAGTTTATTTTAACAAAAGTTTTATTTTAAATTTCAAATTTTCAATACATTTTTTGAAAGTCGATTTTAAAAACAAAAACAATTTGTATGGAAATAAAATTAAAAGCTGATTTTAAATATATTTTATTTTTCTATGGTAAGGCTGATACTTTTTAACAAAACCCTTCGTAATTTTTTATTTTGTAAAATATACGAAAGTTAATTTTGTAACGTTAAGGACCTAAAGTTACATGGAGGAGTCAAATGTATGACCGACCCCCAATATTTTTGAGCCCCAGCGGTTTTTTAGAACATACCAACAAAACAACCACTTAAAGGGTTAAAGACAGAGGGTAGATCTTTAAACCTTAAAGTGGTTCTTATACAATTTTTTTATTTTTTATAATAATTTTTACTTATTTTTTTTTGAAAGGGGAGAGGAGGGGCAAGGGAAAGGGTTAATGATAAAGGGTAGGTATGTTCTGAAAAAACATGCAAGGATCAAGAAATATTGGGAGTCGGTCATACATTTGAATCCTTTAGGGGCCCCATGGGACAGTTAGAGCGGTGGGAGCAATTTTTATAAAAATGTAATTTTGTGTGGGATCTCCCTTGGGAGTGGAGATATGGGGTAAGTACATTCGGAAAAAAATGTTGAGGGATGAAAATAAATAGGGGTCAGTCTTACTTTTGACCACTGTAGGAGGCATCATGGGTGGGGTAGAAGCTGATTTCATAAAATAAATTAATAAAAAAATAAAAAAAATTGCATGGGGACCGCCATAAGGGTTAAAGATAGATGGTAGATATGATCTGAGAAGATGTTGGGGTGGAAAAAATATTGAGGCGATTATACATTTGACTCCTCTAGGGGCAGCATAGGGGCAGTTAGAGCGCTAGGAGCAGTTTTATAAAAATGTAATTTTTTTATGGAAGCCCCCTCAGGGAGTGAACCCAGTGCTTAGGTGTGTTTAGAAAAAAATTTAGGGGCGATCATTAATGGGATCGGTCTGACATTTAATCCATTTAGGGGCGACTGGGAGGCAGTTGTGGGGCTTTTTGTTGATTTTTTAGTCAAAAACGACTAATTTTTAAGTTCAGAATGGTCTTCATGAGCTATTTCAGAGTGCCTAAACAAGTTCAGATAGTGGTGGTATGTTCCAAAGTACTTTTTTAGAAAAAATAGTACTTTAAAAAAAAATAGTACTTTTTAGAAAAAATAGTACTTTTTATAAAAAATAGTACTTTTTTAGAAAAAATAGTACTTTCTTAGAAAAAAGAGTACTTTCTTAGAAAAAATAGTACTTTTTTAGAAAAAATAGTAATTTCTTAGAAAAAATAGTACTTTCTTAGAAAAAATAGTACTTTCTTAGAAAAAATTGTACTTAAAAAAAAAATATTACTTTAAAAAATAAAAAAAAGTACTTTTTTAGAAAAAAGTAGCAGGGTAGAAAAAGTAGCACTTTTTTGTTAAAATAGTACTTTTTTTGAAAATTACTATATCACCTTTACGAAAAAATCGTACTTTTTCAGGAAAAAAGTACTTATTTAGAAAAAATGTTACTTTATCCTAAAATTTATTATTTATACTTTTTAGAAAAAAGGGATTTTTTAGAAGAAAGTACTTTTTTTAAAAAAGTATATTTTTTTAGATAAGTACTTTTTCTAAAAAAGTAGTACAAAAGTATTTTTTTTTTTTAGAAAAAAAAAGTAGTAAAAAATGTACCTTTTTAAAAAAAAAAAATCTTAAAAATACTTTTTTAAAAAAGTACTTTTTTCCAAAAAAAAAAAGTGTTTTTATTTCTAAAAAAAGTACTATATTTTCTTAAATAGTACTTTTTAGGAAAACAGTACCATTTTTTTTAAAATAAGTACTTTTTTCTTGAAAAAGTAGGTGCTATAATACTTTTCAAAAAAAGTTCTATTTTAACATGTGCCTTTGTATGTCAAATTTCAGATATGAGGGCACATTAGGCACATTGTACATTTCAGATGTGCCGGTAGCTTGGCACATGACACATCTGAAATGAGCCGTGTGCCATACTAGGGCACATGGCACATTAAGGTGGCAGTTTTTCTTCAACTTTTCATTTTTCAAAGTCTCCGGGTAAATTTTTGTTCTGGAGGACCTTTGTGGTACAAATTTGAGGTCAATCGGATTTAATTAACCAGTTGCGCCCAGCGGTCAAAGTTTTAGATTTTTAAAAAATTAAAAAAAAATAAATAAAACTATATCTTGCGACACATCATACTTATTTATTTTGATGCGCTGAACACGAATATCAAAGAATTTTTAAAATCGGTCAAACGGTTTTCGAGATATCGTTATTTGAAATTTGCAAAAAATGGCGGTGTTATCCTACGTTCTAGAAATTAAAAAAAAAAATCTCAAAATTCCTAACCCTTTCAAAGAGCTTGACACAATCTTTTATTCAAAATTAATTTGAGCCAAATCTTATCATTTTGAACCCATGGCGTCCTTCGATCAAAGTTTTGCTTTTTTACAAAATTTTCACCAAAAACTTAAACTTTGATCATAGGGCGCCATTGGTTAAATTGGTCTGATTTGGCTCAAATTAAGTTTAAATGAAAAATTTTAATTTTTTTTTTTTTAATTTCTTAAACGTAGGAAAACCCCGCCATTTTGTGAAATTTTTTGGCAAATTTCAAATGGCGATAACTCAAAAACCGTTCGGCCGATTTAAGATATTTTTTGATATTTGTGTTCAGCATGCCAAAATTAATAAAAATAATGTATCGCGAGATACATTTATTTTTTATTTTTCAAAAATCTAAAATTTTGGTGGAAATTTTCCAAAAATCTAAATCTGTGATTGAAGGGCGCCACGAGTTAAAATGATCGAATTAATTTTGAATGAAATATTGTGTCAAGCTCTTTGAAAGGGTCAAGTATAAGAAATTTTGAGATTTTTTTTTAATTTCTAAAACGTAAAAAAAAACCGCCATTTTTTGTAAATTTCAAATAGCGATATCTCGAAGCCCGTTTGACCGATTTTAAAAATTCTTTGATATTTGTGTTCAGCGCATCAAAATTAATAAGTATGATGTGTCGCAAGATATAGTTTTTTAAATCTTTTTTTTTTTTTAATTTTAAGAAATCCAAAACTTTGATTGCCGGGCGCCACGGATTAATTTAATCCGATTGACCTCAAATTTCTAGCACATAAGTTTTAGGCCTAATAGAATAAAAATTTGCCCTGACGTTCGGAAGAAAAACTTTTTTTCCATTCAACAAAATTCCAGTCTAATGGCACATGTGTGTCGTGTGCCATGCTATGAGCACATGACACATTGCTAAATGTGATGTGCGGCACACGCGTGTGCCATTCCTTACACTGAATTATAGTTAAGCGGTAGCACTAACAAGGGAAGTATCTCAACCCTTATGAACCGATTTGCATGAAACGTAAAATATATATAAAAGAGACAATTCTAAGGTTGGGGTGTCTCGGCTTATCGGCCATATCGGGGATTTAGGGTTTCAAAACAAGGGTAAAAAAATGGCGAAAAAATGATTTTTTGGATTTTTCAGCCATTTCTTTCAAAGGAACTATATGTATGATGTTTACACATGAGAAGAAAGGTTTTTTAATACCTATGCAACGGTGACATAACCTTGTAGAATTTTGGCTTCGTTAAATACTTTTTCCAAGAAAATGTGTAAATTTTGGGGGGTATTTATATGAAGACATATACCTACGATGTTCATATAAACAAGAAATAATCTTTATTAAATTTAAGTCGACACGTATTTTTGCTCTAGACGATATTCCTGTTAGTTTGGGCGTTATCGAAATTTTCCCGGAGGTCCACATTGTTTCATAAGGGGACAACGAAAATTTGAAACACTGATATGGCCTATAAGCCGAGACACCCCAACCTTAAAATCGTTTCTATTATATATATTTTAAGTTTCAGGCAAATCGGTTCATAAGGGTTGAGATACTTCCCTTGTAAGTCTGATTAAGCTGATGACACAATATTTTGTGGATCCCACTGCTTTTTAGAATATTTGGAAGAATATAAATAGGAATTGGTCTCCAAACTGTACAATCCGAATATTGGGTTTTACTACCATTTGGAAGTAGAATCGAACCAATATAGTCAAATTCTTGTGTTTTAAAGAAAAAAAAATTGTTGTACAGTGTATGCATTACACACAAAATGACACCCATACCACAGACTAAATACAGACTCGACAGTAGTTTTATATGAAAAAATGGGGAAAAACTAAGCGATTTTAGGAAAAAACACAGCGGTTTTTAGTCCGTTTTACGCTAACATGGCAACACTTTCTACGACTTAGGAGTGAGTGAAACAACAAAAACCGATCTGGCATCCATTTTTCTTATGGCGCGTTATATCAGTTTTCTCTTTCTAACCTAATTCGTAGAATAATTTGAAAATATTAACCATATGGTTAAAGAATACTTTTTTGACACCTGACACTTATGTCGAGTCTGTATTAGTCTGTGCCCATACTGTGGTTTGGGTGGTATTAAAATCAGACAAATTTGGAAAATGCCGGAAAGAGTTAAATAAAATAAGGTAAAAACAGACATAAAATTCGGAAAAATTTAGAAGGTCTCAGGAAATTTAAAAAATCTAAAAATACTTAGAAAATTAAAAAAAAAATAAAATTTGTTGGAAAATTCAGAAAACAGTCCATTTGATTAAAAAAATTACAAAAAACATGAAATTTGAAAAAAAGACAAACATTGAAGAAAATTAAAAAAAGCAGAAGCAGGTATTTCACTTCGTCTCAGCCGATTAGCATTATTATTAGGGATGTGATTTCCATGCAAATGCATGTTTATTGTCGATAGTTTAAAAACGATATCAATTTTTTTTACGAATCAAGAAATTTGCGTTAAAATGGCATCGATTTGTTTTTGCATATTTTGGTGAAAATGCATATTTTGGCATATTTTGGTTTTAAATGCATATTTTTTTGCTTATTTCAATCTTTAAAGTGCATATTTTGGCATAAATTGGCAAAACACAAATACACTCAAAAAATTATGTTAGTAAAATCAACTGAAAATGCCAGTTAAAATAACTACTTTGTAAGTTATTTTGGGGTCAACTACTTTTTCAGTTAAATCAACTAACTAACTGACAAAAAACAACTTACTTATGTAGTAAAAATTACTAATATTTGTAGTCAAAACAACTAATATGTAGTAAAAATAAAATAAACAATATATGTATATATATATTTTTTTTTTCAAAAAATTGAAGACCAAATTTTTTCCAAGTTTTTTTTAAAAAAAAAGTTGTGAAAAACTTTTTTGGAAAAACTTTAAAAATTTTTCAGAGATAAAGAAATAAAATCAACTACTTTAAATAACTGTTACTACATTACAGTACTTTTTTGTTAGTTATTCAAAAAACTACTTTAAATAACTAACAGAAATAGTTGTTTGATATTTTTCATACAAAAAACTGACTTTGTAGTTGAAAACAACTAACATGTAGTAACTTACATAACTTTCTGAGTGTAGAAATTTATTTGTTTCAAAAACAGTTTAAAATTTGAAAAATTTATTTTGAAAATAAGAAAAAAAAATTTGTTTTATTATTTTGAATTTTTTATAAATTGTTTTAATTTCTAAAAAATCTTGCTTACATAAAGTTTAAAATGTTACTATTCAAATCCAGCATTTTTTTACTTTTAGAAGTTTTTCGAATGAAAACAAGATTTTTATTGTACAAATTTTATTTTTTAGTGCATATTTTTGGGGTTTTTAGTGCATATTTTGAATTTTTTTAGCGCAAAATTTTTAGTGCATGAATATCTCATCCCTACACTCAAAATAATAACTCTGTAAAATACTCTGTAAAATAACTGTAATCTTAATTCAACAGATATTTGACAGAGTTTTCTGTCAAAATACATATTTAAAGAAAATACTTTGTATTTTGTTGTGACAAAAAACAAAGTTTCCTCTGTTACATAACTTTTTACTTTGTAATCTTAATTTTACAGATAATTAACAGAGTTTTCTGCTAAAATACAGATCTAAGCAAAATACTTCGTATATGTAAATTTACATAGTTTTCTTTGCTAAATGGTGGATTATTTAACCAATATTTTACTAGAAACTCTGTAAATTAACAGTTTTTTTTTTGCCAAATCATTTTACAGAGTTTTAAAGTAAAATTACAGAGTTTTAAAGTAAAATTACAGAGTTTTAAAGTAAAATTACAGAGTTTTATCTGTAAAAAAACTTTCATATTTAACCAATATTTTATTATAATATTTTACTATAAACTCTGTTAATTAACAGTTTTTTTTTGTCAAAATCATTTTAAAGAGCTTTTTAGTAAAATTACCAAGAAATGTTAGCTGGAAAAGTATGGTGTACTCTGTTAATTAGCAGAGTTTTTCTGTAATTTAACAGAGTTATTATTTTAAGTGTAGTTATTATTACTCGTTTTACATAAAATTGATAAAACAAAATTTAAAATTCCTTGGAATTTTTAAAAAAATAAATGCATTTTTATTTGTCGGCATGTGTACAATCAAGCC
This sequence comes from Pegoplata infirma, assembly GCA_963921195.1. Taxonomy (NCBI): domain Eukaryota; kingdom Metazoa; phylum Arthropoda; class Insecta; order Diptera; family Anthomyiidae; genus Pegoplata; species Pegoplata infirma. Next base: position 161,927,894 of record OY992537.1, on the reverse strand, counting down.
GACCATAATTTTTGTTTTTGTAATATTTTCTTAATTCAATAAATATTTATGAATATTTAGTAAAACCAGATTTACAACAAAACAATTAAAATAACAACAACAGAATTGTAACAGCAGCTGCAATATAGTTTAGTTTACAAACAACAACAACAACCAAAAAACGCAGATAAGATATTTTCAATAAGAGAAAAAATTTGCATTAAAAGTATTTAAAAAAAAAATAAAATCTGAAAAAAAAAACTGAAACAGACAGAAAGAAATCTCAAATGGACAAAGGAGAAATTATCATATTTTAAAGTTTTAAAAATACTAACCATAGGCATATGGATTCATAAACATGTTCATATTTGCAGCAGCGGTTTTTTGGAAACGTTATTTAAAGGATAAATTAAAACGAAAAATACGATTAAAATACAAAAAATAAAAAAAAAATACGCAAAAACGAAACGCGCGTTAAAAATTAAAAAAGAAAAACTTAAAATTAATAATTTCAAAAAATAAAAAAAAATTGCAAGATGAATAGAAATAAAAGAAGTACTTTTAAATTCTTATTATGAACAAAAAAAAAAACTAAAATTTTTAACAAATCTTAAAAGTATTAAACAAAAATTGCCTAAACAGTAGTGTTTTTCGTTAAAGAAAAAAAAAATCACAGATTTTGTATGTTTAATTTCGTAGAATTAGACCTTGAGATAATAAAATAATTACCAACCGTTTCTCAAAAAAAAAAAATATTCAGTTACGGTTCTATAATTTAAATTTGTTAGAAAAAAAAATTTTAAAGTTCTTTTGTTTTTTTTTTTTGGTAATTTGTTTTTTGTTTAATATTTAATTTAAATTTAAGATAATAGAGAATTATTAATAAAAAAAAACGAATATATTTATTTTTATGGTAAAAATTGTCTCTTGTATGGATCAATCGGTAAATTAAACAATTGTGAGTAGCAATTAGACAGGAACCAAAAAAAAAAGGTAACGATAGCGTTTTATTTTTTGTTTGTTTATAAAAATCTCATTCAAATTGAATGGAAAAAAATATTAAACCGTTACCGTTAACGTAACCGTAAACCGTTTTGTTTTGATGTTATGTGGCTTGGTTGATAAATTAGGGTTTTTGAACCTGTAGCTGCTACCGCTGCTGCAATTATTTAACGTCGTTTCACCAGCTTTTGTGAGTTGAACACAATTTCGCGGTTCCAAGTATAACGGTATCCACAGTGAGGTATCATGCTCACGGTGAGATTAGCAATAATGAACACTTTGTCGGCGGCGTCGTCGTTTTGATAGTGTATGTTAACAGTTGGAGAAGTTAAATCCGAATAAAAATTCAGTTTGGCGTTTGTTGATAATCCAAAATAGAAAAATTAAATCCACAAACTCCTCAAACAACAGGCATGAATAGAAACAGATTGGGCGTTTAAATTACATTAAAAGTTTATCGTACAAATCCCGGCGGGTATGTATCACTTGGTAGTCGTTTATGCCACTGCATATGATTAAAGATTAAAGTTTTCGCGGTTTTACTTATAAAACGTTAAATAGTTTTTGAAAACAATTTAGGGGGTTTTTTAGTTTGTGAGTTGTTGAAACGTTTTGTGTAGTGAGTGTTTTCTTTTTCTTAAACTCAGTTTAATTCAAGTTTAATAATGGAAAAATACCGACGGCAGTTGTTTTTTTATTTATTTCAATTATTTGTAATGATTAGCGATTTTTTTGTGTGTGTTTTTTTTTAATTCAAATTATTCAAGTGATAAGACGCGTTGTCACTTGTAGACGAGAAAAAAAAATTTAAACTTGAAACCTTTGTAAAGGTATTAATTTTCTTAATTTTTGTTTTTAGATGTGTTTTTTTGTGTAGGTACAATTATTATTGTTTTTTTTTATTTATAACAAGCACTTTCAATCAATTGAAGCGTGTTTCTGAGCAAACTTTTTTTGTAACAAACAGCACGAACGATCGTAAGATTGAAACTGAACTCGTGTCGGAATGTTGTCTTTGATTTTGAACGAAAACAACATATAGAAACAACACCGCAGAGACAACATTCAAAACCACCGATTCAACAACAGCAGCACAAACTCAATTTGATTCAAATTGAAATCGTGTTGTTGATAAATAAATCTCATTTGCTCACATTAGTAGTTGCTGCTGTAGCTCTGGATGCTGTTATTGAGTATCAATACAACTTAGAGATGGGCGCGTGAGTGAAGATCGACTCATGGTTTACGTAAGTACCTAAATTTAATATCAGTAATAGGTAATTCACACCTAAGATAAATCTAGTAGATTAAGCTAAAATCTTGCTTGAAAATCTAAACACTTCTAAACATCGAAAATGCAACTGGGGCGCGATAACAATAGTTCTGGTGGTTAAAAATCCGGACTCCAAACTTTTTCATAACAAAAGGTTTTTGATAAATTTGAGGTCAAAGTTAAAAATAATCGCCGCTTTGGGCATTTTTTGAAACTAATGGCGGATGAACCCGATGTGATGGCGGCTTCAAAATAAGTCGAGGCTGAAGCTAGTATTAACAAGTAGAAATGTTAAATTCGACTTTTGCCGAATCTATGAATACCCTCCACAATGCATTTTTTAAACGATAGTACATTTTTTAACGTGAAAAAATTAACAATTTTGATTAGAAATATTTTATTTTGAGCAAAAATTAAATTTTGTTATACCATTGTAGTATTTATTTACATAAAGTAGTATTTTTATAACTATATATGGCCCTTTGGGCTCAGTTATTTAATTGAAGAATAATAAATAAATAAAAAACTCTTTTTTTGTCAGTTTTTTTAAAAAGAAAAATTACCAATTTTATTTTTTGAGTGTAAACTTTTTTCGAGTGTAATGTTTTTTTTTTACTGTAAAAATATTTCTGAGTAAATGCACGTACGTATGTACACAAAATATTGTAATTTTTGTAAAAAAAAAATATTTTTTTTTTTAGTGAAAAATAATTTTTTTTTGAGTGCAAAATTTTTTTTGAGTGTAAGATTTTTTTCGAGTGTAATTTTTAAGGTACCAATGCTTTTAAAACCAAACAAGTTTAAAAAGCATTGCTTTAAAACTAAACAAGTTTGAAAAGCATTGTTAATTTATGGTGTCCGACCGAATAGTCGGCTTCGGCCAAAAAGCACTATTCGGCTTCGGCCACAATTTTGGCGAATAGGCCGAATAGCGAATAATTGTATAATATTTGTGCTCACGTGTTGAAAAACACACTAAACTAACTTTGAATCACATTAGTAAGCCACAAAAACATTTTACTAAGTGTTTTTGCAACTAAAAACATTTTTTTTTTTAATATTCGGCTTCGGCTTCGGTTTGGCCGAATAGTGAAAATTTGGCCAAATATTCGGCTTCGGCCAAAAAAGGTGTATTCGGTCGGACAGTATTAATTTACCACCAATGCTTTTAAAACTTGTTGTAACACGTGGCATTAAAGATGAAACTAATCTGAAATTCAGGGTTTAGCTTATAACTTTTGAACCACTGGACCGATTAAGCTGAAATTTAATACCGAACAGACCTAGGGAACGGCAAATATACATGTCAAGCTTCAGCAGTCTCATTATTGTCTTTCGAAAGTTATCGTGTTTTTTATCTCGTAAATTCGGGAAACACCCTTGCCGAAATTTACTCTTTTGCTCATAACTTTTGAACCACTGGACCGATTTGGCTGGATTGCAATACCAACCTGACCAGGTAAATGACCAACATATATGCCAAACTTCAGTAGCCTCTGTAAAGTCTTTCAAAAGTAAGCGTGTTTTCTACGGACGTACAGACAGTCAAACGGACGGACGGACATCGCTAGATCGACTTAAAATCGATCGAGGATCATGAATATATATACTTTATGGGGTCCTAGACCAATATTTCGATGTGTTACAAACGGAATGACAAACTTATATATACCCTTTATCACTAGAGTGGAGGGTATAAAAACGTTTTTAGGGGAAAATATATTATTGAAAAACAATTGGTGCACCAACAGTTAAAGCGATCGATCAAATGAGGAATACATCGTAGAGCTATGTTTGAGCTTTACCCTTGACTCATCCCCTATGAGTTGTCAAACGTGATTTTTTGTATTAAAATTTTTTCAAAAACCTGATGTAAAGGAAAAGTTTGGAGACCGGATTTGTGATCAGGAGAATAATTGAGGAGTTCCATAACAAAACGCAACAATTCCACTTTTAGAGATTTTTGTTTTTTTTTTTGGCTGAATCCTATTCTACACATTAAAATCTATGTAACCATTACCAGAAATCATTCCAAAGCTCAATATTTACACTGCAATTCACTGTTGACTTTAATTTTGAAACATCCCAAAGTTTAGTAATTACACTCAAACTCCATACTGACTTTGTTTACATTTGTGCGTTTATCTCAAAAACTGGTAAAGTGGAATTGTTGAGTTTTGTTATGGAACTCCTCAATTGTAATCTTATGTATATGGTGGCGTTCCCTTTGCATAAAGTTTTTTTTCCATATGATTAGTACACACAAAATTTTTTATAAAAAAAAATTTTAATTTAAAAAGTTCAATTTTGTTTTTAATCATTTTTTTAATTGATATGATTACATTATTTAATAGATTTCGAAAATTTCCGCGAATTGAGATAAATGTACTTTTGCTATATTAATTTTTTATAAATTTTAGTAATTAATACTATCACTTTCGTGATAGGTGCAAAATCAATTAAAATAGTAATTGATATAATCATTTTAGTGATTGAAACTCATTTTCATTTTTATGTGTGTAGCGGAAAAAATGCTTTTTGGGAATTGATAGACAATTGGTTCCCTAAAGTTTAAGGCGACTGACCAAATGAGTTCAGCATCCTTAAGAGCAATGTTTAAGCTTTACCCTCGACTTATTTTTAAGTCGCTATCACATCAGGTTCATCCGCTATGAGTTTTCAAAAATGCCCAAAACGGCGATTTTTTTTTTTAACTTTGACCTCGATTTTCTCAAAAGCCTGATGTGATGAAAAAGTTTGGAGACCAGATTTGTGATCAGTAGAACAATTGCAATTAACTGTGTAAGGTCGCGTTTAGGTTTTTTAAATATTCAGTAGTGAAATTATTGGCTAAATATATTCAATTAAATCTATTGATCAAATAAATTTAAATTAATCAATCACTGTTTTGATCAAAACTTTTGTTATTTTCTTTTACTGTCGAATTACAATTTTTGAACATACCACATTTTTTTCGCTTTAATTTATTTGAATACATGAATAGAAAAAAATATACAAAATAATCGGGTTTTACTTTTGTTTATTGTTGGAAGTATATTGGCAATATTTTGACAAGCAAAAAATAAGCGTTTCTTCATTATTTGGTCATAAGCTTACAATTCATTCGTTAAATCAATCATTATTTTGATTGACATCGAATAGAAAATTGATAACATTTTTGATCAAAATCTAAAAAAGTTTGATTGAAAAAATATTCCTATTAATTTGGTGATTGGTTTTACAATTTTCTTCATCGGAGAAGTTTTAGTCGAAAAATTGATTAAAACCGCGTTTTTCGTGATTGAAATTCGTTTTCAATTCTTTCTGTGTAGTTTTTTAAATATTTAAAATTTATAAACTTTCCCGAGTAAAAATTTTCTGGTCTAATCATATATAATTTGATACAATCTTATATGAGTTAATATGCTTCCGTATAAATTTATATAAAATTGTATCTATCACTTTGATACGGTTGTTCCACTTTATATGGTTAGATATTGCTCCATATATGATTAGATTCGTATTTTGGTTTTGCTCATCAAATTATATAAAAATAGATATTATAAGATCAATTTGATCTAATTAGATTTGACCAAATTCAGGATCAAATTTTATAAATTTTTATATTTTTTGATCTAAAGTAATACAATTAGATATTATTTGATACAACCATTTTACGGATCAAATTAGATCTATTCAGTAAAATTAGCATAATATTTTTACTAGGGTTCCGATGTTTTGGTAGTACGAAAATGGCGGACTGATACAGAATTGGTTGCTATGAAATCCTTTTTTTTTTTGGCACAGATTAAAGAAAATTGAAAGGATATATATCGAACCCTGTCTTTGAAAAGTTTAGCGAAATGTTCAACAGGAAACCAAGTGGAATTTGATTGTTTAGCTAAACAACCAAATGTATGGGGGAACAAGTCACATTTTTATCGTTTAAAAATCTGTCAAACTCCGTATAAAAAAACAAAAACATAAATTTCACACTGGTTTTACAATGGTGTAAAAATTTTGCTGAAAAGGTATTCTGTTCGTTGGTGAAAAACCGGTAAAATAAAGTAAATGTTGCACACCCTAAAAAAATGAGTCCAGTTTCCTACTATAAGTTGGGTAAATTTCAACAAACTCAAAAAATATACTACTATAAATTGAGTAAATTTCTAATATTTTTAAGTAGAATTACGCAATGTGTGTAAATTTACCCAATTTATAGTAGGAAACTTTAATCATTTAAATTAGAGTGCAGTAATACACATCAATACACTCTTCGCAATTTTTTTTAAATTGAACAGACCATTTAAAAAGCGCTCGAGTAAAAATTTTCTGATATAATCATATATAATTTGATACAATCTTATATGAGTTAATATGCTTCCGTATAAATTTAGATAAAATTTTATCTATCACTTTGAAACGGTTGATCCACTTTATATGGTTAGATATTGCTCCATATATGATTAGATTCGTATTTTGGTTTTGCTCATCAAATTATATAAAAATAGATATTATAAGATCAATTTGATCTAATTAGATTTGACCAAATTCAGGATCAAATTTTATAAATTTTTATATTTTTTGATCTAAAGTAATACAATTAGATATTATTTGATACAACCATTTTACGGATCAAATTAGATCTATTTAGTAAAATTAGCATAATATTTTTACTAGGGCGGTGTAATTTGATATTCAGAAATAAAATGAGCAAAACATACGATGAGCAAAACATAACCTAACATATAACGTAAAATTTTCGCTAAAAATTAAGTGATGTTTCGATTTTTTTTTTACCGGCTTTAATTTTTTTTTTTTTTATATCGTCACCTAAAATGCAAAACGCCCTATCTAACATTTTATAAATTTTACAGGAGAAGCAAAAAACGTGTTTATATAAAAACTATAAAAGTTTTCAGTACAAATTTCGTAAATATTAGTAAAAACACACAAACAAATTCATTTCTGTTAAAAAAAATTATAAATTTTTAATATTTGAAAAGTTATGTTAGTAACGCCCTTTTGTCTTGTAATTTTCAGAAACACAAAAAGCCCTAACTGCACTGAAGATGTTTAAAAACACCAAGCAGATGTGTTATAAAATTTAACAACATGCTAACAAAATGTTATTCTGAATGTTGTTTTATCATATAGAACTCTAACAAAATGTGGGCGGTATTGTAAAAAGGGGCGTGACACCTGTTATATAACCAAACACTGCAAAATGTCTCATTTTGAATTCTGTTAAACTAACTTAATTCGATACAAAATGTCAATTTACCATTTTAAAGCTCCATGTCAAATGAGGGTATGGCCCGAAATAACCTAATGCATCAAAATGCTTTAACCTTTTAACGACCACAGGCAACTATACTTCCCAAATGATTTTTTGTGATTTTTTTTTTTGTTCAAGTAAAAGATAGGATAAATGTGCTAAAAGATGAATTATAGAAGAGTTTTAGAGAAACAAAAGTTTTGTTTTCATTAAGTTTCTAACTGGGTCCACTTACTCACTATAAGTTCTCAAAGTCTGCGAAGTAGTAAATATATTAGGGACAAAATTATATTTACTTGACAGGCGAAATAAGGGTCAAGAGGGGGTTCAGAAATCCAAATTCTTGTAGATTAACTATTGTTAAGTTGCATTTCTTACAGATCACAGCGAGTACCAAAATGGCCTTGGCCAAAACAGCGTAATAAGGGGGAAGGAGGGGCCCATTTTTTTATGCGTAACTATTACTAGGTCAGAAATTACGAAAATGGAAAGAAAAACACTTCGGTCAAAAATGTATGGTCGTCAAAGCGTTTACTCGGCTTCTGGAAAATTTCTTAAGATATACAGCAAATATTGGGCATTTGATAGATATCTAACTCGCTTCCCAAAAAGCTCCTAAAGGAAAATACCTAAGCTTTATTTTGAGTTAAAAAAGGGCCGGTTTTAAAAAAATGCAAACAAGTTTTTGATTTTGCAAAAAAAAAGTAAAAAAAAAATTTTTTTGAAAGATTAAAGAAATAGCTATCTTAAACTCTCGGGACACATTTTCGTAGGAACATTAGGTAATCAGTTACATGGATGCAAAAAAACACCTGCTTGACCAAAATGTAAAATTACGGCCGCTCTAACTCAGAAAGTTCTTGACCAATCTCGTTGAAAAATTGTGACTATTGGTTTTAAAAGTTGTGTCACTTGAGATGAAAACCCCCATATGTAAATGATGAAATTTGACACATGTTGTTATTTTATCTTTTCTTCGCCCTGTATTTAATGTTAGCGATATTACCCATCAACTTTTTTATTTTTGTCCCTTTTGATGAAGAAATTATAGCTTTCCAATGAAGCTAACGTTTTTTGTTATATACTTGATAGTTGTCAATCGTATCGTTATTCCATTACCATATAGTTCCATATTATGGTAATAATGGGCTCACGATGACGATTTACGATTATCAAGTTACATAATTAGCCCCCTGTATTTTTTGTAATAATAGCAAAAATTATAATTAAAAACATTTTTTTTTTTACTTATTTAACGAAAAATTTACTTTGAATTTTATCCAATCGGAATGAAGAACTTCCAATCATGTTTTTTATCGTCATTAATTATTAAATTTTATGTAGAATTTATATCTTACTTAAGACTAATTGTACTGCATAACTTGCGATTTCTATAGCTGAAAAGAAACAATTCTCGTGAGAGTGCGGGCCTGAAGGGGTTAATTGGTAAATTTCTAAACTTTATTTTTTGTGTACATATACATATATTTTTCCTATTGTAGTGGACATTGTGGAAGAAGAAGCATAAAAAAATGTTTAATCTTAAAAAATAACAGTTGCGTCGGCAATGTTATGTATACAAATGTGTAGTTGGGGCTTTTTGGTTTAACATATATCATAGCATGTAGTTAGGGCTTTTTGAATTTTGTTAATAAAATCCCCATTTTTGATTAAAGGAGTCTAAATTTTTTTGTGGACATGTATTTTGATCCAATACATAAGAATCAATTAAAAACGCGATTTTGAATTTTTTGTTAGTTAGGGCGTTTTGCATTTTAGGTGACGATATGGAGTTAGACAGATTTTTTCCCGTGAAATCGAAGTACTACACTCAAAAAAAAAACCTTGTAAAATTACAAGAAAAACTTGTAATTTTTTTTGTTTGCTACATCACATTGACAAAAATTCCTAGTAATTTTACAAGATTTTTACCAATAATTTTGTAATTTTACAAGGTTTTTAACAATAAAATTGTAAATTTACAAATTTTTTGACCCGATAAAATTTACAAAGAGGTTTCGTAATTTTACTAGATTTTTTGCTACCTCCTATTTTACGAGAATTCCTATTAATTTTACAAGCTTTTTACCAAAAATTTTGTAATTTTACAAGATTTTTACCAATAAAATTGTTAATTTACAATTTTTAGGTGCAATTATAATTACAAGGAATTGTTGTGAATTAACTTTTTTTTTGTAAAATTATCTTGAAAATTTGTAAAATTACAAAAAAAATTGTAAAATTACAAAAAAAAATGTAAATTTCGATTTGTTAAAAAACAAGGAAAACTGTCAAATATTGGTAAAATGGGATTACGAGACTTTTCCTAGTAATTTGACAATTTTTTTTGTGTGTATGCTTTAATCACGAAAGAGATTTTTTCTATCTGTTTATCTCACATTAACAAGTCAGTCACGCGTGATTCATGTAAACCAGCGCCCATCTCTATTACAAATAACAACAAGATTAAGCGATCAGTGTCTTGTTTTGGCTCGTGTTTTGTATGGATACATTGACCATACGGACTCCAACAGTTTAGATTGATCTAGTTGTGTGGGTAGGGGTATGAACGAAAGGCACACACAATTTAAGGAGACAAATAGTTGATTTGTATACACTTTATAAGAGGGTCGTATGATAAATTTCTTAACAATTTTCTGATTGTAAAATTTTAATTTCCTGAATAGTTCTATTTTTTCAAAATTTTGGTATTTCCTGATTATTTTTATACCCTCCACTTAGTGATAGAGGGCAGTGGCGTATACAGGGCCCCCGGGCCCCCCCCGAAATGATTTCTCAAATTTCAGGATTTGGTATCAAATAACAAGTACAATATTAAAAAAATTCTTAAAAAAATCGAAAAACATTAAGAATCTAAAATTTTTTGAAGAAAAATATTTTGAAACTGAATATATTTCTGTTAAAAAAATTTCAAAATCTGAAAATTTTTTCTTAGAATTTGAATCTTTTCCACTTAAGATTCTAATAAAAAAAAAATATCTTAGAACCTGAAGCTTTATGTACACAATAAATGGACCTAATTGTAAGTAAAATGTAGACTTTGTCTTTTAGAAAAATGTCTTAGAACGAGACTATTTCTTAAAAAAAAAATGTCTCAGAATCTTACACTTTTCTAAAAAAATGTCTCAGAACCTAAAACTTTCTATAAGAAAAATGTCTCAGTTTCAGAAACTTTTTCTATGCAAAATTCTCAGAATCTAATGCTTTTCTATATGAAAAATGTTTCAGAATCTGAGAACTTTCTATAGGAATAATGTCTCTGAATCTGAAAAATGTCTCAAAATCTGAGATTTTTTCTATAAAAAAAATTCTTAGAATCTGAGGCTTTTCTATAAGAAAAATTTCTCTGAATTTTTCTTACAATCTAGGAAAATGTCTCAGAATCTTATACTTTTTTTCGGAAAATGTCTCAGAATGAACGAATTTTTCTTAAGGAAAATTATCTCAAAATCTAAGGTTTTGTGTATAGGAAAAATGTCTCAGAGACACAAGCTAAGACTTTTTGTATAGAAAAATGCTCAAAATCTGAGACTTTTTCTATTGTAAAAAATCTTTTCTATAAGAATAATGCCTAAGAATCTGAGTATTTTTCTGTGGGAAAAATATTTTAGAAGCTGAGACTTTTTCTTTAGGAAAAATGTCTCAGAGTCTGAGGCTTTTTCTGTATGAAGAATGTTTCAGAATCTGACATTTTTCTATAGGTAAAATGTCTCAGAATCTGAGACTTGTTCTATAGGAAAATGTCTAAGAATTTGAGACTTTTTCTATAGAAAAAGTGTTCAAGCATCTGAGACTTTTTCGATAGGAAAAATGTCTCAGAATCTAAGAAATTTTCTGTAGAAAAAATGTCTGATAATCTGAGACATTTTCTATATCCGCCCTATGTTCCGTATAGGAACGGCAACTGATGTATATTCATTAACAATTCATGTTATGATATTGTAATAGTATTACTTTTGATTTATTATTATGTTGTGCAATATCATTATAGTTTAATAAATATACTTCCAATGTCAAGGAAAAAAAAAAAAAAAAATCTGAGATAGAAAATGTCTCAGATTTTTTTTTTTTTAGGAAAACTGTCGAAGAATCTGAGACTTTTTCTATAGGAAAAATGTCTCAGAATATGAAACTTTTTCAAAAGGAAATATACCTAAGAATCTAAGACTTTCTATAGGAAAAATGTCTAAGAATTTTTGACTTTTTCTGCAGGAAAATTGTTTTAGAATCCGAGAATTTTTCTTTAGGAAAAAGGTTTTAGAATCAAAGACTTTTTTATACTGTTTTTTTTTTTTAAAGGTTTCAGAATCTGAATTATTTTTCTTGTAGAAAAAGCGAAGATTTTCTCAGAATCTGATAAAATGTATTAGACTAGAAATATTTTAGATTCCGGGAAAATGTCTTACAATCGGAGTCTTTTCTTTTGGAAAAGTATTTTATGAATATGTTTATAGAATCATTCTCTAGTCATTTTTTCCCGAAAAAGTTTTCCATTGGAAATATGATTTAGAGTCTTTGACTTTTTCTATAACAAAAACTGTCTTCACTGGAAATTGTCATAGAATCTTATACTTTTCTTGAAAAAAAAATCAGATTCTGATAATTTTCATTGTAAAAATGTATCAGTATCTGATACAATTCACACTTTAAAAAAAGGCTAAGTTTCTCAAAAAATTTTAAAATATAAAAAAATTAAAATTTTTTTCCCCAACAGTTTTAAACTTACACAAAAATGAAGAATCTGATTGTGTTACATTCAGTTCAAGGAAAAGATCGAGAAAAATTCTAAAACATGTGCTGTTATGTAAACTTTTTTGTAAAAAAAAAAATGTTGGGCCCCCACCGAAATAAAATCCTGGATACGCCCCTGATAGAGGGTATATATAAGTTTGTCATTCCGTTTGTAACTCATCGAAATATCGGTCTGGGACCCCATAAAGTATATATATTCATGATCCCCGATCGATTTTAAGACATTCTAGCGATGTCCGTCTGTCCGTCTGTCTGTCTGTGGAAAATGCTCTCACGGACAAAATATTGTACAGAGATGACTGAAACTTAACATATTTATTGGAAGTTCTCCCGAGAAGTTTGGTATTGCACATGAGCGATATCGGTTCAGCGGTTCAAAAGTTATGAACGAAAATGTAAGCACACCTTAAAATTTCAGTACATTCAACATAACCTAAAAATACAAAATGCTTTAATTCGGCTTCTGGTTGACATATGTGAACATAATTGAACACCAAATGGTATTTAAACAAGTACGAACATATTTTTTGACAAAAAAAAAAAAATCGCGGATTTTTTTTTACCAAAATTTTTTTTCGCGTAATTTTTTTTTTTTAAGTTATTTTCTTTTAAATAAAGTTTTTTGCAATAATCTTTTTGAAATTGTGGATGGTATCACTACATTCGGCAAGGCCGAATTTAACTTTTTTACTTGTTTTTATTGTTTAAGCTAGTGCCTACGGTTAGTGCTGTAGTGCTGGAAATACCGGTGTTACCTATTCTTAGTATTACCGGGAAATTCCCGGTTCTTGAATTATTCCCGGGAATACCGGTTTTCCAGGTTCCGGTTCTGACAGCATCACCAGTATTCCCGGTACTACAGGTATGTATGTTTTGTACAATTAAAATTTTTTCTTCGCTTTTACCAACAAAAATAAATAAAAAAACATGTGAAAACACCATTTCCATTTTTTTAATGAAATTAATATTTTTGAAATACTGATTAAATGGTGTAATTTAAATATTTTATGGTACAGTATTCTTTTGGTTTTTTGAGAACCGGTACCAGAATCGGAGCCGGGAATACCGGTATTCTCGGGAATACCGAGAACCGCGAAATAGGGGCACTAGTTTAAACTTTTCTTATATTTTCTTTATTTCTTGAATTTCCTTAAATTTTTTAGATTTTTCAACTCTTGTTTTTTAATTTCCTGATTAAAATGATTATTTTTCTCCGATTTTTTTCTGATTTGATCTTAATTTTCTGAATTATTTCTAAAATTTTCCGAATTTGTCCTATTTTTTTCTTAATTTTAGTAAATTTTTCATTTTTTTCATATTTTTTTATAGCCTCCACTTAGTGATATATAAGTTTGTCATTCCATTTGTAACTTATCCAAATATTGGTCTGGAACCCCATAAAGTATATATATTCATGATGGCCGATCGATTTTAAGACATTCTAGCGATGTCCGTCTGTCCGTCTGTCTGTGGAAAATGCTCTCGCGGACAAAATATTGCACAGAGATGACTGAAACTTCAAATATATATTGGAAGTTCTCCCGAGAAGTCTGGTATTGCATTTGAGCGATATCGGTTCAGCGGTTCAAAAGTTATGAACGAAAATGTAAGCACACCTCAAAAATTTCAGTACATTCAACATAACCTAAAAATACAAAATGCTCTAATTCGGCTTCTGGTTGACATATGTGAACATAATTGAACACCAAATGGTATTTAAACAAGTACGAACATATTTTTTGACAAAAAAAGAAAAAAAATAGAGGATTTTTTTTTTGCCAAAATTTTTTTTCGCGGAAATTTTTTTTAAGTAATTTCCTTTTAAATAAAGTTTTTTGCAATAATCTTTTTGAAATTGTGGAGGGTATCACTACATTCGGCAAGGCCGAATTTAACTTTTTTACTTGTTTTTTATTTTAATTGTTCTGAATTTTTCTTATTGATGAATATTTGTAGGTAACATTTTATAACTGAAATTTTTGATGTCAATACACTCGGAATAACAAACTAACAAGGGAAGTATCTCAACCCTTATGAACCGATTTGCATGAAACGTAAAATATATATAAAAGAGACAATTTTAAGGTCGGGGTGTCTCGGCTTATCGGCCATATCGGGGATTTAGGGGTTCAAAACATGGGTCAAAAAATGGCGAAAAAATCGTTTTTTGGATTTTTCAGCCATTTCTTTCCAAGAAACTATATGATGTTTACATATGAGAAGAAAGGTTTTTTTACTGCCATAACCTTGTGGCATAACCTTGTAAAAGTATGGCTTCGTTAAATACTTTTTTCATGAAAATGTGAAAATTTTGGGGGGTATTTATATGAAGACATAGAGCTACGATGTCCATATGAATACGAAAAAATCTTTATTAAATTTAAGTCGACACTTATTTTTGCTCTAGAGGATATTCCTGTTAGTTCGTGAGTTATCGAAATTTTCCCGGAGGTCCATATGGTTTCATAAGGGGACAACAAAATTTTGAAACACTGATATGGCCGAAAAGCCGAGACATCCCAACCTTAAAATCGTCTCATTCATATATATTTTAAGTTTCAGGCAAATCGGTTCATAAGGGTTGAGATACTTCCCTTGTAAGTATAATGAGATTGAATGGAAATTTTTTTGAGCTAGGATCAGGAAATTTTGTGCATGTAAGTTTTCCTATGTGATATGAATTCGAAAAATATGTCACCCTACCCAATAATAACAAATATAAAATTATGAAAAACAAATTGAACAAAAAGCTCAAGGAACTCAAAACGACCCAATTACTTACAATATATTTTTCAAGTCAGTATAAGTATTTACATCAGTATGTTAATATAATTCATTGATTTTATTTATAAAAACAAAATCTGGTTTAATAAAAAGTTTAATGTATCTCTGGAATTGCTTTATCATTTTTGTTTTATTGATTAAGAAACTAATTAAAACCTTATTGATATAGTATAATACAACTAAAAGGTGGAAAAAATGTTTTATAAACAAAAAATTATATTTATTAAATATAAAAAAATTCTGTTGTCAACTTGCATTTCTATAACAATATGTAAAATAGCACAGAAAAAATACTGCCTGCTTAGAAACAGTTTTTGTTAAGTTATTTGGTTTGGAATATTTTGTATTTTCAAGCTGTTTGTGATTTCTAAACAAAAAATGTTACCTTGTGAAATGTTGGCCCTGAAAAAATTATGCATTTTTACCCTTCAACCACAGGGATGGTATAACCACTTTTGTCATTCCGTGTGCTATGCATCGAAATATCGGTCGGGTACCGCCATAAAGTACATATATTATTGGCTCATGATTGATTCTTAGATAGCATAGCGATGTCCGTCTGTACGTCCATACGTCTGTGGAAGACACGAAACAGTCCAAACCAAAAGAGCAATACCACTGCAGTTTGGAAAAATATTTCTAATGGTCATAGGCTGCATAGAAAAAAAATTTTATAAACAAAATTTATAGTATTTATGAACAAATACATAAAAAATTATGAACTTTTTCGTAAAATTTTTGAACTTTTTCCTAGCATGTGATTAATGCTAAATATTTTTTACATTATGATTTATTCATAACTATTATGAAAAAGTATTATGACACAGTTAATAAATTTGTATGAATTTGTTCATAAATACTATGAAAGTCGTTCATTGGCAATTTTTTTTTGGGTCTGTGTAAGTACGAAAAATTGAACCAGGGAGAAAAATTCTATCTTGAAGAACTAAACCAACCATTCAACCATTAGTGTTCGACCAAATATTTAGCTTCGGTCAAAAAGCACTGTTCGTCTTGAAACTGTATACAATATCTTCGTCAAATCTGTCAGTACACACACAGTCAAGCTAATATGGGTCCTTGAACATAGTCGGCGACCCCATGAACAAATTGGCTGATGAGTGTGCGCGGAAGAGCTCTTAGTCGGTGGGGGATGACATATCGGTCCCTATAGTAGAGTTAATGAACGATATTGACATATCATGAAAAATGATAAAGGATAGATGGATATCACTGACTACGTGTAAAAATATCGCGAACCTTGTGGACACTGCTAAATCCTAAGAGGAGACACATCTTGTTATTACTTTTGACAAAGGGATGATTAGGTTCTAATGAATCGTCTCCTTAAGCATTTGGGCAATGATTGTTCAATGACCTGGAACTTTGTATATAGGAAAAATGTTTTAGGAACTGAGTCTGACACCTTCTCTATACACTCAACCAAAAATCATTGTATTCCCAAAGAAAATCGTTGTAAATTCAACAGAAATCATTGTTGATTTTGACCCTACAAATATTTATGTTGATTTCAATAAAAATTGTTGTCAGTTTTTGTAAAAGTTGATCAACTCGTTTTTTTGTAAATCAACTCGTATTTTTTGTAAACTCAACTCATATTTTTGTTGATATAAGAAATTTTATTAATAAAAAAAGCTTGTTGTTATTTGCAAATATTCTTTTATTAAGTATAAATCACAATATTTTTTAGAATTATCACTGGCTTTTAAAGCTGCAATATTTTAACACAAGATTTTTACACACTCTTCGTTTATTTATGTTATGCACTCGTAAGCCATTCTCCAGTTTTCTAATGACACCAAATCAAAAACCTTAAAAAAACAAAAAAATTTATAATATAGTATGAATACATAAAGTAATCAATGTATTTTATTACTTACCAAATATTTACAGATCAGAATCTGATCATCAGATCCTATTTTTATTTATTTTTATAATATTAAATATTTTTATAAGAAACAAACACATAAAATAATTTTATAAAAGACAAACAAATTTCAAACATTGCTACCAACTTGATAATACAAAAATGAACGAACAGGGTTGTTTTTTCTTTTTTTGGTTTTATCTATTGAATTCTGTATAAGCGTTGTAAATAGTTGATTCAATTTTACTGATTATTCAACGATATCAACATTAATTTTTGTTGAATACGGCAATATTCTGTAAATCTTGATCTACAATGGGTTTACTAATTTTTCTACTAAGATATTTCTATGAGTGTAGGAAAGATTTCTCAGAAGCTCAGACTTTTTCTATAGAAAAAATGTACCATTTTTTCGGTTCGACTTTTTCTGGGGCATGTCACAGACTCGATTCCGTTCGGATTTGGAAAAATGAAATCACTTTCAAAAATCAAAGTGGAATTGAATTGCATAAAAGTGGTTTTATTCCGTAAAAAAATATTCTCTTTGTGTTTTACGAGTAACCACTTTTTCCAAATCCAAACGGAATTGAGACATGTCTCTCTATATAAAAAATGTCTCAGAACGTAAGTCTATTCACATAGGAAAAATGTTTCTGAAATTGTTGCCAAATGAATACAACACGAATAATGGTGAATACGGGTTATTCAACACAAAGAGGAGTAATTCCGATATTTAATTTGTTCAATAGTTTGATTTAAATGGCTAATTTTAATATGTCAAACATAAAGTGTGTGGCAATCGAAGGAGTGCTGATGATGGAAGGGTGGCATCTTCCGAAAGCTGTCGACATCTCCACTTAGCCTGTGTTGTCACTAGGGCTTCCAATCGGGATATCCCGATCCCGGAAATCCCCGGATTTTCGGGATTAGGCAAATCCCGAATCTCGGGATTTCTAATTTTCAATCCCGGGATTTTCGGGATCCCGATTTTTTTTATTTTTTTTAATATTTTTAATTATTTTTGATTTTTTTTAAATAATTTGAATAAAATATAAATTTTGTAGAACAAATTAAAAAATAAATCGACAAAAGTTCCGTCAGGTATCATGTATTTGTTATGAAAAAAGGTGAAACGTTTGCGAAATGTAAAGAAATTCTAAAAACTAGTGGTGGTTCGACATGAGGGCTTTTATATTTATTCCTTTTACTCTTACAAGAAGAATATTGCCGTAAATGGCTTTTGACACATCTTAACTCCTTAAGTTGTAAACTTTTTTAATTTTATGTTTTACTAAAACTTTTTTTTAAATGGGTTTTGACTCACACTCAGTCACGCTCACGCAAACAATAATGGAATCACTCACTTATCATTTACGCTCACGCGTGAGTATGCAAACTCTACTCTCGCTAACACATTTTTTACCAAAAAAACATTGCTAAAAAATATTTTTTTTCCAAAAAAAAACAAATAAAAAAAAAAAAAAATCAAATAAATTTAAAAAAAAATTTGAAAATTCATTTATTTTTTTTTTCAACTCACGCTTACTATAAGTTGATAACGATGAGCCACGACGAAAGATAACCGAATACGGATATTCTTCACAGGAGGAATCCCGACCTTTTTTTGAAGTTCACAACATCAACAAAACTTTGCTAATTTTTACGAACGCGTGAATTTGTTAAAGTGACAAAAAAAAATACTAAAAATTTTTGAAAATCCCGAAAATTTTCAAAAATCCCGTGAATCCCGGGATTCAAAATATCCCGAAAATCCCGAATCCCGAATCTCGGGATTCAGAAAAACTAATCCCGATTGGAAACCCTAATTGTAACTCAATTTTTTTTTTTCAGATTTTCTCATTGTACAACAATTATTATTTCTCAGAAATAATTAATATGGACTCAAACCGAACTAAATAAAAATTCAGTTATAAACCAATATATAAACACAATTACCATCGAAAAATGTCTAAGAATAATACATTTGCTATAGAAAAAATTTCTAAGTGCCTCAAAAAATTTTAAAAAGGATTGAAGTCAAAAAATTTTTCAATTTCAAGTAATTTCTAGAAAAAATGTTTTTTAGAATCGGAAAACTTTAATGTAAAAATAATCCGAGGTTTTTCTAAAGAAAAAGGTTTTAGAATTAGAAAATTTTTCAATAGAAAAAAGAACTCAGAAGGTTTGATATGGAAAATAAAATAAAAAAAAAATAAAAAAATTTCCCAAATTTTTTTTTGAAAAATTTTTAAGCGTTTTGGAGTTAAAAAATTATTAAAAATGCTTTTAGGAAAACTATTTTTGTTTGAAAATTTTATAAGTTCCGAAAATTTTTTCATAATTTTTAAAGTTCAGAACACAATTTTTTTTTTGGCGTTTTGAAAAAAAAAAAAATAGTAATTTTTGGCCCGCTTATATTTTTCTGCCTGGGATGACTCATACTCAATGTTATTTCAGCAGATTTATCTGTGATTCGACAGAGAATACCAAATCTAGTTTGATGATATCGCCCGATTTTTCTGCTGAAATTAGCTGATTTTCCTGCTGAATTAACCGATTTTTCAGCTTTTTCTGCTTAAGTCAGCAGATTTTTCTGCTAATTCTACTGACATTATCAAAATAAAAATTTAACAAACCGGTTTTGCTAAAATCAAGAAAGTTCTTATATAGCTGAAAATCCATAGCGCGATCTTGAAAAAGATAACAATACCACAAAATGTGGACTGTGCTCCCTCTTTGAGCCTCTTTGAGCGCCACTTTACCACTATGATACCATCCAGGGAGTCTTGGATGGGGGATACTCCGGGTAGTGGAGCTACCATAAATTTTTACACAGATGGATCGAGGCTGCACGAACAAGTGGGCTTTGGAGTCTATTCGGAAGAGCTTGGGTTGAGCCTGGCTCGTAGATTGCCAGATCATTGCAGTGTTTACCAGGCAGAGATGCTGGCAATAAAAGAAGTGGCTGACTGGTTGAGCTGCAATGCCTTGTCTACAACCGCAGTCAACATCTATACTGACAGTCAAGCCGCGGTCAAGTCCCTGGATTCAATGTTTCTGAAAACAAGATCTGCCCTTAACTGCCGCACGTCTTTAAATGAGATGGCCAAGCAGTTTAACATACGACTCATATGGGTCCCAGGGCACAGAGACATTCCAGGGAATTGCAAAGCCGATGAGCTTGCAAGACTAGGAACTACCTTACAGGTTCCAACAGAATTGGAATGTGTTGGTATGCCTCTAGAAACTTGCAAGCAAAACCTACGGCTTTGTTCTGCGACGGAGACTAATCAAAGATGGGCAAATGGATGGACGTGTGAGACAACACGACTGATTTGGCCTTCTCTTAATCAGGGGCGCACAAGTGAGCTGATATCGCTTCCAAGAGGAGAGATTTCGACGGTGGTTTCTATAATTACCGGACACTGTCTTATAGGGAAGCACGCAGAGCGGTTAAATGTGCCGTCGAATGACTTTTGCCGAAGTTGCATGGATGAAGAGGAGTTGGAAACTATCGAACACTTTATTTGCCATTGCCCGGCACTTTCTGGTCAGAGACTTGCTTCACTGGGATCTAGGGAGCTGTACGATCTTTCTGATTTGTCGGATGTCAAAATTCAACATCTAAGGAGTTTTATAAGAAGCTCAAAATGGTTTAACGACAGGGACTAATAGGGAAACCTATTACGGTCCCGTGGTATCACAATGGACCTCAGAGTCTACGTGTGTTGACGTAAAAACGTCAGCAGCCACTTACAACCTAACCTAACCTAACCTAGCTGAAAATAGCAGATTTTTCTGCTAATTCTACTGAGATTATCAAAATAAAAATTTAGCAAACCGGTTCTGCTAAAATCAGGAAATTTCTTAGATGGCTCAAAATAAGTAGATGTATTTATACCCTCCAACCACAGTATGGGGGTATACTCACTTTGTCATTCCGTGTGTAACGCATAGAAATATCGGTCTAGGACCCCATAAAGTATATATTTTATTGATCAGTGATCGATTCTAAGACATTCCGTCTGTCCGTCTGTAGAAGACACGATACAGTCCAAAATAAAAGAGCTAGACTTCTGAAGTTTGGCACGAATATGTCTTATATTCCTAGGCAGGTTAAGTTCGGAAATGGGCAAAATCGGACCAAGGGGAAAAAAGTTCCCCCTTGGAGAACTAAACCAACCTAAGAAAAACCGCATTTTTTGAAGGGTTTTTTGTACTTTCGCTAAGCAAATGCAACATTCTTATTTCAAAAGAAGTTCAAAATCGCAGGGGGAAGGTGCCCCTAACGGGGGGAAGGTGCCCCTAACCATCCGTCCGTCTGTCCATCTAACGATTTAAGCACGATACAGGTAGTAATTTTCAATTAAATGACTTGAAATTTGAAACTTAAGCATCTTTTGGCCAAAGGACGCTATGTCCGTCCGTCTGTACATCTAACGGTTTAAGCACGATACAGGTCGTAATTTTCAATCAATTGACTTGATATTTGAAACTTAAGCATCTTTTGGCCAAAGGACGAACCCTATTGAAATTGGAAAAAAATCGGTCCATGTTAAGACCTAGCCCCCATACGAACGCCCCCTTTGAATTTGCCTTAAATAACTGTAGTATAATAGATATCGTTTTGAAATTTAACAGGTAATCAAATTTTGTGTGCACAATTCTCATTCCAAATTTCAAAGGAATCGGGTCAGTCCTTCTTGAACACCCTCCCGATACCCACATAATTCCCTCAAAATTCATAAAAATGGAAATATTTGATTAAAATTTTATTTGTAGGTGTTAAACGCGTACTTCGGTAACCTAATCAAATCTGAATATAATTGGACCATTTTGGGACTTAGTCCCCTATAGCAAAATTTTGACCGATATTCAGTTAAATCGGTCTTTTGGAAAAAAATTAATCAAAATTTGATTTGTGTGGGTTTTCTACACTAAATAAAGATCTAACAAAAGATAGATCCAATCGGTTCATGTTTGGACTTGGACCCATTTTCCGAAAAACACTGGTGTATTGTATCATATGGTCGGTCTTGACCGACTATAACGTTCTTACTTGTTTTTTTTTTAATATACTCGCACTAAAAAGTTTTTGAATCTTCCAAATGAAATTTTTGCTGGGAAACTGTATTAAAAAGAAAACAAGTGGAAAGTCGGGTTTACATACAGACTCTTTCTGTCATTATTATGATGAGATGATAGCGTTATCATGTTGACTACTAAGTACACTCACCACAAGTGTTTGTAGTTGATTTTAAAACAAACAACAATCCATACAGCAGAGAAATATTCGCAAAAACAAATGTAGCGTATTAATAGCCAAACATGAACTCTTTTTCAGCTAAAATTTTTATATTCCTATTAAATTATTTCTCGATCAAAATTCATAAAAATCAATAAATATTAAGTTCAAATGAATAAATTAAGAGTTCATTGATCTAAAAGTTCAATTGTCCTTGATAACGAAGAACAAAAAAATAATTGAATGAAGTTAAAATCAAGAAGAATCGTCATGACTTAAACATTGAATTTTTTTTTGTTTTTGCCAATATTGAAAACGAGAGTAAAGTTTAGTTAATAAATAAGAATAAAGATTGAAATTTGTTAAAACTTTGCATTAAAATATAGAAAATTTTAAATTATTCAAAGTGTTGTGCTTGAAACGTGATTTGTAGCTATAGACAACTTTTAACTTTGAAATGATTTAATTTATGTACATTTTATTTTTTTTTTTCAAGCTATGCTTTCAACTTTATTTTCAAATACATCGAGACTGGTTTATGTTACGAATTATGTGAACAAAGCAGAATATTTGAAAATTGAGAAACGATAATATTTAGGCTGACCATTCGAATTAATTTTATCAGTACATGTTGCCAAATGGGGTTTTACAGCGCCACTGAGAGCACCATTGATAATTTAGATCCTAGGTAGAAAAATACAAACCGGCCAATACTGGCACAGTAATATAAACAGTGGTTAGATTAGGTTAGAGGTGGCGGAGTCAAAGACTCCTCACATAGACCGGACGCTGATAGAACGCGTTTGTCCTCATCCCGAATTGTACTATTTGCCTTAGGTCGACATTCGAAACCGTTTCCAAGCTCTCGAAGTCATGTCTGCCTAATATGTGCAGTCGGGTTCTGGCCAAAGCAGGACATTGGCAAAGAATATGTTCGACCGTTTCTTCAGTGTTAGGTTTATCGCACCTTCTACAGCTTGTATCAGAAATAAGTCCCATCTTTCTATGATAACCTGTTAGGCAGTGCCCGGAGATCACTCCAGTAAGTACACGGCAGTTCCATCTGGTGAGTGAGAATAAGTATTCAGTTTTTCTTAGATTGTAGCATGCCCTCAATCTTCTACTGATCGCACTTGTTGTTAGATCTCTCCACTTTCTATTAGCCATTGCAGTGTTTTGAATGTCGCGTAGCAAGCTGGATTGGTGGATCAATATGTACAGAAATACCAATACCATCAGCACCTTGTTTCGCGAGCTCGTCCGCTCTCTCGTTCCCTTGAATACCTATGTGACCTGGTACCCATATTAGTTTCACCTTGTTCATACTTCCTAAACTTTTTAAGTTCTCGAAGCATTCGAAAACTACTTTCGACTTGATGTAAAAGCTTTTAAGAGCTTTTAGAGCAGCTTGGCTGTCAACGTAAATGTTAAATGCTCTGTTTGTCTCATCACCGAACTGTAAAGCTGCCCTGCTTATGGCAACTATTTCGGCCTGGAAAATGCTAGAGTCCAATGGAAGGATAAAAGTCTTCTCTAAGAGCCGAGTCACAATTGGCACCACATTCGGTTACCACAAAATGTTTTCATACATTTTGTATGAAAAGCAAAAAATCGCTTTGTGGTCGACCACGCTGTCGCTAGAATAGATTCTATTCTATTTTTGTAGTTCTCTCTCACCACCCTCTCATATTTTTAAAATTTCTGTCAAGTAGCGTTGCCATATGTTCAACAAAATATGCTAATTTTTCCAATTGGAGTTGATATATTGTGTTTGTGTTGCAAACAAAAAACATTGTGTACCTGTTTTTAAGGGATAACTAAAGAAAAAAAAACTGATACGAGCGTCATTTTCTTTAAAAAATGTGTCCGGTCGTCTGTCGTTTAATTGTAATGTGTCGCTCTCTCTTTTGATGTGGTTCGTCGTCGGTGGTGCCAATTGTGACTGGGCTCTAAATCTCGCAAACTCGTTGAAAAACCTGCACCGACTCCCATGAATTGTTTGGAGCCGTCTGTGAATATGTTAATAGCGATGGGGGGTTTTGCCAGTTTGATCAAAATTCTCGAGTCGGAAATTTTACGTCGTATTTCCGGTCGAAAATAAGTTTGGGCACTCTATAATCGGTGGCAATACCTTTTAAATTGCCCATGTTACTGTGTTCAAAATTGCGTTGCCTGAATGAATTTGACTCTTTGAGACGAAGGCAGGACTTATAGGCCTCCCCCTTTGCAAAGATGTCAATTGGTATCAGGTGCAATAGGATGTCAATAGTTTCAGCTGATGTTGTTCTCAGAGCACCTGTGATGCATAAACCCATGAGACGTTGAACTCTCTGAAATTTTAAGTGAGTCACATTACGATCCAGTGCGTTATACCAGACCATAACACCATACAGTAAGATTGGTCTTACTACAGAAGTATAAACCCAGTAAGTGATCTGAATATAAACAGTGGCACAAGTATTGTTAGGACGTCGTATTTTTTATATTTCTGTACTGGCTTGTCAAAACAAAAAAAAAACTAGCGTTGTTACTAGAGATGGGCGCGTGAGTGATTTTTGACTCACACACACTCACGCTCACGACAGGAATTTTTGAATCACGCACACTCACTCACGAGCATAATTTTTCTACTCACACTCACTCACAATCACGTGAGTAAATTTAATACAACTCACACTCACGTGCACTCACACAAGCTTCACTCACACTAACGTAGACTCACGCAACTTTTATTTATACAAAAAAAAATTTCAAAAACTAAAATTTCAAAAATATTAAGCAAAATTTAAAGTTCCGCGAAATTTTACAATTTTTTTTTGCTTTTTTCGTACGAAATTATAAATTTAGCCGAATTTAATTGTTATTTTGCTGATTTTTTTGGTACGAAAGGAAATATGAAGAGAAAATAAATCACGTAAACTCACGCAAAAAAATCGACTCAGGCACACTCACTCACGCCAAAGAGTATCAATACTAAAGAGATCTGAACTCGCTCTTCTTCTGTTAAATCCGCTCTTAAATTCCCTTTGCTAAGTCCGCCATCGAACTGGACGTTTGATCAAACCAAAAAAAATCCCTTAAGTTCGATATAAACAAAAAAAAGTGTTGCAGTTTGGCGATTTTCAGACTAAAGTTAGCGTTTTTTTTTCATCTAGCTGTAAAAAAAGTTCTTTTTGTGGATTATCGGGAAATCCAATGACTTTTTATTTGCTGACAATTTGTTTTAAACACTTTTAAAGGTATTTCCTAAATAATATTAACATAAAAATTATAAATTGATAAATTTTTTTTAAATTTATTAAGTGCTTTTTCGATATAAAAAGTTAGCATTATTTGTCAAACCAACAATGTTAATTTAACATTATCGTATTTTCCTCGTCTAACAGTTTTCGTACCTTCTGTTAAAAAGTTCCAAAATATTAAGAGCGGGAGACAAAGAGCTTGCTCACGCAAAAATCTTACTCACGCAATTTTTTTTTGCACTCACACTCACGTGAGTAAAATTGAATTCAGTCACACTCACGCGTGATCACGCGTGAATCACGCTCTAATCTGCTCATGTGCCCATCTCTACTTCAAATACAAAAAATCGGAATTCCCACAGTACTTTAAATACATAAATTACAGCATTTTCAAAGTTTGTTTTTTGGGAGTAGAAAACTTTTTTAAATTTCTCCAAAAATTTTTTACCCCAAAACGCAAAATAAAAATTGCCAAACATTTTACAGTCTGGTACTTTTCAAACAATGTATGAACCGAAATTAAAAAAAAAAACTAATGCCGCGATTCGGGATTAGTCAAACCGGGAAAATCCCGGAATTTAGGATCCCTAGTCGGCATGTCTTTTAAATGAAAAATACTTCCAAAAATTTATTTATTACAATTCTTTTCCAGGAATCGAAAAAGTCCGGGAAATTAGGAACCCTATTCATAGCAGATAACAAATACGTGTCCAAGAAAACGAAATTTAGTTAAAATTATAATTTATATGACCTGCTGTATTTTAATACAAAGTAAACAAGAATCAATTTATACCAAGAATGGGTACCAAAACGATATGAGGGAGCATGTCACAGACTCAATTTCGTTTGAAAGTGGAATAAGTGTCTTACTCGTAAAACGCAAAACGAATATTTTTTTTTGGAATGAGAACACTTTTTTGCAATTTAATTTCACTTTGAGTTTTAAAAGTTTAAATTCCGAAAAAAATATTCGTTTTGCGTTTTACGAGTAAAACACTTGTTTCAAATCCGAACGGAATTGAGTCTGTGATATGCCCCAGGTATTAGTATCGGTAGTGGTTTTAATAATTACACAGTGCAACAGCAAATTTAGGGCCTCAATCAAACCAAGATAATTTGAAAGTACTTATGTGTAGTATTACAAACCCCAAAGGGTTTAGCTCTGTAACGTCTCAAATTTTTTTTATAGCCCACTGAATTTTTCAGTTTTTTTCAGAGGCGTTGGAAAAAAGTCGAAAAAACTAATGTTAATGTTCGTTTGAACTTGAAATAGTCTTTGGATGTCTTCAATAGAATTTTATGGGGAACTTTTTTCTAGAGTACGCTAAACCTCTATCTCCTGTTTTAATAGGTCATTTAAGTCATTTGTTTAAGAAATGGCTCAAAAACCTACTAAGCCGTGCGTTTAAAGGTTTAAAATGTTCTACGATTATTTTCAGCATCAAATTACACTGGGAGTTACCGAAGGCAGAAAGTTTGACAGGTATAAGAAAAATGCATAAAAAAGGCTAATTGTAAAGTATCATTAATTTTTTATACATTTTCCTACATTGGTTAGGTTCAATTGTATACGGTTTCTGGCATAAATAAAAAAAAATGGATGACACTTTACAATTTGTCTTTTTTCTGCATTTTCCTTATGCCAGTCGAACTTTCTGCCTTCAGTAACCCCTAGTGAAATTTGATGCAGAACATATTCGTAGAAGATTTTAACCCTTTAAACGCAAGTTTTAGTAGACTTTTGAGCCATTTTTTACAAAAAATACCAAAATGACCAATAAATATGGAAGATAGAGAATTATATATTCTAGAAAAAATTACCCATTGAATTCCATTAAAGACACCTAAACACTATTTTAAGCTCAAAAGAACGTTAAGGGTGAGTTTTTGACATGTCGCTCAAACTCAGTTTACATGGTAATTTAGTTAAACTTTATTAAACTAAAACCAAGTTTAACTAAACATTCTGTTTTTGAGTTGAAGTTTTTTTTTTTCAATTAAATACTAAAACATAAAGGAAGAGCATTTGATTTTTTTTTACATTTGACTTAAAAAGGATATGCTAAAAATTTCAGCCAAATTGGAAAACGTTATCCGGTGGTGCATCGGGGTAAAAGGTCAAATATACGATATAGTAGATTCCGACCGAAACCAATTTTTTGAAGCCGAACCGAATATTCGGCCAAATTTATCGAACACCGAATAGAAGCCGAAACCCAATATTCCTCCGAAACCGAGACTGAATTTTCGGTCAAACTCTAGAAATCAATTTAAGAAAAAAACAAGTAAGAGTGTTAAATTCGGCTGTGCACACAAAAAATTATTGGCTAAAAATTTTCAATTAAATTTATTGATCAACAAAATTTAAATGAGTCAATCAATGTTTTGATTGAAATTTTTGTTATTTTCTTTAACTGTCGAATTACAAATTTTCAACATACCAGATTTTTTTTCGCTTCAATTTATTTGAATACATAAGTTCAAAAATATACTCTTTACTACGGTTTTACTTTTTTTTATTGTCGGCAACATATTGGAAAGCAAAAAATATGAATTTTTTCATAATTTTTCCATAAGCGTAAAATTTATTTGTTAAATCAATAATTATTTTAATTGACTTTAAATAAAAAATCAATCAAATTTTTGGTCAAAATCGAAAAAATGATTAATTGAAATAAAAATCAATTAATCACCTACAATTTGATGATTGATATAACAATTTTCTTTATCGGAGGAGTTTCAATTAAAAAATTAATTGAATCCGCGTTTTTGTTGATTGACTTTCGTTTTTAATTCTTTCTGTGTGCCGAATCTTCGATACCCACCAACATATAAAAAAATTAAAAAAAAAATACAGGGGCGCTTTTTTGTGGAGAGGGGAGTGAAGTGGGGTCGGCAGGGGGAAATTGGGAGTAATTTTTTCCTCTCGCGGTTTATGTTTAAAAATTCATTTATTATGCGTTTTGCACTTAAGTAATACAATTTTCGCATTATTTAAATATTACTTTTAAATTCACGCCCACAATTGGGGGCGGGCCAAGAAAAAAAGTTTTTTTAGTCCCCGAAGTCCAAGTGCAGGACCGCAGAAGTTCTTCCGACAATAAAATGTTAAGTTTTCTTAACAAAAGTATAATAAAACCTGAAAAAATTGCGATTTTATAGAGTTTGATTTAGTTCCTTAAGGAGAAGTTATTTCAGCCTAGGGTTCTATAGTCGAAAAGTCGAAAAGTCGATTAATCGACTTTTTGTATGAAAAAGTCGAAAAGTCGAAATCGACTTTTTTGTTCTTAAAAAGTCGAAAAGTCGACTTTTGCTTTCGACTTTTTTCGTTTTTTTTTCGACTTTTTTCTTTTTTTTTGATTTTTTGTTTACTTTTGCCAGATGAAAATAATTTCTTCTGAAAAAAATTTCAAATGAGAGCCGAGTTTAATAACAACTGAAGCTATTGGTATTTCCATGTATTTTGTATGTAAAGCAAAAATGTCAATGCCAAATTCATGAGTTAGAAAGTGTTAAGTTCAATATTTACCAATATTTTTGATTATTGTAAACACCTCAGTGATAAGGTTCTATAAATCGAAAGTCGACTCTTTTGCTTTCGATTTTTTCAACCTTTTCCACATTTTCGATTTCTTTGACTTTTTTTGATAAATAAAATACAACCAAAAAAATAGCACCTAAATGCTTACAACAAGTCAAAACTAAACTTTTATTTACAAAAAAATCGACTTTTTAAAAGTTGGAAAAGGTCGAAGAAAGTCGAAAAGTCGAAAAAAGTCAAAAAGTCGAAAAAAGTCGAAAAGTCGAAAAAAGTCGACTTTTTTAAAAGTCGAAAGGTCGAAAAGTCGACTTTTTAAAATTTGAAAAAAGTCGAAAAGTCGAAAAATCGACTTTTTAGAAATTGAAAAAAGTCTAAAAGTCGAAAAGTCGACTTTTTGTTGCGACTATATAACCCTATGACCATAAGACATATTTGTGCCAAACTTCGGGAGTCTAACTCTTTTATTTTGGACTGTATCGTGTGTTCCACAGACGGGCAGACGGACGGACATCGCTAGAATGTCTTAGAATCGATCACTGATCAATAAAATATATACTTTATGGGGTCCTAGACCGATATTTCGATGCGTTACACATGGAATGACAAAGTGAGTATATCCCCATACTGTGGAGGGTTTACAAAAATTCCGCCAAAAAAAATGTTTGGTGAAAAAAAATACGCGAGTTTTACTTTGGACTGCATCGCACATTGGTTGAAGAGTGGCCGAAATTAATTTTTTTCATGTTCACCGATTTGGATAATTTTTTGGTAATTTGTTGTCAGACATCTGAATATTATGATACCGTAATATTAGGCTGATATATTTATTATTTGTTTGGACAGACACGCTCGAAGTTCATATATGTTCGCTTGTTTAAAATGGCATGCAAATTTACTATATATTCAATCTTTTGTAACAATCATAGTAAACTTATCATTTGACTGTGTTGTATATTTTCGTAAATGACAATTGTCACGGATGAGATTTGCATTAAAAAAGTTGTAAAAAGTGCCATATAAAAAATTTCGTAGAACAAAATATAAACAACATCAAAATTTCAATGTTCATCAACTTCAGTGGACTGCATCTTTTTAGCGCTGTGGAGCGCTGTTTAACGAAAGATGTCAAATTACAGCTTGAAGTCTCAGCTAAAAGTTAAAAAAAAATTCAGCTGCTCATACCTGCTCCTTTCCAAAAAAAACAGTAAAAACTATAAAATAATAAAGTAACAAAACATAAATTTTCGTTCATGCTTCAGAAACTCTGATTTTTATACCCTTCAACCACAGTATGGGGGTATACTCACTATGTCATTCCGTGTGTAACACATCGAAATATCGGTCGGGGACCCCACAAAGTATATATAATATTGATCCATGATCGAATCTATGACATTCAAGCGATGTCCGTCTGTAGAAATAACGATGCAGTCCAAACAAAAAGAGCTAGACCCCTGAAATTGGGCAATATATCTAATATCTCTTATGTTACTGGTAAGGTTAAGTTCGAAGATGGGCAAAATCGGAACAGGGGGAAAAAAGTTTCCCCTTGAAGAACTAAAACGACCCCTGAAAAATACGATATTTTTACGAGTTTTTTTAATTTTTGCTTAACAAATGTAACAATTGTATGCCGTATTATGTTCATAGACCAGCGCTTGGACCAAGGGGGTTAGAAAATTTGATTTTTTTTCAGGCCGCCCCCTTTTGGGGGCGTGGTTATAGAAATTAATTAAAAATAACGATAAAAATTTATTACTTAAGCGTAAATATCATAAACAAATAATTTGTAAACATATATAGCGGGGATACAGGTGTCCCCCACCAACTCCGCCGACCCCCTACCAAAAAAAAAGGACGCCCCTGCGATTTATTTTTTTATTTTAAACGTGTTGGAGGGTATAAAAGATTCGGCACAGCCGAATTTAACACTCTTACTTGTTTTTTCTATGGGAGGTGGGCGTAAAAGTGGGGGGATCAGGTATATATTTTCAGGAGCCCATTCTACAATTATAGTATTTATTTTTTGTGAAAATTGAGTTGATGTATTAAAAATCAAGGGAGTTATGCCACTTTTACAATACAAGTTGTATGGGAAGTGGGCGTAAAAGTGGGCGGATATTTTTCAAATTTCACACAAATGATTCTGAGTGTTTAAAAATGATATGTGCCAAAAAACAATGCCGTAGGTCAAAATTCAATTTTCACTTTGTATTGGTGATGGGCGTAAAAGTGGGCGGATCATTTTGATTTTTGCATTTTTTTCTTGATTCAAACAAAAAATGCCTATGTGCCATGTTTCATTGTCCTTAGACAACTTCTTCTATTTTTAGCCGATCGATCTATGAACATCAACCAATGTGCATCGTGTCTTCCACAGACGGACAGACGGGCATCGCTAGAATGTCTTAGAATGGATCACTGCGTTACACACGGAATGACAAAGTGAGTATATCCCCATACTGTGGAGGGTATACAAAAATTCCGCAAAAAAAAATGTTTGGTGAAAAAAAATCCGCGAGTTTTTTTATACACTCCAACTACAACTCCAATCCAAAGTAAAAGAGCTAGACTCCTGAAATTTGGCACGAATATGTCTTATGGTATTGGGCTAGTTAAGTTCGAACATGGGTAAAATCGGATCAGGGGGAAAAAAAAAGTTCCCCTCTTAAGAACTAAACAAACCTCTAAAAAAAGCCATTTTTTATAGGTTTTTTGTAGTTTTGCTTAGCAAACGAAACATTTTTATGTCAAAACAAGTTCAAAGTCTTGCAGTTGGATACAGGAAGGTTGTCTCCCACCAACGTAACCACCCCCCCTTCCCTCCCAAAAAAAAGACGCTCCTGTTTTTTTGACGTGTTGGAGGGTATAAAAGATTCGGCACAGCCGAATTTAACACTCTCACTTGTTTTTAAATACGTTTGTAATCCAATTCTGTTCACATATGTCAACCATAACCCAAATTAAAGCATTTTGTATTTTTAGGTTATGTGGAGCACCAACATTTTGAAGGTTTCCTAACATTTTCGTTCATAATTTTTAAATCGCTGAACCGATATCGCTCAAATACCAAACTTCTCGGGATAAAAACAAGTAAATATGTTGAGTTTAAGTCATATCTGTGTAATATTTTTGCCGTTATCCCTATTTCAACAGACAGATATAGATTTTATGGGGTCTACCACTAGCAATAAGTGGAGGGTATAACAAAGTTTTTGGATATAAGCTATTATCATTTATTGACACAGATATTAAATTGTTAAGAGTACATAACAGGTTTTAATTACAAATAATTATTTGTTATACATAAATAAAAAAAAATATGTTTTATTAACAAACAATTTCTTTAAACATAAGTATTAATAGTTTGATAGATTTTTTTAAACAAGAAATCCAGCTTAAATTAAGTTTGATTGTTTATACATTCTCAGACGTCCAAAGTTCGAATGAACTTGTTTTTTTTTTGTTTTTACGGTTGGCAATTGATTTTATTTAAATAATAACTGTGACTGGCTGGATGATTGTTTTTTATCACCATTTTTTTTTTAAATATTTCAAATAGCAAATTTTTTATGATGTTTTTTAGAAATGTAAAATAATTTTTGGAAAAATACAGACAAAGAAATTGCTTATATTTCTTTTTGTATGTATTTCTTAAGAGGCAAATGAACTGCATAAATTAAAAAACAAGTAAAAAAGTAAAATTCGGCCTTGCCGGATATATTGATGCACTTCACAGTATAAAAAAGATTTTCTAAAAAAAAAAATAATTCATTTTTTAAATTGGTAAAATAAATTTATTTTGACCAAAAAAAAATTTGAAAAAAACTTTCCGCGAAAAAAATATTTATGTATATATTATAAAATTTCGAAATATTTTTTGTGTAAAAAAAATGCGTGTTCTTATTTAAATACCATTTGGTAGGCAATTATTTTTACAAATGTCCACCAGCAGCGAAATCAAAGTAATTTGTACTTTTAGGTTATGTGGAATGCACCAAAATTGTATTACTTTTGAACCACTAAACCGATATCGTTCAAATGCAATACTAAACTTCTAGGACTAACAACAAGTAAATAAGTTAAGTTTAGGTCATAATTAAGGGAATCACAATGGGCCTTATGGCCTCTGAGTTAATTTGCCTAATTGGGGAACGCCCATCCAACCTAACCTAATCTTAAGTCATATCTGTGTAATTATTTGGGCGTACTTGCCATTTCAACAGACGGACACTAAAATGTCTTAGCGTCAATAATATATGTATAAAATTTTTAGGGTCCCAGAGCTTTCGGTGATTTACAAACGGAATGACAAACTTATATATGGGACATTCCATGTCAAATCGGACACTTTGAAAATTTTTTTTTTTAGATTTTCCCAATTTGTTTACAGTTTTTAGTACCCTTCGAAAACTCCTTCGTGGTAAATTTTCAGATTTTTTTGATGAGCCGTTCAAAAGATATCGAATTTTTAAAAATTCGTAGTTTGTTCCTTACTCAAACTTCTTTTACTCATAACTAGTGTCCGACCGAATATTCGGCTTCGGCCAAAAAGCACTATTCGGCTTCGGCCACAATTTTGGCCGAGTAGGCCGAATACCGAATAATTTTATAATATTTGTGCTCACGTGTTGAAAAACACACTAAACTAACTTTAAATCACATTAGTAAGCCACAAAAACATTTTACTAAGTGTTTTTGCAACTAAAAACATTTTTCTTTTAATATTCGGCTTCGGCTTCGGTTTGGCCGAATAGTGAAAATTTGGCCGAATATTCGGCTTCGGATTCGGCCAAAAAAGGTGTATTCGGTCGGACACTACTCATAACTTCTACAATAATGGTCCAAATTTCAATTTTTTTTTTTTTCAAAATTTTTGTTTTTTTACGTTCTTTTAAAAAAAAAATCCCAAAAAATTCTTTAAAGCGCTCTGGTATGCGATTTTTAAGTTATAAAATTAAAATTTCATTTTTGAAAATTGTTTGTACTCTTCGATTTTTTTGTGTAAAACTTCTATCGATTCTACAAATTTTTTGCCCAGGAGGATCGTGGGATAACGATTATTACTATATTTTTTATATTTTTTGAAAAAAATTTATTGTAATTTTCCAATCTTAAAATCATTTCTACTGCTCCAATGGTGCGTTATAGAGGGGTTATTTATAAGACCGACCCCTATTAATTTTTACGTATTAACATTTCTTTGGAACAAACTAATACCCTATCTCCAATTTCTAAGGGGGCTCCCACACAAAATGACATATTTTAAAAATTGCTCCAACCGCTCTAACTGCCCTAATAGTGCCCTTAGAGGAACAAAATGTATGACCGACCCACAATATTTTTTTAGTCCAAACATTTTCTCTGAACACACCTACCCTCTATCTTTAACTGTTAAGGCGGTCCCCATACAATTTTTTTTTTATTTTTTGTAAATTTGTTTTATTTAATCAGCTTCTACCGGTCCAATGGTGCGTCCGAGGGGGGTCATTAGTGAGACCGACCCCCATTTATTTTTACCCTACAAAATTTTTTTTAAACATGCCTACGCCCTATCACCACTCCCTAAGTAGGCTTCCATTCAAATTTACATTTTTATAGAATTTGCTAAAACGGTTATAGCAAATACACTCTACCACTAAGTAGAGGGTATAACAAAACTAGGATGATACAATTATATTTAAATAACTGGATAAAGAAGAAATCTTTCCATAATTCAAATGAAAACAATAGATTTTTTAAATTATACTCGTAATTGATACAAACAGGTAACTACGGATGTAAAATACCTTAAGGGATATTTAGTCTGCTTTTTTCAAGCATGCTTGTTCAGTTTTTATACCCTCCACTCTAGTGATAGAGGGTATATATAAGTTTGTCATTCCGTTTGTAACTCATCGAAATATCGGTCTGGGACCCGAGCGATGCCCGTCTGTCTGTTTGTCTGTCTGTGGAAATGGCGATCACGGCCAAAATATTACACGGAGATGACTGAAACTTAACATATTTATTGGAAGTTCTCCCGAAAAGTTTGGTATTGCATTTGAGCGATATCGGTTTAGCGGTTTAAAAGTTATTCAACATAACCTAAAAATACAAAATGTTTTAATTCGGCTGCTGGTTGACATGTGTGAACATAATTGAACATCAAATGGTATTTAAACAAGTACGAACATATTTTTTGACAAAAAAATAAAAAAATCGCTTTTTTTTTACCAAATTTTTTTTTCCCGGATTTTTTTTTCGCGGAAATTTTTTTTTTTTTTAAGTAATTTCCTTGTAAATAAATTTTTTGCAATAATCTTTTAGAAATTTCGGAGGGTATCACTACATTCGGCAAGGCTGAATTTAACTTTTTTACTTGTTTTTTTTTATAATTTCAAAAACTTTAAAACAATTTTAATTTCTCATAGAAAACCCTTTGACAAATATCACATCTACTTAACCCTTTGATGAGCATACATTTTCGGCCAAAGCAATTTTGGTTTTCTTTTCAATTTCTCGATATGTGAACTAATAATATTTACCCCCAACGCCCCACTTTCCCTTTATTTTTTACTGGTTTAAAAATTAACCTTTTGATGATTACGCAGATTTGGCCAAAGTTATTTGGGTTTCGATATGATTTTTAAAATCTGCAACTCAATAATAAATATTTTACAAGAATGTGAACCACTAAACCACCTTCAGGTTCCTAATTTTGGTGGACAAGTAAAGATCCCTTTTTCCCCTAAAATAGAGATTAGTTCACAAATTTTAAGGACTTACAGTGAGTAAGTGTACCCACTTAGAGACTTACGGCCCTATTCAACATGTAAAACGAGTGGCTAACTTCGAGTGTCTAACTTTTTTTATTCGCAACTAGGGAATGTAAATAAGGTAAAATAAGGCTCTCGATGAAAGTCAATAATTTTATCCTTCAAATGAAAAAAAAAAATGATAATATAACATTGATTAAAAAGCTTGATATACTAGAAAACTTTATAAAAAAAAAAGATAGACACTCGATTGTAAGGTACTCGTTTTTCATTTTAAAAAAGTCCGTTACAGTTCATCCTTTAGAACAGTTACCCTATCTTTAACCTAAAGTCGTTAAAGGGTTATTTATCAACAAATTATACTTATCTGATACACTCAAAAAATTATGTTAGTAAAATCAACTGAAAATGTCAGTTAAAATAACTACTTTGTAAGTTGTTTTGGGGTCAACTACTTTTTCAGTTAAATTAACTAACAATGTTAGTTATTTTAACTGACAAAAAACAACTGACTTATGTAGTAAAAACTACTTACATTTGTAGTCAAAACTACTAAAATGTAGTAAAAATAAAATAATCAATAAATATTTTTTTTTTTCCAAAAAATTTTTCAGAAAAAAATTTGAAGACCAAATTTTTTCATTTTTTTTAAAAAAAAAAAAAGTTGTGGAAAATAAAAAAAAACGAAAATTTATTTTTATTTTTTGGAAAAAAACTTTGAAAATTTTTCAGAGATAAAAAAATAAAATTAACTACATACTTTAAATAACTGTTACTACATCACAGTACTTTTTTGTTAGTTATTCAAAAAAACTACTTAAAATAACTAACAGAAATAGTTGTTTGATATTTTTCATACAAAAACAACTGACTTTGTAGTTGAAAACAACTTACTACTGTAAAATATACAAACAACTAACATGTAGTAACTAACATAATTTTCTGAGTGTAAATATCTACACAGAAATAGCTAACGGCTGTATTCAAAATGAAAAACGAGTACCTAATATTAGTGTCCGACCGAATATTCGGCTTCGGCCAAAAAGCACTATTCGGCTTCGGCCACAATTTTGGACGAATAGGCCGAATACCGAATAATTGTATAATATTTGTGCTCACGTGTTTAAAAACACACTAAACTAACTTTGAATCACATTAGTAAGCCACAAAAACATTTTACTAACAATAAGTGTTTTTGCAACTAAAAACATTTTTTAACATTAAAACAAAAATTTCGGTCGAAAAAAATTTACACTCTAAAATAATTTTTTTTCTTGTTTTTACTACATAAATATTTTTATTTTTTTAATATTCGGCTTCGGCTTCGGTTTGGTCGAATAGTGAAAATTTGGTCGAATATTCGGCTTCGGCCAAAAAAGGTGTATTCGGTCGGACACTACCTAACATCGAGTGTCCATCTTTTTTATATCAAGTTTTCTACAGAATGATTCTTTTCAATCGATATTATTATTCTTTTGTCTTCATTTTAATGATAACACGATTGACTTCCATCGAGAGCCATACTTTCCCTTATTGAAAATTGGGAATAAAAATGTAGACACTCGATGTTATGCACTCGATTTTCATTTTGAATCCGGCCGTAAGTATCTGCTTATTAAAGTTACGAACATTAAAAAAAAAAAAACTTTTTTGTTGCCAAACTTTATAGTTAATGTTTGAAATATTTATACCCCTAAAAGTATGCAAAAGTTTTGCTCATATTTATGAAAAAATATGTATGACAATATATACAAGGTTGTGTACCAATACCACAGACAAATGCGGACAACAGTAAAGTTTTAAAGCAAACAAGAGTGTTAAATACGGCTGTGCCGAATCTTTTATATCCTCCAACAGCGTTTTTTGTTGGAGGAAGGATGAGGGAGTTGGCAGGGATCGTGGGGAATACCTCCCCTATCGCAATAAATATAACAAATTCATTTGTTATGCTTTTTTAACTTAAGTAATAAAAAATTGTAAAATTATTTATATTTATTCTTTATATCCACGCCTAGAAAAGGGGCGGGACAAAAAAAGTGGCATAATCTAATCCCCTGGGTCCAAGAACATTAATGCATGTTTTCCCCATTAGTCTAAGAACTGCATAAACCAAATATCTTTGCAAATCAAAGTATTTGCTTTAAAATTGTTAGTGCATATTTAGCTGAAAATGCATATTTTTGCATATTCTGCTATAAGTGCATAGTTTTCACTCATACTTTGTATAAAACTGTAGTTTTATTTTTTTTATAAATTTTTTGTAAACATCATTATTTGCCTGGATTCCCAATTTTCCTAAATGTAAATTTTAAAATGTAATTTTAATAATTTTTGCTGCATATTTTTAAAATTTTTAGTGCATATTTCAAGATTTTTAGTTTATATTTTAGTGCATGAGTTCCCTGATTATTGTAATTGTTTTTTTAAGTTTTCAGGGATTTTTTTTTTTTAATAAAAGGTTAAGGGTAAATCACTTGATTCAAAGAAATTTTAGAATCTTAATTTTATTTATTTGAAATAATATCAATCAAAACAACTTTGAATTATTGATTTCGAAATAAAATTTGTAAACTATTAAAGTATCTTTATAAAAACAAACAATTTTAATACAATGAAAAATGCAGTTTCATCAAAAAACGTTATCAAAATATTTAAAATACAAGGGAATTACCAAGTCATCTATTTAAATTTATTAATATATTTAATCCAGACAAGGAAAAAATTCTAGCGACAACCCTTCCCCTTCGCGATGAATATTATTTAATTTATTTATTATGATTTTTGTACTTAAGTAATATAATTTTATCATTATTTAAATTATTTGTTTATTTCCACGCGCACTAAAGCGGGCTGGCATTTTCATAAACCCTGGGTGAAAGACTTTTTTATTAATAATAATAATTTTTGATCGCATGATCAAATGCTATTTTTTTTTTGTTATTTATTGTTAATCATTTTATTACAAATCATTTTTTTAATAATTTCAACCTAACCGAGAACTGAAAACAATATCCGTTTTAGCGAAATCGAACAAGGGTTACGGTGGGAATTGAACCCACGACCTCCTGCTTAACAGGTTAGCACGCTACCTACAGGGCCCCCTTTTTTTAATAAAGGGTGAACGACTTAGAAATGTTACATTTGTTTAATAAAAGTACAAAAAAAAGGAAAAAAATTAACTAGCCTTTGTTTGGACTAGTGCCCCCCATTTTCCGGTTCTCGGTATTTCCGAAAATATCGGTATTCCCGTTTCTGGTACCGGTTTCCCGGTTTTAGATATATTCCCGGGAATACCGGTATTCCCGGTTCTGGTACCGGTTTCCCGGTTCTAGATATATTCCCAGGAATACCGGTATTCCCGGTTCTGACTCTGGTACCGGTTCTCAAAAAACCAAAAAATACTATACCATAAAGTATTTAAATTTCACCATTTAATCAGTATTTCAGAAATATTTAGTTGTGTTTGTAAAATTATTTAAAAATCATGTAACCATTTTTTCTTAAATTCATAAAAAAAATGGAAATGGTGTTTTTCACATGTTTTGTATTTTTTTTTTTTTTTGGTAAAAGCGAATAAAAAAATTTAATTGTACAAAATTTTACAAAATATACATACCGGTAGTCCCGGGAATATCTGTAATACCGTCAGAACCGGAACCGGAAATACCGGTATTCCCGGGAATACCAGGAATACCGGTATTCCCGGTACTGACCGTAGGCACTAGTTTGGACTGAATCGTGTCCTCCACAGAGGAACGGACAGACATCTCAGACACGACAGTAGGGTTTTATAAGAAAATACGGGGAAAAATTAAGTGCTTTTAAGAGAAATCGGAGCGGGTTTTAGCTAAACATGGCAACACTTTTCAATGCTTAGGAGTGAATGAACCCCTTTCTAACCCAAAAAAGTATAACAAAATAAAGTTATGATTCAAAATAATTTTAATATTAAAAAAATTAAAACATTAATGCGGTTTTATATTTTTATGTGACATCTAAATAAGTGTTGGTATTTAAAAATTGTCAATTTGTACCAAGTTGAAGGCTAAAAAGTGCCAAAATGTGTTTAAAATGGCCAAAAAAGGTGAATGTAGATTTGGGGTTTGCACGGAAGGCGTTATGGGCAACTTTTTCCCCTCTGGATAAATGTTAAAAAACTAATTTATTACGATTTTTGTTTGCAAGTGCAGGTCTTTGAACTTCTTCTGACATAAAAATATTTTATTTCGTAAACAAAAGTACAGAGATACTTTTTTAAAGGGGAAACTTTTCTAGAATGTATGTCTTAGAATCGATCATGGATCAATAAAATATATGTATACTCTGTGGTGTCCTAGATCGATATTTTTATGTGTTACTCACAGAACGACAAATTGGGTACACCCGAATACTATATGGAGGGTATACAAATTGGTCATGGGAGGAAGGAAAAGACGGGTTTGGCGGAAAACATTGGGTTAAACCTTTTCCTTTTCGATAAACTTTTCAATTTCATCATTATTTGAATTATTTTTTCTAGGTTTTTATCCCCTGGGACCAATTGCAAGATTTTGAACTTCTTCTGACATAAAATGCACTCAGGGTGCCATTTTTTTAGAGGTTGGTTTAGTTTTTTAAGGGGGAACATTTTTGTTCCTTTCCGATTTACGAAGTCAACCATGACCATAAGACTTATTTGTGTCAAATCAGAAGTCTAGACATTTTAGTTTGGACTGAATCATGCATTTCAAAGACTGACAGAATGTCTTACAATTTGGGGTCCAGACTGTTTTTTTGATGTGTTACACGGAAAAAGTAAGTGTATTACCGTAATTTGTTTTTAATTTATTTTCAATAAATTTTGAAAATATTTGAAGAGAATAAAAAGGTTTAAAACTGCTATTTGTGGTGCCACAGATCATTTATTAGTGCCAAAAATGGCACTACTGTGACATATCTTCCAACTCTGATCTGAATCACCCGTTGTTTGAGGTAAACATAAAAACAGAATAAATTTCAGTATTTGTACCAGAGAACGGCGGCTCACAGCCGCCGCCGACAGTTTCTAGTTGATCAAGCCGCCGCCGAAACAGGCGTCTTTTGTCGGCTCAAATTTTCAGCCGACTTTTTCAGCTTAGCCGACAGGATTTACAAATAATTAAAAAAAAATTTTATATGCATGATTTTTTAAGATGTTTTTTTTTATTTTGCTTAGAAATGTTTTTATTTTTGTGTGTTTTCCGCTAAATCTTTCGATTTTGAATAGAAAAACATTAGACTCCCGAGTAAAAAAGATTATATATGTTTATATTTAATTATATAAAGACATCATATATATTCATATAGAATTTGATGCGAAAAATGAGTCGATAAAACCATATAAAGTTGCATTAAATTTGATATAATTTGATGTGATTTTCATATAATTTTATATGATTTGATGCGAAAATTGGCCCCTTTTTTAGAAAAATTTATGCAATTATATATAATTAAATAAAAAAAAATCCAAAAAAACCCAAAAAAAAAATTATATTAAATTATATATAAAGAACTTAGATTTTTTTTCATAAATTTTGCATTATATATAATAACATATAAAATTTTTAAAACAAATGTTTAAGGTTTAGGTTTGGAACTTAAAAAAAAAAAAATTCTGGACTTAGAAAAATTTTCAAAAGTTATATCAAATTATATATAAAGGACTTAGATTTTTTTTTTAATTTTACTCATATAAGATTACATATGATTCAGAAAAAAGTTGCATAAAGTTTTATATAAAATGTCTTCAAATATTTTGTTATATTAAATTATATAAAAAACAGACAGAATTTTATATTTCATATGTAATTATATAAACTAACTTTAATCATATGTTATTATGTATAACTTAACATTTTCTTTTATATAATTTTATATAAGAAAAAAATACGAAGTGCAAATATATATAATCTTATATGATAGCAAAACAATTTACGTATAAATTTATCAAATAATATATGTTTATATAAAAATAAGTAAAATTATATATAATCTTTTTTACTCGGGCTGGTTCCATTTTTAATAGCATGGGCCTTCAGCCGATGGTTGTTTCATTTATAAAAAAATAATA
Source organism: Pegoplata infirma (assembly GCA_963921195.1). Lineage (NCBI taxonomy): Eukaryota > Metazoa > Arthropoda > Insecta > Diptera > Anthomyiidae > Pegoplata > Pegoplata infirma. The sequence continues at coordinate 161,886,043 of OY992537.1, read as the reverse complement.
ACCTAAACATTCTTCCGATTTTTGTTATTTATTCAAAATTGTGTATAGTTTGGCTCTATTCATAATACTTATAACAGACTTATTGTAGGTTTACTTGACAATTGTTCCTGCAATATCTGTCAAATAAACCTACTTTAAATATATTTTAGGTTTTATGAATAACCACATTTGCGTTTAATCGTTGTTCAAAATTGTATCAAAATGTAAACTTTTTAATTTTACAGTAGAAGTAAAAAAATATTTTGAAATCGGTAACAATGGGACAAAATCGTGTTCTTTTTAATTTTTTTTTATAAAATAAATTGAAAAAAAAAAATTTAGAAACTGTCGGCTATTAGCCGACTTTTAGCCGCCGCCGACTGTTTTTTTGCTTAGCCGCCGCCGCCGACTATTTTATATCGGCTTCGTTCCCTGATTTGTACGTATTATTATTTAAAACTTAAAAACTAAATATGAACAAAATGAATAACAATCTACTTTAAAAATCAGTTATCTGGTAAGGTTTACAATTTGTATTATTTTTAAAAAATGTGGACTCGGTTATATTAGCGGTATTCGCTCTTGGTAGCAAACTACCCTTGCAGACCTTTCAAAGCTTGCAGATCTTGTATAAATACAAGAGTATGCAAGACCACAACAACAAAATACATGAAATAAAAATATACAAGACTTTCATTTATATGCAAGACAAAAACCCATAGCATATTCTGGCCTTTCAAACCTTTCAAGCTTACAATACTTAACATCTTTTAGTTTTTCCGGAAAACAATAAGAAATATTAACAAACTTTCATATTTTGTGTAAAAAAAAATAACAATAGATTTTTAGAACGAATTATAACAAAAAATAACCAAAAATTAGAACAACACAAATGAAAAAATTAATTATTTCATCTTCTTCTTGAACGCTGCACTGATGCCAATTATTATTCAAACAGAAAGTCGCTAAATCCTACTAAAAAAATCGCTAGAAAAGCGATTTTCGATAGAAAATAGCTATTTTGACAACAGCAGAATATAATAACAACAGCTGTTTAAAAACTCACAATAAAAACGAAAAAAAGACGCTCACGCTTTGTAGCATAAAATCATAGAATTTAAACTACCCTTGCAAAAATGCTATCAAGAGCGAATACCGCTATTGTTTTCAGTTCTAAAATATGGCCACAGACTAAATACAGACTCGACAGTAGAGTTTTATAAGAAAAAATGGGGAAAACTAAGCGATTTTAGGAGAAAACACAGCGGTTTTTAGTCCGTTTTACGCTAACATGGCAACACTTTCTACGACTTAGGAGTGAGTGAAACAACAAAAACCGATCTGGCATCCATTTTTCTTATGGCGCGTTATATCAGTTTTCTCTTTCTAACCTAATTCGTAGAATAATTTGAAAATATTAACCATATGGTTAAAGAATACTTTTTTGACACCTGTCACTTATGTCGAGTCTGTATTAGTCTGTGATATGGCCATACTGGGTACAATCATACGCATTCATGTACAACACAATTTAATATTGACATTTTGGTCATGGGCATATTTGTTATGCCCAGTAATTTTAAATATTATAATACATATTTTAGTAAAAACAAGCTTACCTTCTTTTAAATTATACAATTCAATTACAAGATCTTCACCATTTAATAATTGTTGTGTTATATCCATATCATCATGTTTTAATACAAGTTCGTCATCAGAAATAATTGTAAAATCTAAAAAAACATAAAACAAGAAACAAGAAAAATATTTAAATAAACTTCTTTTGTTAATATATAGATAATTATACCGTTTGCAAAATTATCTCCACCATCCAGCCAATTTCCACTTAGATCTTCACAAATGGAAAATAGCTCGTTGGTGGGTGGCGAAATGGGTTCCATTTTGCCTTCCCAATACAAGTCCTGGGGTAATGCTAGTGACTCCATTGATGTCATGTTGTTCTTGTTGTCCGTTAATTGGATCAATTAAATTAAAATATGTTGTTGGTTGTAATGCTGATTGTGAGGAGTCTTGTCCTAAGTAGACGCTTTCCAAAGTTGGCGAAGCCATGATGGCTCTGAAAGTAAAAAAACAATAATAATTAGCAAAACTGTAGTTTAGAAAACAAAACAAAAACTAAAGTTAAGGATATATGTGGCCGGAACCTGGAGGCGAACACAAAAAAAAAGACTGGGCATTAGGTTTATTGACGTGTTTTCCGTTGGTGATCTCTTATCCCGGCCATAGGTCGCTGCGCTACACCGTAAAGCTTTGCTCAGCGAAGATAGAAAACTATTCGATCAAGATCAACTATATAATAAAAATTATTTTTGATCGCATGGTCAATTGGTTTTTATTTTTTTTTTTCATTTAATTACAAATCATTTTTAATAATTTTAACCTAACCGAGAACTGGTAACAATGACCGTCGAATCGGGAATCGAACCTACGACCCATGTTTTATAGGCTTGCACGCTACCAACTTACTTTACACCAGTGTTTGCCGGAAAATGGTTAGATCTTTCACTGTAGCAAATAAACACAAAACAATTTTTTTTGGTAAAATATGCATTGCTCCAAATTTCATTGATAGATCTAATCATTGCTTACCAAAAATTGGTGGTCAAAAGATTTGGAGGTCAAAAATGCGAATTTCTTCTACTGTATTTAAAAATGTTCCTTTTTTGTTTGAGTTGTTGGAAGAATTAGTTGATCACTGAATAATAACTATTGAATAATTTTTTAGATCTTTAATGTTTGAACTTAGAAAAAATCGACTTATAAATATTTTTTAAAAAAATTTTCAGAAAAATATCTATAAATAATTTAAATTTCTAGATCGACCCTCGTAGCAAATTTATTATTTACTCAATCTAGACGCTATCAAGCATGGTTCAAACATTTATTTAACAGGGTTGCCATATGTTGAAATGAGAAATTTCGCAATGTGTGCTGCGTAAATATAGGTATAGTTTGAATAGAGGTCTCTCCATGTCAATAATTAATTATAAAGTTTAAAAATACTGCAATAACATAAAGGGTATACGGTATTTTGGACTATGCTGAAAATTCGAGTTTTTAAAATAAAAGGGATTAATGGTATTTTGGACCATTCTGAAAATTCGAATTTTTGGCATTAAGAAAAATTAGCGTAAAATTTTGAACGACGTTTTTAATAGATATAATTCCAAAAAATATATTAAAGTTGTTTTTATTCGACCTTTCCAATTTAATTATAAAAATAAAATATTTGAGCTCGAGGCCTGGATTGTTGTTTAATTAAAATTCTTCTTTATTAATTTCCAATATTTCGCTACTCTTCGAGTAGCATCCTCAGGGAGTATAATGGATTTTAAATAAAAACACAAAATTCTAAAAAATTAACGTTGCTTATAACTCGTCATCAGTAGTATTTATGATGACGAGTTATAAGCAACGTTAATTTTTTAGAATTTTGTGTTTTTATTTAAAATCCATTATACTCCCTGAGGATGCTACTCGAAGAGTAGCGAAATATTGGAAATTAATAAAGAAGAATTTTAATTAAACAACAATCCAGGCCTCGAGCTCAAAAATTTTATTTTTATAATTCCAAAAAATATATTAAAAAATCTTAAAGATTGGAGGGTACCATATTTTTTAACCGCTTACTGATAATTTTACAGGTAATTAAAAAAAACCCTCAACTTTACTTGTAATTTCATACAAAAATGTGAAAGTGACTATAGGACCTTTTTTTAAAAAAAATCGTTTTTGGCAGTAAAAATAATCAGCGTAAATTTTTGAAAAGCATTTTTGATAGATATCGTTTCAAATATTAACATTAAAAAGTTGGCAAAGCCTATTATTTTTTTAAGACGCTTCTGAGTTTGCCTAATTTTTTTTTTTAAATACAAAAATGAACCCCTCTGAAATTAAAAAAAAGTAAAAAAGTTAAATTCGGCCTTGCCGAATGTAGTGATACCCTCAACAATTTCAAAAAGATTATTGCAAAAAACTTTTTTTAAAAGGAAATTAATTTTGAAAATAACAAATTTTTTGAAAAAAAAATTTCCGCGAAAAAAAAAATCCGCGATTTTTTTCTTTTGTTGTCAAATAATATGTTCGTACTTGCTTAAATACCATTTGGTGTTCAATTATGTTCACATATCGCTCCTTTACTTGTATAGTGTCTAGTGTTTGGGTATTCCCGGACTTTTCAATTTCCCGGGAAACGGGAAAAAATTAATTTATTTCCCGGGATTCCCGGGAATCTTTATTAATATAAATCATAAAAAACATTAAAATTTGACCAACCATTAAAACCTGTTTTATTACAGATAAAGAATTAAATAAAACATAAAAAATCAAAAAATAAAAGTTAAAAATCCTGAAATACATCAAAAAAAAAAACAAAAAAAATATTGCAGTTTTTTCCCCAAAAAATCGCAAAAAATAGCTAAAAATCGCAAAAAAAAAATTAAATTGCGTTATTCGTGCATGAACTAATATAGTTGGCAGCATTTTTAATATTTGTTTTGGAAATGTAAATTCTAGGTTCAAAATTTTTGTATTTTATGACAGTCTTAACAAAATTATCATTACCCGACGTATATTTTTTTACTTTTTAATTTTTTTCATGCTATTGCCATACTTTTTACACTTGGTCAGTTTTCCTATGAATATATATTTGCACTGTTCTTCCAAATAGAAAAAATACAAAGAATAGCAAATGTACCCAAGTAGAAATTCATGACGGTTATAAAAATAAAGCGTCTTTAAAGCACTCTTAAGTAGAAATTCATGACGGTAATAAGAAAAAGCGTTTTCAAAACACCCCCAAGTATAAATTCATGATGGTTATAAAATAAAATCAAGACTTATCAAAAATAACTCAATTTTAAAGCATAACTTCATAACGCTTTTCGAACGATTCGTAAAAGCGTTTTGAGAATACTTTTCAACCCACCCCTATGATTTTAATAAGAACTGTCAAAATTGTTTTTGGCTTGATTTGAGCAAAAAATTGGGTTTGATATCATGATTTTCCCATTACAAAGTATTTTCAACATTATATCTAGTGTCCGACCGAACGCACTTTTTCAGACCGAACCCGTACCCGAACCCGAACTTCGGCCAATTTTGAAAAGTTCGGCCGAACCCGAACCCGTAACCGAACTTTTTTGTTTTAAAAAAAAAAAGTTGTTTTTGAGACCAATTATGATAAAAAAAATCTAAAATGAAAATAACGAATCATTACATTTAAAAAAAAGTTTTTTTTAATAGCCGTACTTTAATATAGTTAAAAAAATAAATATTTTATTCTTTTTGAAACTTAAAAAAGTGGAAAATAAAGCTCAAGCTGATTTTTTTTTTGGAAAAAAGTAATATTTCTTTTTAGAAATACCCCGATTCGAGGTGTAAAGTAGTTGCACTGGTAATGTGGCTTACTTTTAAGACGATAAAAAGCAAAACATACAAAAGTTCGGTGTTCGGTAAAGTTAGGCCAAATTTTGGCCGAACACCGAACACTGGCCGAACGTCACTTTTTACCGAACTCCGTAACCGAACCCGAACGTTCGGTCGGACACTAATTATATCCTATTATGTCCTGTATCTATTGATGAAATTGGGTTATAAAATGTTGTTCATTTCATTGAAGATAAAAATTTGTGATAAAAATTTGATTTACAATCATAGGTTTTGCATTTCAAATTGGGCATACGTTATCAGGATGAGAGGCAGCCATAAGAAAACACCAACTTTTTTGCATTGGATTCTATTCTTGTAGTAGAGTGGGTATATATATATATACCAATGGCGTTTTATTTTAAGAATTTGTATGAAGCATTTACAAATGATTTTAAGAAACTGGTTTCAAAATCGAAGTCAGAAAACTGAGATATTGTAGCTTCCATATTAGCTACATCATCTGCGATATGAAAAATTTTGTGAAAATTCATTGTTTGTTTCTAATAATTTTCTTAAAATTGTCTTCGCATTAATCGCTTTTAGAGTATCTAATTTTCTGGATGGAAAAATACGACAAACTGTATAAAGAATTTAAAGTGTCAGTACTGCTTAAATTCCACTACATTTTTTAAAATTATTACTCAACCATATAACAAAAATATCTAATTTTCCAATTTTCAATATCCATTAAAACGAAAGATTTCCTCTGAAACTATAAAGTTGTGTCATCAGATATTTTATTAAAATTTTGTTGCACTATTACATTTTCTTGCAAACTTTAACATTTTTGCAACTAATTTTTGCAGTAATTTCTTGCCTATACCAACCCAGGCAGAAAAATACATACGGGCCAGATCTGGCAAAGTACCTTATAAGGTAGTATTAATACTGGCAAAGTACCTTTTTTTTGGGTTTTTAGTACTTGCTGAGATGCTAAATGATAACACCATTTAGTAGTGGCAAAGTACTTTTAAAAGCGCTTTCCCTGTACTTTAAAAAGTACTATCCGGGAATTTTTAAAATTGCTTTCTAACTAAAACAATTGGATTAATCCATTACAAAATTAAAAATGTATTTAATAAAATATTTTTTTTTAATTTAATAATTTGTACAATAGAAATCTTTTTTTTAATTTTTCTATTTTAAATAAATTATATATTAATTACACAGCATGACAAAAGTGACCACTATTATAGAAAATAAGAGGTATGACACATTTCCATCTATGCGTTTTTCAATGCATGGTACAGTTTTCTTGACTTGTAGCAATGTTTCTATGCAAATTTGGATTAAAGCTTTTCATCTTAAGCCCTTAAATTCGAGGTTCTCGCGAAATAAACCTCTAAATTGGTATTTGTTAAAAAAAAAAACTTGCTTTTAGTGGATCATAGAGGCATCCCTAACTCTACGAATAGTGAACAAAATACATCTATGTGATATAGACCATCATTTATAGACAATCATTTCACAAGATGACTTAAGGGTCCGACTTTAACTATATAATGTGGTAACCTTAAACAAATAACTGACGAAAAATTTATCCAAAAAAAATAATTTGGATAGACCCTTAAATTATCTCGAAAAATGGTGCTGCCATATACATGATGATAAAATTCAACATGATGGTAAAAGCAAGTTTTTTATCAAAGACAAATTTAGGGGCTAATTTCGCAAAAACGTCAACAAATGAAGAAATTCGCGTATTTATTGCTACATCCTCTTAATAGAAGTTCCAAATACTCTCTAGGAATATAAAAGAAAGCTCGGAATCGAGAGTTGTATTTTCTTTCGTAAACATTAATGGTTTTAAAATAAAACCAATTCATCCAGATAACGTATGTTTACTCGACAATGAAAATGTAATTAAAGTTACTGAAATTTTAAATAGAAAGCTGTCTAAATACAAATGTGATGATATATTTTTGAAAGGCAATATTTTCATTGAATGTAGCGATTTTTTTTAATTTCCACTACCATCATAAAATGTTAAAATTTAATTAAATTATTAAAAAAAAAATATTTCAAATAAATAAACTTCCTTTAGTTTGGTAAAAAAGTACTACCAAATTACTTAATTCGGTGAAACCAAGTACTTTACTAAAAAGAGCTTGCTATACAAAAAATAAATTGCTTTGCCAGTACTTTTGTTTTGGTACGGTTGGCAATTTCTGGCTGGGCAAGTACTTTACTAAAAAGAGCTTGCTATACAAAAAATAAATTGCTTTGCCAGTACTTTTGTTTTGGTACGGTTGGCAATTTCTGGCTGGGAAGATACAACTTATATCGTCCAGTACGACAAAGTTTACAAAAATTTTAAAATTGCTATATTTTTTTGCTTTTTAACGCTTTAATAATGCTTTAACGAAGCGTTCTCAAATCACCATTATAAATGTCTTTAAAAACGCTTTATATAAACCGTTTAACGGTGTTATCATTAGGACTATCTGAAATCGCTCTGAGGATGGTTTGAAATGATATGAAAGCATTCGTACTACCATGCAGAGCGCTTTAAAAGCGTTTTTACGGTTGTATTTTTCTACCTGGGTAGTTATACCTGTATGTAAAAAAAATATTAAAAATTTAATTAAAATAAAAATTTTTTATGTAAAATGGTTTATTATATAAAATTCCCGGATTTCCCGGGAAAAATCAAAAAAATTCCCGGGAATTCCCGTCAGTCTTTTCCCGGGAATTCCCGGGAAATCCGACCCGGGAATTCCCGGACCCCAAACACTAATAGTGTCACAACTCAAAATATTTGATTTTGCAGAAAACACGTTTAAAGTTTACTATTGAAACTGGTTTTTAATTGAAAAAGGCCGGTACATAGAAAATGTAATAATGGCGTGTGCTCTTCTCAAACGGTGAGTTTAAAAGATATTAATACGAATTTTTGACACAATATAAAGCATGATATAACGAATAATTCTGCATCATTAACTCAAAAAACGCATTTTTTGAGTTATGACACTGTACAAGTAAAGGAGCGATATGTCAACCAGCAGCCGAATTAAAGCATTTTGTATTTTTAGGTTATGTTGAATGTACTAAAATTTTAGGTGTCCGTAAAATAATGTAGCGGCTTTGGTAAATAAAGTTTTTTTTTTGTGTATCAAGCCTTTTACATGTTAATTACCAGAGCTTCGAAGAATGAAATCCTTTTCGAATGAATTCTCAAAAAAAAACATTCAATTTTCATAGTCAGTGAATGCATTCTATTTCATAAATCAACACGGAATGCAGTCCTTGGAATTCATTCGATTGAATGAACAAAAATGAATGCATTCGATTTCTTGTTCATTCGATTTAGAAAAATCGAATGCATTCGATTTTTTATCATTCCACTGCGAATGCAATCGATTTTTTAAATATATAGACCAAAACGGAGCCAAATTTTTGTCCATAGTATCGCCTATTTTTTTTACATACGATGACCCTAATGGGCTCTAATTTTGAATCCAAAAAAATTGGTGTTCCTGAAAATTTTAAAAATGCACATATTAACTGCCTATACGACAAAAAAATGTGAAGAGTGTTAGCGATACTATGGACAAAAAAATGGCTCCGTTTTGCTCTATCTTGGTTAGTTTTTTTATGCAATGAATGAATAAGCCATTCGATTTTTTTAAATTGAATGAAAAGAAAATCGATTGCATTCGCAAGTGAATGCATTCGATTTTTAAAAGTCGAATGAAAAAAAATCGAATGCATTCGATTTTTGAAAGTCGAATGAAAAATAAAACGAATGCATTCGATATTTATAAATCGAATGAGTCTAAAGTGAATTCATTCAATTCGCTAAAATGTGATTGGGGAATGCAATCACTAAATTTTCACTCGGAATGACAAATCGAATTAAGGAATGAAATCCTTCGAAGCCCTGTTAATTACTGAATGGCGAAATTATTGAACTGAAAGATACTAAAATGAATGGTACAACAACAAAAACTAAAAATGCATTTTAAAATCATTTTGAGATTAATTTTGATACATATTAGCCCTGTTTTTTGCAGACCGGATTAAGATTTGGATTAACTTTATTTAGTTAAAAAATGGGTCAAATCAAGTCCAGATTTTTTTTTAATAATTTTTTTTCTGAAATTACATGCAATTAGTAAATACAAACTGAAAAACAAATTAAGGTTTGTCCAAAATGCAAAGAATGAAAAATAAATTTAGTTAAATCCTAGGATTAACTCAAATTTATTTATACCGTTTTACATTTTGGACAACGCTTAATTTTTTTCCTGTTTATATTAACTAATTGGATGTAAATTCCGAAAAAAAAAAATAAAAAAAAAATTCTGGACTTGATTTGATCCATTTTTTAACTAAATAGAGTTAATCCTAATCTTAATCCGGTCTGCAAAAAACAGGGCTATTAATAAAACGTACGTCCTCACAAAATTCAGTCAAAACCAACAAAGTTATAAAAAAAATTTTTGCAATACTGTTTTTTGCTTCTCCTCTAAAATTAATAAAATGTTAGTTAGGGCCTTTTACATTTTACAATTTGGTGGGTTTATAAAACTGTATTTACATTTTTTCATTTCGTTATCCTGTTTCCTTTTAAAAGAACTTCAAAGTTGCAGAGGACTAAATTTTAGAAAATATTTTTTTAATATTTGTACTTGTCCTAGGATGCCACTAGTGATAGCAAATGAAAGAGGAGCATCTCCCCTAGCTTTCCTGTTTTATTATTTTTACATATCAGGAAAAAGGAGGTAAGTTACGTTCTTTCAAAACTTTTTCCTTTAATATCATTTCAAAATGTTTAACAAAATATTTTGAAAAAGTTAGGGGACATCCTTCTCTTTCATTTGCCATCACCAGCGGCTTCCTAGGACAAGTACAAATATTTCAGAAATATTGTACAAAATGTATCCTATAAAACGTTGAAGTCCTCTTAAAAGGAAACAGGGTCACGAAATGAAAAACTGTAAATGCAGTTTTACTCCATTTTATCTCTACTTTCAGACGTATATCATCCGGTTTAATATTGGCTGTCGGACGGTGTTATATATCCTGATCAAAATTTTGAATTTAAGGACACTGAACGATTCACTATGGGTAGTGAACGCTTCATGACGTTTATTTAAAAAAAAAAAATAGGTATTAGATGAAAGTAGTTTGGAAAACTTTTAAAATAGTCCCAATAGCATACTCCAATTGTAGTACTTTCTAATATTTTAATAAATTCTAACCCGCTCTAGCAAAACCATTAGTAACAATTCAATAAAAGCGGGCTATCAATAGAAAATCTATACAAAAACAAAATAAACAAAAGCAAAGCAGACTTTAAAAAACACACAATTTTTATTTATATGTACTAAAAGATAACAATGACTGACTGACTGATAGAGTGATAAGAATAATAAAAGCCCTTAGTATTGAACTTGAATGTTGGGTAGGAATTTTGCAAAAATATTCACAAAAAATATAATAATACATTTGAAACAAAGAATTTTTAAAATAACATTTATATAATGTGGTCTTTTAAAAGCATTTTTAATCAAAAACGGTTAAATTCTAATCTATCTATACATCATAATCTGGCAACTCCATGCGTTTTGTTAATATCTTAAAAATAGCCATGTATTAAATTTAGTATAAACAATCAATTAGAAATAGTGATTTGGCAGTTTTTTTTTTTTACTTTATACAACACATGTAGGTATGTATGTAGTTCTTAATAAACAACAAGTGCATTGTTGGCAATAAAATAGGTTAAATAACAAAACAAAAGAAGAAACAAACAACTTTAAAAAAAAAGAAGCCATGAAAACAAAACAAAAAGCATTGCCAAAAACTTGTTTTCATAAATTTTGCCATGTATACAGTTTGACAATCACTGGTTGCACAGTTATATTATTGCGTCAGCCGTCAGCCACATTGTATGGATACAAATTTTCCAAAAGGTTGCAAGCCAATAGCACACAAAATTCACAATATCATGAAACATGCTAGCACATTAATAGCTTTTCCACATAAAATTAATTTCACCAGAATATACCCCTTTTCCCCATGTCTCCTTAACCTTACATACACACACACACCGACAAACTTTCATTCAACAATATGGCAAAATTTTATTTGATATTACCAAATGTGACACCTCGAACACCTTTCGTTAGTGTGTTGTTAACCAAAAAAAATATACATAATTATCTTTATTACTTACGATATTTTGATAATCATTTTCGAAATTTTTAAAAACTTTTTTGGGCACTTTTTGGTGCTTTATTTGCTTTGGGCAAATTTTACTATATATCCATTTTCACGTTAATATAAATGCAAGAAAACCACGGTATAAATATTCACACTTTTTACGTTTCATTGGGGAAAAATGACTGAACAACATTAAAAATTTTTCATTGAATTACACCTCTTGTTCGGCATTTTTGGTCAATTTTTTTATTGTGATGTTGCCGTATGATTGTTACAAATAAGGGGAAATTTTATTTTAAGGGGTAACTCTGGCCCATATAGATTAATATAGAGGGGAAGTTGCGAAAAAAAATTGTCAAAAAACTTTTTATTTGGGACTCACTGTGCAGCACACAAAAATTTATCGAAAGAAAACAACAAAAAAACAAATACACTCATAGAAATATGTTAGTAGAAAAATTTGTAAACCCATTGTAGATCAAGTTTTACAGAATATTGCCGTATTCAACAAAAATTAATGTTGATATCGTTGAATAATCAGTAAAGTTGAATCAACTATTTACAACGCTTATACAGAATTCAATAGATAAAACCAAAAAAGAAAAAACAACCCTGTTCGTTCATTTTTGTATTATCAAGTTGGTAGCAATGTGAAATTTTTTTGTCTCTTATAAAATTATTTTATGTGTTTGTTTCTTATAAAAATATTTAATATTATAAAAATAAATAAAAATAGGATCTGACACAAGAAACACATTTACGGACTCACCAACAAGTACTGAATCATGAATCCGGCTTTTACGGAACGTAAACGGACCGAAAAATGCGTATCCGTCAATGCTGGTACGAAAACGGAATATTAACGGTCCGTAAAATTAAATTTTCGAACAGGTCCGTTTTTACTCCGTATTTGTTTGTCCGTTTCTGTACTGTTCAATACGGACTACACCGATTTTCATCCGTTTTAAGTCCGTTACAAACGGCTTCGTTTTTCTACCGTTACTAACGGATTTTGTACTTTTGTCGACAAACTTTAAATTTTTATTGAAAGCTGCAAATCTTGCTACAATATTAGCTGTTTTGGCCATGAAATTGGTAAGTTTATTTAAAAAAAATATTTTCTAGTATTAATTGGATTTGTTTTAAAAATTTTCAGCATAAAATATATTGTGAAAATTAATTTCCTTTGGACGAAAGTTATGTGCATGGATTATGTGTTAAATCTGCAACACACTTCAAAAAGGTAATATCTTCGGTGCGCTGACCAGATTACCTATGTGTATTTTATTTCTTTTTGAAAAGGCTTTATACCATATTCGCATTCATTTAAACTAGTTAAATTATGTGTTTTCCCCATACAATTTTAAACACTTTATCTGTCAAAATAAAACGAAGTTTAATTTTGACGTTTAAATTGTATGGGGAAAACCAATAATTAAACTAGTTAAAAATGAATGCGAACACCGTTTTAAGAACAGTTATATTTGGTACTTTTGCGCAGTTTTATATAATTCAAATTTTTTGGAAATAGAAAATTTGCAATATTAGCCCTTGTAGGGTTCTTCCCTACATTCTACTTTTGATTGCAACAAAAAGTTTTCTAATAATATTTTCAATAATTGTCCATTGAAAAATATAAAATTAATTATTACAATTTTCTATTTTGTACAATAAAGAAGTTTCTTTTTCAAAAATTTATTTTTTATTTTAATCAATGTGGGATCCTTTGAGGAGTTATGTAGGGATTCATTCCCCTACATATTTTCAATATTCAAATAACTTTGTTCATTGATTTTTGTGTTATTTTATTATTTGAGTTTTGTTTTGTTATAAAATATTTTATTATTCAAATTTTATAATTCAAATCAACAACAATAAAATTATTTATTTTATAATAAAAGTTGGATTTTTTTTGCTAACGTGTATAAATTATCCCATACAAATTTGACGTTTTTTAACTATATATGTCAAATTTATGTAAAATTTGTATGGGATAATTTATACACGTTAGCAAAAAAATCCACCTAAAATTTATTTGTTTTAATAGGATCCTTCAAGGATCCTATAGCCCTATTTTTACATAATCGTATATACGTTAACATTAACCGTTTAACGAAATGTACTTGGCATCTCTGTTGTTGTGTGTTAAAATTTATTAAGGCAAACAAGAAAAAAAAAGGTTTATGTCTACACCCAAAAAATTTCCCAGTTACTGGCTACTAAGAATTTAACTAAGTCCCAGTTGAAATACACCTAACTGAGCCCCAGTTGTTTTCACTCGGTTGATGGTAACTAATTTTATAAACAATTTTGAATTTAACTGAATTTCCAGTTACAGGCAACAGCATAATAATTAAATTTGTGAAATCGTTGAAAATAGTTGGTAATAACTGGTTAATAAATAAAAATTGTCAATGGGGACTAAACTTTTTTTTTTAATTTTTCCATTAAATAAAAGATTTTTATTTTAAGCACTTTAATTTTATTTTAAGATTTTATTTACATTCATTACACTGCACCAACCAAAAACATCCACCATTTGAACAAATATATCACATTTTCTGGACAGCAAATTCTCGACTTCTTAACTCCTTTTCAGGCTGCTATTATATTTCTATTTATTCTCCATCTGAAAATATATAATTAGTTATATTTTTATTAAAGGAAGACACAAATTAACAAATAAAACTTACCATTACAAAATTAAAATCCGTTTGGGTTCTTTTTATTTTTATTAAATGATGTTGGGTTTTGAAATTTGTAAACAAATAAACAAAATTTTATTAACAGGGTAACTGATAGATTGTTTTTATTAACTTAAAAACCCAGTTGTTCGTAACCAGCCTAGTTATTTTAAATTTATTTCAAATCAACTGAGGATTTTCGTAACTATCTAACTGGGGAATTTTTTCGGTGTATGAAATAACAAGAAAAACGGATTGTGTCTATGCCATTTCATTAAAAATTAACGCCGATACACGCCAAAATAAGCGTGGATAATTTAAAATTTGTGTGGGTAAGCGTATATACGATTATGCGAAGACAGGGCTATTATTTAAATATTTATGAAAGAAATTTTATTTTAAGCCACCGCGAAAGGACAATATATTGCTGATTTGTAAACCTCTTCAAAAAATGTTGAAAAAAAACATAGGTGTTTTGGTCAGATATGTAAATCATCATCTTTAAATGAATAATCGATAATTCTATTTTTTCCATTTTAGGAAATTAATCTGCAATTTAAGTGATCTGCTAAAAGGGTCTGCAAAATATCAACAGAATGTAAGAATATGATTCTAGAAATCTTGGAGGTTTACGTTATCTTTCATATTTAGAATTCCAAAAACATAGAAAATAAATTTCAGAATCTATCGATTTTTCTGTAGGAAAACTTGCTCAAAATCTTCGGGTTTTTTGTACAAAAATCCTGAGATTATAAAGATTTTTTTTTGTACAGAAAAACCTAAGAATCTGAAATTTTTTATATGTTATTTTATATAATTTTATTCTTTAATATGGCGTTACATGAAATGTTCAATAAAATGTGTGCATTATATGTAAGTACAAATACCAAAAAAAATGTGTTTTAATTATAGGTTACATTAGCTTACACTTAGAAAATTATTGCAGTTATTACATGCTGGTCATTTGTGTAGTACACTCATAGAAATATCTTAGTAGAAAAATTAGTAAACCCATTGTAGATCAAGTTTTACAGAATAATGCCGTATTCAACAAAAATTAATGTTGATATCGTTGAATAATCTGTAAAGTTGAATCAACTTTTTACAACGCTTATACAGAATTCAATAGATAAATCAAAATAGAAAAAACAACCCTGTTCGTTCATTTTTTTTTTATTAACGAGTGAGTTGGTAGCAATGTGAATCGTGTTTATCTCTTATAAAATTATTTTATGTGTTTGTTTTTTATAAAAATATTTAATATTATAAAAATAAATAAAAATAGGATCTGATTTGTAAATATTTGATAAGTAAAAAAATACATTGATTACTTTATGTATTCATACTATATTAAAACTTTTTTGTTTTTTAAAGGATTTTGTTTGGTATCATCAGAAAACTGGAGAATGGCTTATGAGTGCATAAAATGAATAAACGAAGTGTGTGTGAAAATCTTTAAATATTGCAGCTTAAAAAGCCGACAAAAATATTGTGATTTATGCTTAATAAAAGAATATTAACAAATAACAACAAGTTTTTTTTATTAATAAAATTTCTTATATTAACAAAAATATGAGTTGAATTCACAAAAAATTAGAGTTGATGTACAAAAAAACGAGTTGATCAAATTTTACAAAAACTGACAATAATTTTTATTGAAATCAACATAAATATTTGTAGGGTCAAAATCAACAATGATTTCTGTTGAATTTACAGCGATTTTCTTTGGGAATACAATGATTTTTGGTTGAGTGTAAGTAGTAGTTGTTGTTTTCAACTACAACTTCAGTTGTTTTTGGGTGAAAAATCTCAAACAACTGTTTTTTGTAGTTGTTTTAAAAAATAAATACAAAAAATTACTACATTGTAGTAACAGTTGTTTTATGTAGTTGTTTTTAGTCTATATAAAAAACTTTAATTTCTAGAAATTTTTAGAAAAACGAATGTGTTGGCCGATTTGGAAGTGTCAGATGCAGCAGAAATTATTTCCAAATAATTTTAGCCGTTTTTTAAGTTTAGAAAAAAATTCAGATAATTTGAGTTACAGTAAAAATAACTGTAATTTGAAGTAGTTTTTACCGTTTTTTGTAGTTGTTAATTGATAGTTAAAAACAACAACAATTTGTGGTTGTTTTTACCGTAAAATGTAGTGGACGCCAAAACAACAGCAAATGTAGTAGTTTTAACTGTCTTTTGTAGTGGAATCTACCGTCATAATTTTTTGAGTGTAATATACCCTATTTTGTTTATAATAACAGTACAAATACGTACCGTTTACGGTCTGCTCTAAACGGAGTCTATCCGTTTTCACCAAAAAATACGGTACGTAAACGGTCCGTAAACTGTACGTCTGTACACACAAAAAAAAATATAAAAAAATTGTGCACGTTCTGGGGATAATACAACCTATAAAGTGGTTTTGGATAATTTACCTAAGTTTTTTAGAGCAAAAACTTTGGTAAGTTATCCAAAAACACTTTATAGGTTGTCATTAAACCAAAAACTGGCACCATTTTTTTTTTTTTTTTGTGTCTAACGTACTATCTATTTTTGTACTCCGTTTTGTACCCTGCACATCGGTCGGTTAACGGTCCGTAAGTGTCGTACTCTCAACGGATTTCGAATCCGATTCGATGTTCCTTATAGTCCGTTTTCTGGTCCGTATACGGATCCAGAAAACGGACCGTAAACGGACCTTTTTGTTTGTTGGGGATGATCAGATTGTGATCTGTAAATATTTGGTAAGTAATAAAATACATTGATTACTTTATGTATTTATACTATATAATATATATTTTTTTTTTTGTTTTTTTTAAGGTTTTGGATTTGGTGTCATTAGAAAAATGAAGAATGGCTTACGAGTGCATAACATAAATAAACAAAGTTTGTGTGAAAATCTCTTGTTTAAATATTGCAGCTTAAAAAGCCGGTGATAATTCTAACAAATATTGTGATTTATACACGCAAAAAAAAA
Source organism: Pegoplata infirma (assembly GCA_963921195.1). Lineage (NCBI taxonomy): Eukaryota > Metazoa > Arthropoda > Insecta > Diptera > Anthomyiidae > Pegoplata > Pegoplata infirma. Next base: position 161,868,787 of record OY992537.1, on the reverse strand, counting down.
CTTGTGTCGGAGTGAGCAAAAATGTGGCATAATTTTACCAAAAATATGCTAAAACTACAACCGACGAAGTAGTTTTCGTAATTTAGCCAAAACACTTATGTAAAAAATTTTGAAGAAAATGCTAATGCTATTTAAGCAAAAACTTGGTACACTCAAAAAAGTATGTCGGTAAAATCAACTACAAAAGACAGTTGTTTTGACTACATTTTGTTGTTGAAAAGGCGTCCACTACATATTACGGTAAAAACAACTGAACATGTTGTTGTTTTTAATTATTGATTTTCAACTACAAAATGTAGTAAAAACTACTACAAAACTGTTTAATACAGTTGTTTTTACAACAATTGCCTAAAATTTTATTTAAAAAATTTCTTAAACGTTTAAATGATTGATATTTATTTATTTAAAAAGCAATACAATTCAGTTGGTTGTATAGAATTTCGACATGATGACAATTTTTTGGTGTATTTATCTGGAATTATAGAAGAAAAAATATATATTAATAAAATGTTAAACAAAATAAATTGATTGTATTTACCTTTGTTTTTTTAATAGTTTGTTTCAAATTTCCACCGCTTCTGATCAAAATTTGTCTGGAATAAAAAAAAAAAAGAAATGCTTTGGTAGAATTGATTTATAAAAAAAAAATAATTAATTTGCAATGTTTCAAAAGGTATGTACCTGTTCTGTTGTGTATACAAAGAAAAGAAAGTTGGCACGCAGGCAACCAAGCCGACAAGAATTTTTTTTGTTTTTTTCCGATTGGTTTTTACGCACGCTTATGTGAGCGCTATATTATACACACTGAAAAAAATAACCTTCCTGATATTAATGAAACGGATTCATTATTTTGTTTTCATTACTTAAATGAAGGAATTCATAAGCTGATTGAAATTTCATGCATGTTATGAACACATTTTATGAAACTTGTTTCATTAGATTTCATAATTTCATTAAAAAATATCATAAGATTTTTTAGAACTAAATACAACTCTGCGTTGCGAATAAGAGAAAGAAAACAGAAAAAAAACATACGACGTTTTATTACACCACGCGTGTTTAGTCTAATTGTAATTTTTACATGTGTGTTAACTTTTTTCTAATAAAATAAAATAATTTTATATTTTTTTGCTTTGTTATTGAAACTTTTGTGTGTGTTATGCTGGTTATATCTAATTGAAATTACAAGTGAAAAGTTCCGTATAAAGGCTGAGTTAGGCACCCGTAACCTTAAACTAGCGTAGCAAAGAGAGTTTTTCGTTATATGAGAACAAATGAGAGCAGTTATTCTTCTTTGCAGACGTCTACGTGATTTTCTATTTGATTTTGATCGCTACGCTAGTTTACGGTTACGGGTGCCTAACTCAGCCTTAAGTGTTTCATTTGACTGTTTCTTATAAATTATAATATAATTTGCAACAGAAAAATAGTTTTTTAAGTCATTAAAATTTTGTGATGAAATGTAGGGTAATTTGTGTTGTTCCATTGCTACGTTGTTGCTACGTTTTGGCAGCACGTGTTTTTAAAGTCATCGCGTTTTTGTCTTTTATAGTTTACCTTATATGGCAATTCAATTCAATGTGTAAAAACTAGGTGAAAACCATAAAAAGTGTGCAATTAAGGGTCATCTCACAGACTCAATTCCGTTCAGCAGTGGAATAAGTGGTTCACTCGTAAAACGCAAAGCAAATACTTTTTTTTCGGAATGAAACCACTTTTAGCAATTCAATTCCACTTTGATTTTTGAAAGTGATTTCATTCCGAAAAAAAAATTGTTTTGCGTTTTTCGAGTAACTTTTTTTCAAATCCGATCGGAATTGAGTCTGTGACATGCCCCTAAATAAAATTTCAGTGACGGTTACAGTGATGGTTACATGTAGGGTTGCCATTCGTACTGTTTTAAACAGTACATGTACTGTTTTTTATAAAAAGTACTGTTTTATACACACCACCTAAAACAGTACGCAAAAGTACTGTTTTTTAAAGCGTGTACTGTTTTTGTACTGTTTTTTTATTTTTCAAAAAATGTTTCATATTTGACAAAATTTTAATCCAATTCTTAACAAGGAGCTAAATGCAATTAAATTTTATACCACATTCAAAAGGAAAAATTATTTAAAAAAATGGGAAACTTAACTAAATTCTATAATGATTTAGCTCATAGATGGGAATTTTTCATTACCATTGAAATTTAATTACCATTGGTTAATATCAATGGTAATGAAAAAAATTTCATTACCACTTAATGGTAATAAAATTTTTTTAATTGAAAAAATAATTACCAATTGTAATGAAATGCACCAATTGTTGAAAAACACCAATTATAATTGGTTTCAAAACCATTTGTTTACACATTTTTGTCTTTTTGAAAAGTTAAAAATTTAAACATCAAAGCATGTTTTTTTTAAATATGAATAAACCCAAAAATCTAAATGAAAATAAAAAACTTCAAATATTGTGTTATACAAAAGGCAAACGTGCGTTTGGTTCATAAAATGTGAAAAATTGAAATACAAAATAACAAAAAACAACAGATATTTTCAAATACTAACGATTTTGACAATATTGTGACGACTTTTACTAATGGTAATTATTTTTTTTTAATTGATGCCATACCAATGGTAATTATTTTTTTTTTTAATTTTCATTAGTAATTAAATTGATTAGTAATTTAATTGGTGCAATTGATACAACCAATTGTAATGAAAAAAATTTCATTACCATTGACATCAATTAAATGGTAATTAAACCATCAATTAATTGGTGCCATTAATTAATTAGTCCCATCTATGATTTAGCTCCATTGCCATGTTTTCCTTCTTTTTATCTAAATTTTTCTGAAAAATAAGAAAAAAGTAGAAAATGGAAAAAATGTATTTTATTGAGTTAATCCCATTTAAAGTTCCGATTGCGGGCAGACCCCATTGGGTTCGGAACCCATGGGTTCAGACCACCTTAAGCCCAGTCCCAATAGGTCTGTTAAGGATCGTCATAGATTTTGATCCAACATTTTTGTTCTTTTTGCTCTACCTTGCTTAGTTTTTAGAATGTGGGAATTTTAAGGGTCTTAGATTCTTAACGGGATAACTAGAAAATTATTACATGGAGGGATTAATACGGTCGTGTAAAGAGCTACAAAAATGTATTTGGCATTTCTAAATTTTGAGCATTTTTAAATTTTGTGGGAATGCCAACATTTTTAAATTCAAATTGAGGAGTCCATACATTGAAAGAGGACCGGAGATCCTTTAGAGATTCTTAGAACCGGAAATAAACACTTTTTTGCTCTTTCTGGCTTTGAGTTGAAGGTGAGTTGTACAAGCCTAAAAGAAAGCTAGGCTAGTCCATGGCGCTTAAAATAGTCCATTGTACCGTAAAAAATCTTTCTGGCTTAGTTTATGAATTTTTAGAAAGAGTTTTTTGAAAAAATAATTTTCCTCAAATTGCATAAAATTTACTTTAAAAAGATAAATATGATGAACTAATTGGTTGCAAATTATGTCAAAGAAATTTCCAAAATTTTTATTTAATTTTACTAAATTGTGGAAAAAAATATTTTCCCAAAATATAGTTAGGCCTTTGTTTGAGTGCAATAATACCGTTTTCGTGTTTGTTTTTGAAAGTCGTGTTTTTATTAAAACACTGTTTTATGGATTTTGTCATATGTTTTTGATAGGAAGATCGGTGTTTTAGTTAAGCGAAAGCATAGACTACAAAAGGTTTTCAAGTAAGATATCGCGGCAACTAAGACAAATGCTCCAAAAAGTCAATCCCATTTTTTTTCAACACTGATAAAAAAAATAGAATAAATTTGATACGGTTTACCTAAAATTTTCCACCGTTCTGTTAACAACCTTTTATGCTCGTTTTGGCTGAGATCTGTTTGAAATCAGGGTAAAAGGGCTAAGGTTTGTAGTTGATTTCGTTCAACTGTTGACAAGTGTGGACGTGTTTTAATTTATCTCCGTGCTATTAATTGAATTTTTGAAATTGTTCGTAATAGGTATTTTTGTAATATTTTCATGACCACATCCAGGAAAATGAAAATATGGACACAAATGATACCGATTTAATTCGAGGCACTGCCTCACCGACTGGTGCTGGTCCTAGCACTGGTCTTAGGGTTGCGACCTTGAAGTCCGACCTTGATTCTGGTAGGGGTGCTCAGCCTAATATTGGTGGTAAAAAGAAAAAGAAACTTAAACCATCAAAGGTCAGGCACAACCAGAGACGGCTTTGTTTGAAAATAATTAACAGACTAAGCCAACTTGATGGAACGAAGCTCTCCGAACGTGAGAGGTCGTCGCTATCATGGGCGAAAGGAGTCATTGAAGAACAGGACAAACTTTCGGCAATGCGTGCATCTGACAAACAGAGCGCTGTTTCGGCCTCGTCATCGAAGTCTGGTAAAAGGTTGCGCTCGCCCGACGAGAAACCTTTACCTAAGAGATCTAAGGTGACCGGCAACGTCTGGACTCAGTCTTTTAGTGAAGTGGTTAAAGGTAACTTCGTTAGGGCTGTGATAAACAGGCAAAATGGGGATTGTAGTATTCCAAGGGACAAGTGGAGTTTAGTTGAAACTAAACTAAATGAAATCTACTATAGGCTCCTTGAGAGTATGCCTGCTTTTCTCCCTACTACTGTCAACGCAGGTTGGTATCAGGGGCGAGTAAAACTCGTTGCTTTTGGGAACGAAAGATCCGCAGCCGTGTTTAAGGTTGCCATTAGCCAAGTGGGAGAGTTATGGCCTGGAGCCAGACTGGACGTTGTGGAAAAACATGATATCCCCTCGCAACCCAGAGCTCATGCATGGATCCCAATGGCTACAAATGACACTGCGGTGGTTCTTAAGATGATAAAAGTCTGCAATCCTGACCTTCCAACTCAGAATTGGCAAATTGCCAGATTGGGTGAGATGGAGGGCGCTCGTCGTCAAGCAGTGGTCTTGGTTAATGAGGAATCGCTTCCGCTTTTAGCCAGGACTGACGGCATTATTAGATTTGGATTTTTTCATATAAGAGTCAATGTCTACAAGGGCGACCAGAAGACTATTTTGGACGCAGACAAGCCAGTGGCAGAGTCGGCTGGGGAGGAGAATCTGGAAAAGGTTGATATTCAGCTGGCCGATTCTAGGCTGATGGGAGATGCATCTGGCATTTTTGAAACCGAATCTGGTAACGAATGCGACCTCTGTGATGGCAAGGAGGATAAAGCCGATGCCACGATGGGTGACATTCAGGACGAGGCCCATGCAGTGAGGAATTCGGAGAGTTCTGTTGCCTCCGATTCAGAACAGATGGGATATATATCTGGCTTATTCGAAACCGAATCTGGGGACGAATGCGACCTCTATGATAACACGGAGGATGAAGCCAATAACACGGTGGTGGAAAGGGTGGTGGAAAAAAAGCAAGATGTTGCGGTTCCTACAAATAAACCTCCATCACTGTAAGGCAGCCTCAGCTGCACTCTTGCTGCGCCTGACGACAGGAGCAGTTGACTTGGTTTTTATCCAAGAGCCCTGGGTGCGGGGTGGCAGGGTTTGCGGATTGAAGACCCCTGGGTTTAAGTTGGTGGTTGCCAAAGGTGAGGGCTCACCAAGAGCCTGCATCTTGGCAAAAAATGGCTTAAATATATTCTTTTTATCAACTTTTAGTGATATGGATGTTACAGCGGCTAGCTTAGAGCTTCATGGGAAGTCTATTTGGCTCGCCTCTGCGTATTTTCCTAATCCGGGGTCAATACCCCCGGAGAAGGTTGTCGGTCTAATTCGGGAGTCTGAATCTAGGGGACACCAGTTAGTAGTGTGTTGTGATGCTAATGCACATCATTCGATATGGGGTAGTACAGACACAAATGATAGAGGCGAATCACTTTTGGAGTTTTTGTTAAGCACTAACCTGTATATTTGTAACAAGGGTGGTGAACCAACTTTCGTTACAAGTACGCGGCAAGAGGTTCTTGACGTAACACTTGTATCAGATACATTGTCTGATAGAATTGATGACTGGAGAGTTTTGGAAGACCATTCTTTCTCAGATCATCGCTACATTGAGTTTTTACTCAGGGAGCGTGCCCCGGTTGAGACAGTCTCTAGAAATCTGAGGAGAACAAACTGGGTGAAATATAGGGAGACTTTTTCTTTGCTTTTGGATGAAGTACCCTTATCTGAACCGCATAGTTTGGCGGAAATTGACTGTCTGGTTGACCATATAACAAATGTTTGTAATAGGTGCCTGGATGCGTCTTGCCCTTCTGCAAAGCCTAGAGGGAAAAAAAAGCCACCTTGGTGGTCAAATGAGTTGCAGACGAGCAGAGATTCCTGCAGAAAGCTCTTTAATAAGGCTAAATTTTCAAGAGCGGACGAGGACTGGTCTGCATACAGGCTGCAACTTAAGAGTTATAAAAAGATGATCAGAAATGCAAAATGTGATTCTTGGAAAAACTTCTGTGGAAACATAGAAGACGTTTCTGAGGCATCCAGGCTGCGCAAGGTTCTGGCTTCTTCTCCTTGCACCCTGGGATACCTGAAAGATCCTAATGGGGTGTGGTCTTCCTCCAGTGGAGAGTCGCTGGATCTCCTTTTAAACACGCATTTTCCGGGCAATTCCATGACGCCGTTTCAAGCTTTGGAACGTTCTGACGCCCAAGCATCTGAAATTGCTTCGGAAATAATAAATATGCCAACATTAATCTGGGCGATAAAAAGCTTCAGGCCATATAAATCCCCGGGACCTGATGGTATAATCCCGGCTGAGTTGCAGCAAGTGTCGGACTATATAGCCCCGTTGCTGTATAATCTATACACAGCATGCATCAACTGGTCGTATATTCCTTTAAAATGGAGGGATACCAGAGTCGTATTTATCCCGAAGGCTGGGAAAAGTTCCCACACAGCTCCGAAGGATTTCAGACCAATTAGTCTGTCTTCTTTTTTGTTAAAGACAATGGAACGAATGATAGACTCATATTTGCGTAGAGTGATTGACCCGAGGTTGCTTTCGACAAAGCAACATGCATACAGCAAGGGACGATCAACGGAAACAGCTCTTCATGAGCTCGTTGGTACCATCGAGAGATTGCTTTCGGTAAAGGAGTACACTATGGTGGCCTTTCTTGATATTGAGGGGGCTTTTAATAATGTCATCCCAGAATCGATAATATTGGCATTGTCTGGTCTGGGAGTAAAGCGTGAAATCGTTTTAATGGTGGAAAGCCTACTTGCCAGTAGACGTATAACGTCTGAATTGGGAGCGTCCGTCATATCTCGATTTGTCAATAGGGGCACACCACAAGGAGGTGTTCTTTCGCCGCTTCTTTGGAACCTGCCACTGAATTCAATGCTACTATCTCTAGAAGCACGTGGTTGTCATGTTGTCGCATATGCTGACGATGTCGCGATAGCGGTAAAGGGGAAGCATCTGCCAACATTGCGGGACATTCTTCAGGGTTCTCTGAAAGATCTGTCTAAATGGGCAAGAGACTGTGGTCTAGGAGTTAATCCTAGTAAAACAGAGCTTGTTTTATTTACAAGGAAAATTAAGATTCCTGCTTTCGATCCTATTTCTCTGGACGGTACTGAAATCACCTTCTCAGATGGAGCCAAGTATCTTGGAGTATTTCTAGATAGGAAGCTGAATTTCAGGCGTAATATTGATGAACGGGTGAGAAAAGCAACGATTGCTTTGTATTCCTGTAAAAGGGCCATTGGAAAACGATGGGGTTTTAGCCCTCAAGTCGTTCATTGGATCTATACAGCAGTGGTGCGTCCAATTTTGCTGTATGGAATCATTGTCTGGTGGCCTGCTTTAGAAACAAAAGCGAACTGTGTCTTTATCACGAAGGTACAGAGAATGGCGTCAATGTGCATCACTGGTGCTCTTCGTACTACACCTACGGCTGCATTAGAAATCCTCCTTCACCTGATACCCTTGGACATATTGGGTAGGCAGTATGCAGCTGCGTCGGCAATTCGACTTAATAGCACGCTGCAATGGAGGAGCAGCGATTGTGGCCATAGCGCGATCTTGAAAAAGATAACAATACCACAAAATGTGGATTGTGCTCCCTCTTTGAGCCTTTTTGAGCGCCACTTTACCACTATGATACCATCCAGGGAGTCTTGGATTGGGGTTACTCCGGGAAGAGGAGCTACCATAAATTTTTACACAGATGGATCGAGGCTGCACGAACAAGTGGGCTTTGGGGTCTATTCGGAAGAGCTTGGATTGAGCCTGGCTCGTAGATTGCCAGATCATTGCAGTGTTTACCAGGCAGAGATGCTGGCAATAAAGGAAGTGGCTGACTGGTTGAGCTGCAATGTCTTGTCTACAACCGCAGTCAACATCTATACTGACAGTCAAGCCGCGGTCAAGTCCCTGGATTCAATGTTTCTGAAAACAAGATCTGCCCTTAACTGCCGCACGTCTTTAAATGAGATGGCCAAGCAGTTTAACATACGACTCATATGGGTCCCAGGGCACAGAGACATTCCAGGGAATTGCAAAGCCGATGAGCTTGCAAGACTAGGAACTACCTTACAGGTTCCAACAGAATTGGAATGTGTTGGTATGCCTCTAGAAACTTGCAAGCAAAACCTACGGCTTTGTTCTGCGACGGAGACTAATCAAAGATGGGCAAATGGATGGACGTGTGAGACAACACGACTGATTTGGCCTTCTCTTAATCAGGGGCGCACAAGTGAGCTGATATCGCTTCCAAGAGGAGAGATTTCGACGGTGGTTTCTATAATTACCGGACACTGTCTTATAGGGAAGCACGCAGAGCGGTTAAATGTGCCGTCGAATGACTTTTGCCGAAGTTGCATGGATGAAGAGGAGTTGGAAACTATCGAACACTTTATTTGCCATTGCCCGGCACTTTCTGGTCAGCGACTTGCTTCACTGGGATCTAGGGAGCTGTACGATCTTTCTGATTTGTCGGATGTCAAAATTCAACATCTAAGAAGTTTCATAAGAAGCTCAAACTGGTTTAACGACAGGGACTAGTAGGGAAACCTATTACGATCCCGTGGTATCACAATGGACCTCAGAGTCTACGTGTGTTGACGTAAAACGTCAGCAGCCACTTACAACCTAACCTAACCTAACCTAACCTAAGGTTTGTAGTTTGATATAAAATAAGACTTTTAAAAAAGTACTGTTTTTATTTGCAATGTACTGTTTTTTGAGACCAAATGTACTGTTATTCCATATTTCAAATATGGTAACCCTAGTTACATGTGACTTACCAAAATTGTTATTAATGCAAATTTTCACTTATGGGTGCATGATACGTACTGTTTTCAGGTAACTTGTTCCTAACTTGATTAGGGGTTTTCTATGGAAATTTTGATAACTTTAACCAACATGAATTTATCGTAATTCCCATATCAAAACCTTAATAAAGTTAGCAACTAGTTACTTGTAAAAAGCAATTATCATATGCTCATTACCAACTACTATTCCACATTTAATCAATGGATATTTTCATACATTTTATGAAAAACTTCATAAAACGTTTCAAACAAGTTCTACGAATATTTTCATTATTTATATGCAAGTTTTCATTGAAAGGAACTTTAATGACACCAGTTTCATTAATCAAATGAAACCTGTCTTCGGTTGAAAACGTGAGTCATTTTTCATTAAGGTTAAGTCAATTTTCATTAATTTCACGAAGCTATTTTTTTCAGTGCACACTTGCTATCTCATTTATCCACTTATTTTCTTTCGCTCAAGAATATTTTTCCAAAAACATATTTTTTGTTATAATTAAATTTAATAAATTGTAATTTAATTTATTTAGATATTTTTTATTTGGTATAAAAATAATTCCTTCCGCATACCGCACGACCAACTCGTTCGACACATTCGTTTGGAATAAAAATTTCTAGAAAAAAACGAGTTTTTAGAAAAAAAAACTAAAAACAACTACATAAATCAACTATTGCTACAGTGTAGTATATTTTTTGTAGTTATTTTTTGAAACTACTACAAAAAAAAGTTGTTTGAGATTTTTTCATACAAAAACGACCGAAATTGTAGTTAAAAACAACAGTTACTACTTACTACACTCATAGAAATATCTTAGTAGAAAAATTAGTTAACCCATTGTAGATCAAGTTTTACAGAATAATGCCGTATTCAACAAATATTAATGTTGATATCGTTGAATAATCAGTATACTTGTTTCAACTATTACAATGGCTTCTACAGAATTCAATAGATAAAACAAAAAAGAAAAAACAACCCTGTTCGTTCGTTTTTTTTTTATTATAACGAGTGAACGAGTGAGTTGGTAGCAATGTGAAATGTCTCTTATAAAATTATTTAATGAGTTTGTTTCTTATAAAATTATTTAATATTAGAAAAATAAATAAAAATAGGATCTGATCTATAAATATTTGGTAAGTAATAAATTACATTGATAACTTTATGTATTCATACTATATTAAAACGTTTTTTGTTTTTTTTTTTAGGATTTTTGTTTTGGTATCAGATAATTAGAGAATGGCTAATGGGTGCATAACATGAATAAACGAAGTGTGTGTGAAAATCTTTGAGAAAATCTTCAAATATTGCAGCTTAAAAAGCCGGAAATAAAAAAAATATTGTGATTTATACTTAATAAAAGAATATTTACAAATAACAACAAGCTTTTTTTTTAATAATAAAATTTCTTATATTAACAAAAATATGAGTTGAATTTACATAAAATACGAGTTGATTAACAAAAAAACGAGTTGATCAACTTTTACAAAAACTGACAACAATTTTTCTTGAAATCAACATAAATATTTGTAGGGTCAAAATCAACAATGATTTCTGTTGAATTTACAACGATTTTCTTTGGGAATACAATGATTTTTGGTTGAGTGTACACAAACGACCGTCATGTAGTAACTGCAATAATTTTCTGAGTGTAAAATATACCAAAAGAGGTATGGTGAAATATACCAAAATTATTAGAAAAGGTGACTAAAAATAATGCTTAAAATTACCACATTAATGCTAAAATAAATTTTCTATAAAATTTTTGTAAAAATTTTTATATTTATTGAAATTAAAATTTTCACAGAATAAATCCATATTAATATAATAAATGTTGTGTAGGATTTTATTTACCACCGACTAACTGACCCTTTATGTACAATTTTCTCCAGTGACTGCTGCCTACGCTTTTTCTTGAAGTGAAGGATCAGCTATAGCTTCACGAATTATTTAAAAGCGTCCTGTAAATATAGAAAATTATTACAAAATATAAATTTTTAATTTAAAAAACTAGTAAACCCCATTGGTCTTATGTTTAGGAGGAACACTTACTTTAAGATTCCATTTGTAACTCATCAAAACAGGTCTGGACTCCATTGGCTTTGCTATATAAATGAGTTTTTAGGTTTTAATTTTATAACTAAAGGGTGGACTGGTGCCCACGCTCTTTATTGTAGTGAAGGATTCGCCATAGCTTCAAAAATTTATTTAGCAGTATCCTGTAAAAATAGAAAATTATTAGCTAACACTAATTTTTAACTAAAAATCTATTAAACCTTATTGGTGTCTTCGAAATAGGGGTATACTCACTTTATCATTCCATTTGTAATTCATTGAAACAAACGTCTGGGATTCCATTGGCTTTGCTAAATAAATGGTGTTTTAAGTTATGACAGCAAAATTAACTTTAGCATTTTTTTATCTTACATTTATTTATCTTTTAAAAAACTAATTATTTTTATTTATTTATTTATTTTAATTTTATTTCTCAAATTCCTTTTTACGTTTTTATAACACAAAAAATAAACGAAGCACGCACACAAAAATTCAAAATGATAATGGCGGTCTGTATCTGTTTTTTTGTTGTTTTCTTTCGATAAATTTTTGTGCAGGTAATTTGCGTTATTGTGCAAGCTACTTGGTTATTTTACATAAAAAATTAATTATGTTACTTTAACATCGACACGCATAATTTTAGCAAAAATTTGGTAAAAAAATTTTTTTGGTATGAAAAAAGTTTTACCAAGTAGGATTGCTCAATCTTACACAGATTTTTTTTTTGCGTGTACTTAATAAAAGAATATTTACAAATAACAACAAGCTTTTTTTATTAATAAAATTTCTTATATCAACAAAAATATGAGTATTTTACAAAAAATACGAGTTGATTTACAAAAAAACGAGTTGATCAACTTTTACAAAAACTGACAACAATTTTTATTGAAATCAACATAAATATTTGTATGGTAAAAATCAACAATGATTTTTGTTGAATTTACAACGATTTTCTTTGGGATACAATGATTTTTGGTTGAGTGTATTTTTGTTTAATTTATGACAGATTTTTGCTCACTACGACACAATTTTTTTTTGCGTGTACCCAAACAATTTGTTATATCGAGTACCCAAGTAGTCAATACTTTTACAGCTCTAGAGAGTATACAAATGGCAACTCTATCAAATTTAACTTGGCAGCATTTATCTGTCACATAAGAAAAAACATCGCATTGGTAGAATTCTCGATGTTTTGTTACAATTTCAATTTTACAAAGTTATTTTACTTGTGTTGATAATAAAATAATATAAAAAATACTTTACAAGTGGAATTTTACAATAGCATTGTATGATAAAATTAATAGATACTTAAACAATTAAGAAAAAACTTCTACAATTACGTGAACAGAAAGTGAATGAATAGAAAAAAAATTTGTGAAAAAACAGTGATAAACGAAATGAAGAATGGTCAAAGGCCAGTTGTATCAGCCAAGTGTCAAAGCGTATATAAAATGTTTTGAGTGTATTTAACACACAAACAAAATGAAAATAGTAATAAAAATGAAACGACAAACCTATAAATGGAAATAACTCCAACAACAAAGGTCTTGGAATCCAGTTATTATTATATTAACATACATAAAAAGCCAATCAGTAATATTAATTTATTGTATTTAGGTCGACGTCACTATATTTTACGTTTTATACCGAAAACAAACAAAAAATTGTTACGTTAAAATATATTGATGTCAGAAAACATCACAAAATGGAAAATATGATTGCAGTTATTGAGCTATAAATATTTCTTCTCCTCGTTCACTTATTTTCGAAATTTGTTATCAATTAATTTTCTTCCTATAAAATTTCGTTATTATTAAAGAGAAGATGACGGGAAAGAATATTGCAGCAATGATCACATTTAATCAACCAACTGTATTTTATAGTATAATACACAAAGAATAACAAATTGATTAAAAGTGTCAATTAATGAGGAAAAAAAAAACAATAAATAGCGAAAAATGTTTATAAAATAAGAACAGAAACAGAAGGCAGTCGACGAGCCCACTTTGTGTGCAGTGCTACCGGATAAGGGGATTTGTCCCCAAAATGGGGATTTTTACTTTGGTTTTTAAACAGATATTCGTGGGGAGGGATTTGGGGATTTCACAAAATTTTAGGATATTTTTTTCTTATTTTTGGGAGGTTATTTTTGAATGGGAACAACGGAACAACTCTATTTTTTAGTGCTGTGTCCAACAAAGAAAAAAAATTGTCGGCGGCCCATGATTCTGAAAACTAGACTTTTTTTGCCCTAACTTTACTCTAAAATTCATTCTTTGAACAAAACCCTTTGGCAAGTATACTTGCCTGTGGTCGTCAAAGAGTTAATTAATCCAAATTTTTTATAATATCAAATTAAAGGTATTTGAATAAGCTTTCGAATGAAACCAATCTTGGTCTGATCGGACAATCATTGGAGAAGATAATTAAATTCGATATCAGAACTTTGGAGGCCCTAATCGGGAACCATAGGCCGCTGACAATTTTTTTTTTCTATTTGGACTCACCTAAATCATCACTATTTCTAAAAAAAAATCGGACCAATGTCTGCCAACTAGACTTGTTCCTTTTTATACCCTCCAACTTCAGTATGAGGGTATAGGTTGTAAGTGGCTGCTGACATTTTACGTCAACACACGTAGACTCTGAGGTCCATTGTGAGGGTATACTCACTTTGTCATTCCGTGTGTAACGCATCAAAATATCGGTCTAGGACCCCATAAAGTATATATATTTATGATCAGTGATCGATTCTAAGATATTCTAGCGATGTCCGTCCGTCCGTCCGTCTGTAGTTAACACGATGCAGTCAAAAAAAAGAGCTAGACTCCCGACATTTGGCACGACTATGTCTTTTGTTCCTAGGCAGGTTAAGTTCATAAATGAGCAAAATCGGACCAGGGGGAAAAAAGTTCCCCCTTGAAGAACTAAACCAACCTCTAAAAAATATAATTTTTTTACATGATTTTTTGTGTTTTTGTTTAACAAATGCAACATTTTTCTGCCACAAGAAGTTCAAGGTCCTGCATTTGGACCCTAAGAATTAGAAAATGTCGTTTTTTTATGATAAACTTATTTCTTTAGTGCAAAAAGTATTATAATGAATTTTTAAACACATATTCGAGAGGAAATTTGCCCCCCTCCCAATTACCACTACCGATCCCCCCCAAAAATAAAACGCCCCTGCATTTTTTTTTTGCATGTTGGAGGGTATAAAAGATTCGGCACAGCCGAATTTAACACTCTTACTTGTTACTAAAAATAGTTATTTTTGAAAGAGATATCTAATAATAACATATGTATTTTGAAATTAAAATTTTCAAAATTTGAGTAATTTTTAGAATGGTTTTTGTAAATTTAAGATTACAAGCAAAACGTTTTTTTTAAGAAATTACCTAAATATTCCACAAAAACGTTTAAATTTATTTCCTTTTCGCAAAAGTATAAAAAAACGTTTTTAACTATTGAGAAATGAAATAATTGGGGAAAAAATAAAAGTATTTTGGAAATTTGTTTGGGGATTATTTGGGATTTAAATTTTCAAAATGGGAAATTAAACCAATATATTTCTGGCAACACTAATTGTGTGTAGAAAAAAAGAGTACAACAGAGAAACAAGTCGTTTGCTTTGAACAGCGGCGGCGGTTTAGGCTGACAACTTCGGCGGCTTGACACCACTTCAAATTAAAATTTTTAAGGCCGTTCACTCTTCAGTGTTTCTCCTGCACTAGAAGACAGCAAAAATAAAAAGTTGGGGATGCTGGGGTGACAATCCTTGGTCGAAGATGATTCTCCGGAGATGAGTCTCCGAGTCGTTTCGGCTGTTCGATGATCCTACTGTCGTGGAAACGAGCTCGCAGAAGAGCGTGACAATATTCGTGGTACCAACCCCAGCGATCCCAGAATCGTCCAACTAAATCTGCATGCCAACAAATTTGTCAACGAATACAAAAGAAACAAATGGATTTATAATATAAAGACTGTAACATCAGCTCCGGAGCTAGTAAACTGTGGCCGACAGTCGAAGCTCTCTCGCATTCCCACGAAGGTAGGTGACAGGGTAGCAATAACCTTCGGCAACAATACGTTGTTGGACCCTTAGCGGTGCGCTGCATGTTTCATCCACCAATTCATAGAACACCCCGAGAGAGATAAGGTAAAACGAAGTGTTGTCAGGAAAGTAAACAACCTTCCAGTCATTGACGGATCACCAGTTTTTCTATCGAGTGAAGCTGCAGATGCCATCAAAAGCGCAAAATCATTCAAAGCGTTAGGTCCGACGGAATTTCGATGCTAATGCTTAAGTACTTGGGCAGGCTGGGAGTCGAATACATGATCAAAGTTCTCAATTTGTCGCTAGCCACTCTTATTGTACCCGAAGTCTGGAAAATGGGTATATTTGTCTCTGTTTTAAAACCCGGAAAACTCGAGAATTAAGGAGATTTGTACAGACCGATCTCCTCACTGTACCCAGTCAAGAAGAGACTTGAGGTACTAATTGAGGTACTAATTAGAGTTTTTCACGGGAATTCCCGGGACGGGATTTCCCGGGAATTCCCGTAAATTTTCGATCCCGAAATCCCGGGAAATTAGCGGGAATTCCCGGGAATTTTAGTTTCTTTGAAATTGTTGATTTTTCGACTTCTATTGATTATTTTGTATGTGATTTTTTGGAGATTTTATTAAAATTAATGATAATTGATGACAGAAACGTATGCAGGGACCAGGAAGGCCCAAAAAGTATTTCAAGAGATACCTTCTAAAGAAAAAATGTCATAAAATCTGAGACTTACGAAATGAAGAAAGTCGAACAATATCTAAATCTTAGATAGGAAACAATAACACAGTGATACAAACTAAAATCAAATCAAAAAACTCTCAAGACGTTTTTTTTAGTTCAGCGCTAGATTATTTTTTACACGCATTTAAAGATGTTGATTTTAAAGCATTTACAGCTTTTGTGTAATAAACATGTCCTACATTAGGGGCAGGTGGTGGTACACATATTGGACATATGGGGTGCAGCGTCTAAACTTAATCTCGAAATTACGTTAGCTAAAACCGGTATGAATTTCCCTGCAATCGATCCCGTACCAACTTACTGAATAGCCAAATTATTAAAAATAATCCACTGTTCACCGTTGCGTATGATTGTTATTTAAAGACAATTACAAAATTAATCATACGCCTTAAACAATTTTCAAGCAATTATTTTTATAATTATAATAAAAGTTAACCAACTTCAAATGCGTGTAAAAAAATCTAGCGCTGAACCAATAAAAAAAAGTCGAGGGTTTTGTTATGCCATTTCGATTTTGGTTGTTGCATTGGGAAATTTTCTTTTTGAGACCTGCATTATAAAAAACTGCAGTATGATTATTTGTTTGTTGGACATGATTCTTTTTAAATCGATAAATTGATATAAAATCTATGTAAGTAATGACTCTGAAATTAAGGGGTTTTTCTTTAAGAAACCAGAATTTTTATTATTTTTTTAACAATTTTTTGGGGTAAATTTTCTTATAATTTCATTTCTCTGAAACAGTTACATTCAGTTTCAGAGACATAATTGAGAAATTCCTCTGAATCAGTTTCATTGTTTTAGAGGCAAAGCGTTGAGAACCAATTGTAAAAATGAACTGAGATGAATTAGAATAAATTATGATTTTTTTATTATTAAAACAGATAAAACGATGTGAAATAACATATTCCCTTAAAAATACTTTTAAATGACTTTTTGTGCCTTTTTTTTATAAAAACTGGGGAACAAAAATTGTTTTTTTTTTTCTCGAAACTTATTTTTTTTTTGTTTTTTTATGGTGCTAATAAACATTATAAATAGTGTAATCGCATTCATAAGGTTTTTATATATTTTTTGACAAAAAAATTGGGTTTTTAGTTTTTGCGGGAATTCCCGGGATCCCGGGAAATTTTAAAATGAATCCCGCTTTCCCGGGAAATGAAAAAGTCCGGGAAAAGAAAAACTCTAGTACTAATACTCCCCAGCCTAACGCAGCACCTCCCATCAGCAGCACATCAGCATGAATTCCGAAAGCATCACATTACAACAACAGCTTTAACTGCCATTACCACACATATAAGCCATGTGATGATTGCGCTAGACCTGTCAAAAGCCTATGACACGGTCAGTCATGCCACCCTCTTCGGAACATCGCCAATTAGGTGGGTGGTAAAGTATATGTGTGACCGTAAGTCGTTTGTGGAGTTAAAAAATATGAAGTCAAAAAACCCGCAGGATGGGGTTCTCTTTCCGATCTTGTTTAACTTCTACCTTTCTAATTTACCGGCACAACCACAAGGGGTAGAATTAATATCTTTTGCCGACGACAGCACCTTAGTGGCACGGGGTCACAACATTAATGAGCTATGCGGTAAGTTAAATGCATACATTCATGATCTTACCAATTTCTTCACTGTGAGGAACATGCAGCTTTCCCCAGCCAAATAATCGGCGAGGCTCTTTACCACATGGACGAACGAGGATCTGAATATAAAAGTCGATGACGTCAAAATTCCGACAATTAACCACTTCAAAATAATGGGGATAACATGCTACAGTTTGTAGCATATTATCGCGCATGCCACTGCAACGCACAATAATTTGCGCAGTAGAAACAAGGTCTTCAAGTCGCTAGCCGGCAGCAGTTGAAGCTTTAGAGTGTAGTCACCTAGTGTGTAGTCACCTAGTGTGAGCGAAACGCCGTAGAAGAAGCTTTAGAGTTGTCAAAATGTAGCCCTAAGAACCTTAACGGGATGCCTTTAGATGTCCTCAGTGCACCATCCACATGAAGAGACAAAGATACGTACTTCCGATTAAGGAACACACTCATATGTTGGCAAAACAGCCAACTACCAAGTAAATGTCGTACTTAGAGGATGTCCCCCACCCATCGCAGAGAAGTGAGAAGACTGCCAAGTAAAACAAGAGTGGTACTGGTACAATTAAGATTCGGCTTAATTCTTATTGGTTGTGAATTAACTTGTCGATACCCAATACGGACAATAAAGATAAAGAAACCTTGTTGACTACCTATAAAAGGATTGGTCAGTCAGTGGCAAACTACGCAGCGATGGTATGGTCACCTAGTGTGAGCGAAACGCTGTGGAAGAAACTTCAAGGATCAGCCCTTTGAACCGTGACGGTCTGCCTTCAGATGTCCTCAGTGCACCATCTACATGAGGAGATGAAGGTACTTCCGGTTAAGGAACACTGTCAAATGCTGGCGAAACAGCCAACTACTTAGAGGCCGTCCCCCACTCATCGCAGTGGAAATGAGTAATCTGCCAAGAAGAACAAGAGTGGTACTGGCACAATTAAGATCCAGGTACTGTAGTCGTGTTAATTCTTATTGGTCGAGAATTAACTTGACGATACCCAATACGAAGTGGTAAGATAAATATGATATGAGATAAGACAGTACGCATGGAAAACAAAAACAACAAATGTCAAATTGTTTTTATTTTTTATTCTGTCTTCTCTCATAAAATATTTCTCCCAGGTGTAGATCCCGGGTTAGACTTTTGATTGGTAGCAATTTATAGTAAATCAGGACTGTGTTCACATAAAACGATAGTTGGCTATCGTCGATTTTTGGAGCAAACATTTTTTTTAATGTTTATGGATAAGACAACACCCTTTAATAACACAGGTTGACAAAATTTGAACTTTTTCAATTTGCCGGACCTTTGACAACTGATTTATATGGATTTTAGTGTGCTGATTCCGAATCTGTTATCCAATTGTTTCCATCAGCTCGCGTTCGCGAGCAAATCGCTGATAAAAAGTCGAAAAAGTGCGTTTTTTACCAATTTTGCTTGGCTATAATTTCCAAAAAAAATTTTAGTGCCTCAGTTTTAAACACGATTTTAACTATATTAGATGCCAGGATTCCAAAACTGGTATTGGGTTTTTTCTGATAGCTTTAGTTTTCGAGTTATTAAAAAGGGCATAAATATTCAGTCAAAATTAAAGGGGTCGTTGCATTTCTATTGCAAACAGGAAATGGAGAGAGCTAAGCACGAGCAGTATCACCAGAAGAATCTGGCCGCATTACGACCTCGGGAAAACTCGCTACCTTCTCTCTCTTAACAGAGAGGATTGTCGTTTACTCAGGGGAGTGGTCACAGGACACTGCCTAATTGCTTCTCACGCGAAAACTATGGGACTTATCTCGGATGCCAATTGTAGAAAATGTGATGAACCTAATACAGATGAAACAGTTGAACATATTCTGTGCAAATGCCCCGCATTGGCCAGACACCGCGAGCGAATACTAGGTAAAACAGAAATCGAGAATCTGGATGATATCGCCGCTACGGACCTTACGCAACTAAAACTGTTCGCAACATGGACTAACGCGTTTTATCCTCGTCGCTGAAGGAAATTGTGGTATCGCTATGGACCAGCCGGTCTATGCGAGGAGTCTGAACTTTAGGCTCCACCACCCCTAACCTAACCTAAAGGGGTCATAAATTTAAAAATTTAATTTTAGCGATATCTCAAAAACTAAAGATGACTCAACAAAAGTAAGAGCATTTTTGGAATCAGCATATCCAACATACCTAAAATCGTCATTCACTTTTTGGATGTAAGACAAGTGTTGGTAAATATAGACTCACAAACATGCCAAAAACAGCATATTTTCAAAGTTTCCTTAGGCTATATCTCGAAAACTAGAGCTGACCCAAAAAAACGGTAGCCAGATTTGAAATCAGCGTACCCCTAATACTCAAAATTAGCTATCAAAACTCGGGCAAATAAAAAGTGTTGCCCTGTGTAATATAATAAAGAAAAACTTTAAAATTTCCCTTCAAAACGATATGTATTTTGATGTCGTTTAAGCATCGTAAATCGTTTTCGTTGTACGTGATTATTTTAGTTTTATAAAAAACACACAAACAACATTTTAGTAAAATTGAGTTATATATAGGCTGACCATTCGTACTGATTTGATCAGTACAGGTACTGATTTTTAGACACGTGTACTGATAAAAAACGATGTACTGATTTGTGCTGATTTTTTGAAATATGTACTGATTTTTTTAGATTTTAACATAATCAAATTTTATTCAAAAATTCTACACAAAAACTTGAATTTTCATAAAATAAATTGTCAGAGTAGGTTTTATAACCTAAGTATGCATTAGGATAATTTATATTTAATTTATTATAAGGAGCTTAAAATTCGTAAAACAAGAGTTTTCTTAATCCAAAATGTATCTGAGCATCATGTTATTTAAATCTTCACAAATTTATATGAAAAAGCGCACAGAATCTTTATGGTTTTCTATAACAAGTTTACAGGATAATGTATTTTCTTTATTTTTAAAAACATAATATAATAACATGAATCCAAATGATTCTACACTCATAGAAATATCTTAGTAGAAAAATTAGTAAACCCATTGTAGATCAAGTTTTACAGAATATTGCCGTATTCAACAAAAATTAATGTTGATATCGTTGAATAATCAGTAAAGTTGAATCAACTCTTTACATCGCTTATACAGAATTCAATAGATAAAACCAAAAAAGAAAAAACAACCCTGCTCGTTCATTTTTGTATTATCAAGTTGGTAGCAATGCATTGCAATGTGAAATTTGTTTGTCTCTTATAAAATTATTTTATGTGTTTGTTTCTTATAAAAATATTTAATATTATAAAAATAAATTAAAATAGGATCTGATGATCAGATTCTGATCTGTAAATATTTGGTAAGTAATAAAATACATTGGTTACTTTATGTATTCATACTATATTATATTTTTGTTTGTTTTTTTTAAGGCTTTTGATTTGGTGTCATTAGAAAACTGGAGAATGGCTTACGAGTGCAAAACATAAATAAAAGAAGTGTGTGAAAATCTTGTGTTGAAATATTGCAGCTTAAAAAGCCGGTGATAGTTCTAAAAAATATTGTGATTTTTACTTAATAAAAGAATATTAACAAATAACAACAAGCTTTTTTTTATTAATGATATTTCTTATATCAACAAAAATATGAGTTGAGTTTACAAAAAATACGAGTTGATTTACAAAAAAACGAGTTGATCAACTTTTACAAAAACTGACAACAATTTTTATTGAAATCAACATAAATATTTGTAGGGTCAAAATCAACAATGATTTCTGTTGAATTTACAATGATTTTCTTTGGGAATACAATGATTTTTGGTTGAGTGTAGGATGTTCGAATGAAGACGAAAAGGCACTCAGAACATCATTTAAAAAAAAAAACATGAGGAAATGTTTTCTAACCTGTGAAGTATTCTTAAGGGAAGAGATATCTGAACTTGAAGAAAAGTCCTCAAAATCAGAAAACATTCAAATGAAATTGTTGAAGTCAACAAAATTTTCTGCAAAATAACGACAACAATTTATGGCAGTTATTTTTAAACAGTTTTTTTTTACTGAAATACCAAGTTCTATAGTTTATCCAAAATTTTTTGAGTGTTGAAAAATTCGTCAGTCTTTTCCCAGTCTTTTCAAACCACGCGACGGCAAAAGATTACAGACCAATCAGTTTAACATCTTTTCTTTTGAAAACACTGGAAAGGATAATTGATCTATATATACGGGAGCATTTAGGTACAAATTTTCTATCGGATGCACAGCATGCTTACCAGCAGGGTAAATCCATAGAGACTGCGCTCCATTCACTTGTACAGAAGGTAGAAGTATCCCTGGAGTATAAGGAATTTGCTCTTGCAGCATTTCTGGATATAGAAGGGGCTTTTAACAATGTAAATACAAAGACGATAGTTAATGCTTTGGACAAGGCTTCAACTAACAGTTGTTTGAGTAAATTGATAGAGCAAATGCTTTCATGTCGGGAAATAACGGCCGAATGGAGTCATGCAAAAACATCTCGTTACGCTACTAGAGGAACACCACAAGGTGGGGTTCTGTCACCACTGCTCTGGCTCCTGGTGTTGGACCCCATTTTAAAGGAACTGAAGACTTTAGGAACCACAACAATAGCATACGCTGATGATGTGGTTATTCTATCATGTGGCAAATATCTGGATACTGTATCCGAGATTTTAGAGGGCTCACTTAAGGCTATGTGGAAGTGGGCTTCAGGAAATGGACTTAATGTCAACCCGCAGAAAACGGAAATGGTTCTTTTTACTAGAAAATACAAAATCCCGGAATTTAGAAAGGTTCGAGTGGGAGGAGTTGAAATTCCAATATCACCGCATGCCAAATTTCTTGGAGTGTTCTTGGACAGTAAGCTGTTCTGGAACAAGAACTCTGAAGAAAGAGTGAAAAAGGCAAACAACGCGTATTACGCGTGTAAGAAAATGTTCGGCAGTACCTGGGGTCTAGAACCTAATGTCACTTACTGGATTTATACTTCAATCGTAAGACCAATCTTACTCTATGGAGTTTTAGTCTGGCATAAGGCACTCGAAAAGGATGTGACGCTTAAAATGTTTCAGAAGCTTCAACGGCAAATGGGACGGAGTATCACTGGCGCTTTGAGAACAACATCAGCCGACTCTATCGACACTTTATTGCACTTATTACCAATTGATCTCTTTGCTAAGGGCGAGGCTTACAAAGCTTGCC
The DNA here is from genome assembly GCA_963921195.1 of Pegoplata infirma. Classification (NCBI taxonomy): domain Eukaryota; kingdom Metazoa; phylum Arthropoda; class Insecta; order Diptera; family Anthomyiidae; genus Pegoplata; species Pegoplata infirma. The sequence continues at coordinate 161,845,869 of OY992537.1, read as the reverse complement.
TCAGACTCAAAGAGTCAAATTGGTTCAAGTATCGCAACTTTGGACACAGTAACATTGCTAATATAGACCGTATTGACTCTGATTATACAGTGCCCAAACTATTTTTCGACCAGAAATATGAAGTTAGATTTCCGGATCGAGAATTCTGGTCGACCTGGCAGGGCCCTCCTGCGAACTCAATATATATCTTTACTGATGGATCGAAGCAATCGCATGGTGTTGGAGCTGGTTTCACGATACTGAAACTAGACCAACACTTATCTTTTAAATTACCCGTGGACTCGAGTATCTTTCAGGCTGAGATAGCTGCTATATCGAAAGCTGTGGAATATATGGCAAAGGAAAAAGGTGCCACCCTTAATTTCTACGTGGATAGTCAAGCTGCTCTAAAGGCACTCTTGAACTACCAAATTAAATCGAAAACGGTTTTAAAGTGTTACGAGAATTTAAAACAACTTTGCTTAAATAATGAAGTTAACTTATTATGGGTACCAGGGCACGAAGGAATAGAAGGAAACGAGAAAGCAGATGAACTCGCGAAACTTGGAGCAGATGGCATAGGTACCACCATAATGTTTTCACCGCCACTCCAGCATTTCAAACTAAAACGAAATACCCTTACTGTCGCCAAAGCAAATCGAAGATGGAAGGAACTTGGGACAAGTCGTATAAGCAGAATTTTATGGCCACGCTATGATTTAGGAAGAACTAAATTCTTACTTACACTTACGAGAATAGAATGTCGTATGTTGACAGGTATAATAACGGGACACTGTCTTGTCGGAAAACATGCCAAGAACATGAATCTTATTACGGACGCAAACTGTAAAAGGTGCGAGACACCAGACGTCGAAGAGACCATTGAACACATCCTGTGTCACTGCCCGGCTTTGGCACGAACTCGACTATCAATTATAGGAAGTTCACAGTTCGAGACTTTGGAGGAAATTACGAGGATAGACCTGAAGAGCGTGAAACAATTCGCAATGAAGGTCAATGAATTTAGTTTACATCGATAAGCGGAAAAAGTTTTGTGGTATCGCTATGGACCAATTGGCCTATGCGGAGTGCCCATCTGGCACCGCCACCCTAACCTAACCTAACCTTCCCATATGAAAAAATTGTTTTTCGGAAAAAAAAAATTTAAAACCTAGGCGTACCGATTTGACTTCAAAAAAATTGGTCACCCTAGTTATATATAATATATATAACTATATATCGTCACCACAAATGCAAAACAACGTAACAACACACAGAAAAAAATATCGTAAAATCAAAAGTAACCAAACAAATTGTTAACAACTAAATACTAGTTCAACAACGTTTTTAATTGTATCAACAATGTATATTGTTAATGTGACAATAATTCATTTTTATTTTATTAATAACACAGACACTTTATAAACTCATTTAATCAAGCAAACATATATGTGACGATAGCACGGTGGTAGTGTGCCAGACTCGAATCATGAAGGTTGCGGGTTCGCCGCTAGTTTGCGAAACACATGTTTTTTTTTTTTTTTTTTTGTGATTATTTTTTGTTATTCTATTTAAGATATTTTAAACATGTTTGAAGCCACATTATTATTTATTTTTAAATATAATGCCACATTTTTTATTACTGTAAAAACAGCAAAGAGTACACACTGATTCTAGAGACACTTTACGTACACATTTAGTCAACTATAAATATATATGAGGAATAGCACGGTGGTAGTGTGCTAGACTTGTAGCACGAAAGTTTCGGGTTCGATGCCAGGTGCCGGCGGATGATTTTTTTTTTATATTTTTTTTTTAGTTTAGATTTTTTTATCAATTTGTTTTCAGTGTTTTTTTTAAATATGCTGTTTAGTCAAGTATAAATACATATGGGGATAGCACAGTGGTAGTGTACTAGACGCGTAGCTTTAACGTTGCGGGTTCGATGCCAGTTGTCGGTGGATGATTTTTTTTTTTTTTTTATATATTTATTTTTATTTTTAGTTTATTTATTTCTATTTTTAGATTATTCTATTTTTAGATTTATTTTTTTAAAAAAGTTACAATAGCCATTGTTGTATTGACAATATCCAATGTAGGCTCAGTTTCAATTAAATGTTTAATTGTATTAACAATAAAATTAATTGAATTGACAACTTTTTTTTTTCTGTGCACTTTTTAGAATTTTACAGGAGAAGCAAAAAACGTTATTAAATGAAAAATATTTGCAATATAAAAGACTTTTGTGAAGTGTTAGCTTAAAAAACAGCGATAAATCCATTTCTGAAATAAAAAAGTCGTTTTTGTTAATATTTTTTGAGATATGTGGGTTACGTTTTTCGTGGAATCGTATTTTGTAAACCAAAACGACGTAACATCACAAAGTTGAATAAATTGCTAATTTTTTGAAAATAATTCAGCCATTCAGTAAGTATTGGACCGAGAGCCATGAAATTTGTAGTGGTTACAGCTAACGTATTTTCGAGCTAAAGTTTGGAAGTTGGAGTCCAGCGGTTGAACGGGGGAGGCAGCAGAACCCCCCAAAGTAGGGCACCTTTTGTATACGAACACTTAAAACAATTGCCATTTTTTTTGTTTGTTATCATATTTCTTAAAAAAATATATGCGGACAATGTGCTAGTAGCGGCCCAAAAAACCTCCTTAGTGGTTGTGGTTATCTCTTATACTTTCCGAGATAGAACCATTTTAAAATTTATAATTTAAAAATTTTACCGATCCGGCTCCAGTTTTTTGCTAATAGCAAAGCCGCATTTATTCCAATTTATTTTAAACTAATTTCATTTTAAAACTATATAGATTTCTGATTAAAAAAAAAAAAAAAAAAAACAACAAACCGATATCTTGTTTCAGTCCGAAAATAAATTATTTTAAAGTTAAAAATTAAAAAAAATTCGTTTTTTTGTACAAATTACCAACACTCTTTTGACTCTAGATAAAAAGTTTCGTTCAGAACATGTTGATTGTTTTTACTAATTTGAAAGCTCGTGTAGATGAGTTTAAATCAAAAATAAAATTCGAGGTTTAAATATTGCGCCCGCCAGCACCATCCAAAATTGGCCTAATTTTGGCTGCCGCCTTTTTTTTCCTTATAGTAAGGAAAATAACCCATTTTTTAGTTAAATTTAACTAAATTTTATGAAAATTCATGAATTTTTTTTAGTGTAGTAGCATCCTAGGGACAGTTAGAGAGATGAAATTTAATTTTATAAAAATTTCATTTTGTATGGATGCTCCCTTCGGGAGTAACGAAAAGGAGTAGAACTGTTAGGAAAAATATTGGGTTCTAAAAATGAATGGGGGTCAATCTTCCATTGAACTTCTTTAGATCGTTGGTGCTTTTTTACCCTTTACCGCCACTTTTTTGCCAAAACAATTGCCTAGGAGTCGCTTCTAGAGGGGTGCAATGTAACCAAACCCCCATTCATTTTTAAAAGCCAACAAAGATTTAAGCATACATGATTTCAAAATTTTAGATTTTTTTCCATTCGTTTTTAATTCTTAAATTTAAGAATTAAATCATTTTAAATGATTTAATACCATATTCGCATTCATTAAAACTAGATACATTTTTCGTTTTTCCTATACAATTTATCTGTCAAAATAAAACGCCGTTTAAATTTGACGTTTAACGTATGGAGAAAACGAATAAATAAACTAGTTTAAATGAATGCGAATATGGTATAATATCCTCAATATCTTCAAAAACAAAACTTAAGCATTTGCTTTGCATCTTTCAAAACAAAAACTTCGAGATCTTCAAAAATTTTTAAAAAAAACCTTTATACTTAACATTTTTTATATAAAATCTTTTAGATTTTATAAAATACTTAAGAGTTCTTATAAAATGTAAGGGTTTATCAACATATTTAAATAATTTTGCTGTAGTAAAGATCAAAAAAAATTAAAGTTTTTGATCTCACTTGGTTAAAAAAAATATTTAGAACCCGAAGGTTTCTTTATAAGAAAACGGGCCCTGTATATTTTTTTTTTTTTGGTAACTTAAAGTTTTACCTCAGAATCAAAGGGTTGGCTTTGGAAAGAAAATTTTGAAGTTTTAACATTTTTTTTAAGTTCTTGAAATTGGTTTTGGTATAGGAAAAGTTTTAGGAAGAAACGATACATTTTTAAAAAAATCTGTGTATTCTTAGGAAAAACTTTCCAATTGAACTGGTAAATACACAGAATTTGAAACAGGATTCGAAAAACCTGCGGATCTAGCTATTTTCATTTACAAAAAAAAAAAATACCCCACGGAGTTTCTGTTAAAAAAACGACATTTTAAAATTCAATTTCTCAAAACTAATTTTAAATAGAAGCTACGTTCTTTTTTAACAAAGGGAAACTTATGTCAATTCGATTACCAAAAATTCAAACTATTTTTACTACAACTGGAAAGTTTTGTTTACTTTTTGTATTAAAAATTTCCAGCTGTAGTAAAAATAGTAAAAAAGAGTAGATTGTCGTTACGTAATCGAACGGACCTAATAAATTAAAACAAAAATATTTGGTTAAAAAACGATAAATTTAAGAAAAATTATACAATTTTGGAAAAATTTAAAAGATAAATTTTTTGAAAATTTTATGTAAATTTTAATCTGAAATATTTATTCAATTTGTATGGTATAAATATTTATGCGATTTCAATATAGATGAATTTCATGTAAAAATCGAGATGCATTGAACCCGACCCCCTCAGATATCGATGAAATTTTGTTCATAGCTAAATTTGATCAATACAAACAAACTCTCATTTTTAGAAATGACTGTTTTGCGATTTTTTGGGCGTGACACAGTGGGAACGTTTTCGAAAAAACGCGAAAATGGTCGAAAAGAGCTCCATTTAAACTACAATAACTCTGAATCGGCTAAACCGATTTCCATGATCTTGGTATCATTAAAAAGATATTTTAACAGGCTTTATGACACGTTAAAAAAAAAAAAAAAAAAAAAATACACTGTAAAAAATTTATAACAAAAAAAATTTTAACTGACGAAAAAACCAAAAAGATCAAGGGTTTTTTTACAGTGTATTAATTTTTTAGAAAGGTTTATCCTTCATCTATACCATATCAAAAAATAAAAATGGGTTCTTTGTTAGTTTTTTTTATATAATTTTTTAAGTAGTGTCACTTCTAGTAATTGCCCTTATATTTTATAACAAAAAAAATTTTAGGTAACGAAAAACCAAAAAAGATCAAGGATTTTTTACAGTGTATTACTTTTTTAGAAAGGTATTTCCTTCACCTATAACATATCCAAAAAGTAAAATGGGTTCTTTTTTATTTTTTTTTTAATAATTTTTTAAGTAGTGTCACTTCTAGTAATTCCGCAAAATTCTGAATAAAAAAATCAATGTATTCTTCATAATAATTTTCTATTTTGTCATAAACATTTATTACTTTACCCATAATAAAGAGAAATATATATAGAACAAAAAAATTGTTGCCCTTTTCATTCCAAAGATTTTTTCAGGTCTATTTTTTCTTCCTCAGGTAGCTAATAACATAGTAAAAAGAAATAGAAACACAAAATATAACAAATATTTTCCTTTCTTAGTAAAAAATTTAACGGCAAACAGCCCTTATTTCCATACAAATGCATGTAAATGTATAGGGGTCTGGCCAGAACTAAGGACTCAAAATATGTACCTGACGAAGGGTTAACAGGTAAAATAAATAAACATTGTCCCAAATTATGAATATGTTTTAACCGCAAAAAGTTCTTGCTTGCCTTAAAAAATGCTATATAATTGCACCTGATGAACGTACCGAAATTCATAATTATAAACAGTTTCGAGAAGCCAAGATATCCCATTACAATTTTTACGCGTATATTTTAAAAAATTGAGTGAATATGAATTCAAACAATAAGTACAGATGCATAAAAATATCTAATAAGTGTTGCGCTTCGCTTCGTAAAATAAGTGAAAACGAGGCTGCAAATATAATTGAATAGTTCATGCGAATAAAGACGAATAGACCATTTGTAGAATTTTACAGGGGACAATAAAAACGCAGGAAACGGTTAAAAAATAATATTTTTGTCAACTTTTTGGTTTTAGCTTAAAGATTTAGGTCACATCTACCTATATACAAAATTTTAGTAAGGTATTCGAAAGAGAACTTGCCAAAAATTGGACTTCAATTAAATTAAATGGAAAAAGGGCGAATATCCAAAAAAATGTATTGAAATTTGAATAAAAATGTGTTATTTTGCAGCAGATTTTGACTACATTTTCATGAGACTTGAAATACTTGACGAACTATGGTTGGTATTTGTTTGTAACACTTTAAGGACTTCAAGGATACACCTTTTAAGGATTGCCAGGACATGCAAAAAAAAAAATTTTTTGTCAATTTTTTTTAATATTCCTGCCATTTGATGCAGTGGTAATTCTTTATGACACTAAATACATTTTTAGGAATTATAATATTAACCCTTGACTGCATATTACGACGTAACATAAAAGGACATGAACAAAATTTTGTTTTTTATTCCTGACATTGGATGCAGTATTAACACTAAAAGTTTGTATGTTCTAAGATCGTTTTTTTTTGTGTACAATTTCAAATTTTAGCTAATATCAATTTTAAACTCGCAGCTAAATAATTTTTATATAATATTTTGTTAAGGATGGATATTCGCCCTTTTTGCTTTCCACACTTTAAAGTCATATAACTCAAGAACGGTACAATTTTTTTGCCAATATAATAAGTGTGGTTTGTTCCTCGTAATGTTCTTTTAACACATTGTTACCGAAAGTAAAATTTTTGTATGTTTTTGTGTTGTATTTAATCAAAATTGTGCGTTAGTTCACTCCCAATTTAAACAAAAATATAAAAATATACGAATTATTGCACTTTTAAAGTCATTTTTTTAGCCTTAAAAGTCAAAATTTCCCCAAAATTTCTGCATAGGATTGTAGGGCTCTGCTAATAAAATGCATTTATGCAAAAAAACGTGTTTGTGAAAAAGTGGTCTATTCGTCCTTATTCGCATGAACTATTCAATTGAATATTTTCCAGCTGTCGCCAACATTCATTGTAGCCGTATTTGCGAAACTTGCCGGAATACACTGAGAAAAGCTCGCAGTCGTAATGAATCCAACGTGGAGCAGAATGAAGTCTCAAATTATTTACCAACAACGCCCAGCAATGAAATTAGCGAAGAATTGAATGAACTTCCAACTTGTACCAGCCGTATTGCAAACATCGAAAGGACGGAAGTCATTGAAAATATAAATGATCATATTATTCCTCATCTACCAAACCAAATGTCGCCTCTTAAAAGGAAATATATGAAACGAGATGCATACAGAAATAGAAAATCACTGCAAATTTTCGAAAATATAGCAGATTCACTTGGAGCTGATCCATTATCTGATTTGTCAGCGCAACTTGAAAACGTCAAAGCCATTTACGAAGAAATTTTGGAAAACATCAAATATCAAATAGAGAACAGCTCAAATCTTTTGGAAAAGCAAAAACTTTTATCTCTCTTACCAATCAATATGAGTCACGCAGAAATTAAAGATCGTTTTGGGGATGATATATCTCACGATTGTATCAAAAAAAGTAAAGATATCCAAAGGAATAAAACGAAGTTTGCAGATATCAATCTTTTTAAAATGAGCAGACGTAGCTTACCAGCCGAAACTCTAAGCACAGTCAAGTTATTTTATGAAGATGATGAAATTAGCCGAATGATGCCTGGATCGCAAGATTCAATTACTGTTAAACAAGGAAACTTACGTGAAAAAGTTCAAAAAAGACTGATGTTATCTTCACTACGCGAATCTTACTACGAATTTAAAAAAAAAACATCCCTTGGCCAAAGTGGGTTTTACAAAATTTACAATGTTAAGGCCAAAAAATTGTATAAAACTTGGAGTTGGAAACCAGCAAAATATCTGTGTATGCACATTGCATCAGAATATGAAATTGATGTTTGAAAAAAGTGGCTTAAAATCAATTTGTATTGAAGGAGAATGCACATTTACCGATTACAAAGATGTTCTCAAATTCGTTGTTTGTAATGGTGACATAGAAAAAAGCGAGTGTTGCGTTTCAATGTGTGGTCACTGCTTTAAAAATTTAAATAATCTAAAAACGCATATGCTAAAACATTTTGAAAATAACCAAACTGAAGAAATAATATACAAAAAGTGGAATACAACGATTAGATGTGTTCTGGAAACGTTAACCACCAACCCAGAATCATTTGTCAGCGATTTTACTGAACACATCAAAGTTCTGATTCCGCATCATTTCATAGCAAAGCGACAATCTGAATTTATCAGCAATAAAAGAGCGGCGCTGTTATCAGGAGAAATGTTAATTCAAATGGACTTTGCTGAAAATTATGCATTTCTTGTACAAGATGCCGTGCAAGGATACCATTGGAATAATGATCAGGCTACAATACATCCGTTCGTTATTTATTACAAAGGTAATTATTTTAATATTTTGGTATTAGTAAACACATCCATCCACACTCATCAAAATATTTAATAATTTTTATTTATTTGTTTTTTTCCTTTGTTTGTTTATTTTCAGATAACGATAAATTAACTCATAAAAGCTTCGCCATAATATCTGATTGCAATACCCATGATAGTATAGCAGTTCATCTATATATTTCAAAAATGGTACAGTTCGTGAAGGCCAATATAACCAACAATATTAATAAAATCATTTACGTATCAGATGGTGCAGGAGCACAATATAAAAATAAATATAACTTCATTAATTTATGCCATCACAAATCTGATTTTGGGATTGACGCTGAATGGCACTTTTATGCTACCAGTCACGGAAAATCTGCATGTGATGGAATCGGAGGAACATTGAAGAGAGGTGCTCGAAATTATAGTATTGCAAATAAAAATGAAATCCAGACAACGAGGCAACTCTATCACTGGGCATCAGAAACATATAAGACCACCATACAAGTTGCTTACGCAGATGCTGACGAATACAACAACGTTAAAGAAAAGCTATTTTCAAGATATGAAGAAGCTAAAACTATAACAGGAACTCAAGGCTTTCATTCATTCATTCCGATAAATGAAACTTTTGTACATGTGCGCAGATATTCTGACTGTGCCAAATTTGAGCAGCGCAAAATTTCTTACAAATAATTAACTTAAAAAAAATTTAAATAAAATAAAACACAAATTAATAAAAACGTGGCAAATAATATAAACAATTGTTGATGGTTTTTTATTTGTAAACATTTAAAAAATGTTAGAATTGTTGAACTATTTTGTGAATGTGACCAGATATTTTCGCTGTTATTCGAATTATTTCGAAAACTTTCGGTAAGTATTACTAGAAGTGACACTACTTAAAAAATTATATAAAAAAAATAAAAAAGAACCCATTTTACTTTTTGGATATGTTATAGGTGAGAGAAATACCTTTCTAAAAAAGTAATACACTGTAAAAAATTCTTGATCTTTTTTGGTTTTTCGTTACCTAAAATTTTTTTTTGTTATAAAATATAAGGGAAATTACTAGAAGTGACACTACTTAAAAAATTATATAAAAAAAACTAACAAAGAACCCATTTTTATTTTTTGATATGGTATAGATGAAGGATAAACCTTTCTAAAAAATTAATACACTGTAAAAAAACCCTTGATCTTTTTGGTTTTTTCGTCAGTTAAAATTTTTTTTGTTATAAATTTTTTACAGTGTATTTTTTTTTTTTTTTTTTTTTAACGTGTCATAAAGCCTGTTAAAATATCTTTTTAATGATACCAAGATCATGGAAATCGGTTGAGCCGATTCAGAGTTATTGTAGTTTAAATGGAGCTCTTTTCGACCATTTTCGCGTTTTTTCGAAAACGTTCCCACTGTGTCACGCTCAAAAAATCGCAAAACAGTCATTTCTAAAAATGAGAGTTTGTTTGTTTTGATCAAATTTAGCTATGAACAAAATTTCATCGATATCTGTGTTGGTCGGGTTCAAAATTTCAGTTTTATCTCGATTTTTAAATGAAATTCATCTATATAAAAATATTTATATTTGCTCGATTACATATAAATTGTGTGTGTAACACTGCTGTTACGTTGTTTTGGTTTATGAAATGCATGCACTTGCTGATACGTTTTTTTGTTTATTGTTAATAAATTCGCAATTTTTGAACTTTGACTTCCAAAATTTTCCAGAGACATGTAGTTTAGTCAAATGCATCATAATCAATCAAAAACTCGATTTTGATTTTTTTGTTGTTACGTTGTTTTGCATTTAAGGTGACGATATATTGCCATACGTGTCAATTTTTGCCATTTTACAGGTGAAATTAATTAGTAGATGTAGAAATATGTGTTCCAATCGAGTTAGTTTTTGTTTCAGTGTTTTTCCAATTGTTGAAAATATTGTCATTCTGTGAAAAATATTTGAACCAAATATACAAACTATTTTTTTGTTTCTTGTTAAATTCTTTTTAAATCGCTGTTGGGTTTTTAGCGTGTGTTAGATTACAATAGGTTATGGGTAAAACAAAAGAAACACACGGAATTCCTCAATTTAGAGGCGAAGGATTTGATGACTGGCAGTTCCGGGTCAAAACGCATCTGGATTCGCTAAGCTTATTGGATGTTCTAACCGGCAATCCTCCAAGTGATGCAGCTGCCTTAACAGCATTTCAGAAGAATGATAAGAAAGCCAAGGACAGAATCGTAAGTTTTGTGCATTCGGATTGCTTGAGCTTTATCCGTGATAAAGAAACTGCCAAGGATATGTGGAGCAGTTTACAGGCCGCCTTTGCCAAGCAATCCATCGTGAATCAATTGTTGCTTAGAAAGAAGTTGACAAAACTAAAAATGAATGATGGTGATTCTATTGTGGCCCACATTTTGGAATTTGGTAAGGCAGCCAATTAAAATTGGCTGGCGCTACGATGGAAGACTCGGATGTGTTAACTCAATTATTTTTGACACTTCCTGAGAAGTACGACCCCCTGATAACGGCTCTCCAAAACGTGGATAGTGAAAAACTAAATTTGAATTTAGTAAAAGAACGTTTAATGTCGGAAGAGGCAAAGCTTTCCGATCGTAATGAGGATGGAGCTGGTAACAAGACAGCGTTTTCAAGTAAGAAGTATCCCAAGAAGAAGAAATTTAATGGTAAATGTTTTAAATGCAAAAAATTTGGACATCAAGCGAAAGATTGCTAGCAAGGTGAGGCCCGTGTGGCTAAATCTAAAACAACAACAAAAGCTGTTTCTTTTATTGTGAGAAGAAAACAAGTTTTAAAGTCAGGTAACCAAAATGCAATAGTGTTTAAACTTGCAATAGTGTTTAAACTCTTGTGCTAGTGATCATTTAGCAAAAGATGAATCGTATTTTTTGTCCATGAAAGAGTTGAATCCAGCTGTGGAAATAAATGTTGCTAAGAATAGTGAATCAATTTTTGCAAATCATATTGGTGTCATAAAAGGACAAACAAATAAAGGTGGTGAATTTTATATGAAAGATGTTTTATTTACTCCTGAACTAAGGGACAATTTAATATCTGTGAGGAAGCTAACAAAATCTGGTCTTACGGTAAATTTAAAAAAAAATGTGGCTGAAATTTCAAGAGGCGAAGAACAAATTGCAACTGCATATCTTCGTGGCAATTTATATGAACTGAAATTGAATTGTGAAACAAAATCAGCGTTATCGTGTAGTACAAATAAAGTTGAATTGTGGCATAAACGCTTAGCACATATTGGTATATCCGGGTTTGAAAAACTGCAAAAGTTACAAATGATAAAAAGTGAGTTGAAACCAAAACAATTAAGCTTTTGTGATGTTTGTGTGGAAGCAAAACTGTGTCGTGATCCGTTTAATGTTACCAGACCGAAATCTACTAGAGTTCTACAAAGAATTCACTCAGATGTATGCGGCAAGGTATTTTGTATAATTTATAGATGATTTTACTCATTTTTCTATGATCTTTTGTATAAAGAGAAAATCAGAAGTTTTTGAAAAGTTTCAAGAATATGAAGCCTTAGTGACAGCTTTCTTTCCTGGATCGAAAATTTCAAGTCTTACGATTGACCAAGGGCGAGAATGTCTATCAAATCATCAACAAGAGTGGTACAAACGTAAAGGTATTCAAGTCGAATGTACAATGGCTTATACACCACAACAAAACGGTGTTTCTGAGCGGTTTAACCGAACAGTTTCTGAAAAGATAAGTTAATTGAATCTGGTGTTCCAAAGTATTTGTGGAATGAAGTTGCCTTATGTGCTGTGTATATAATCAATCGATGTCCTACAAGAGCTATTGAAGATGATGCAACACCGGCTGATTTGTGGTATCGTGATAAAACTAACAAGGGAAGTCTCCCTAGTGTCACCCGCGGTACTTTATGAAATTGAGTTTATTTTGTAGAGCAGAAAAAATAAAGGGACACGTATTTTTTTAGCGGCCCAAATTCATATTTAGGGGGTAAAAAGGAGGGGGAAGACAAGGCCATTTTTCAGTTTTTTATACCCTCCACTCTAGTGATAGAGGGTATATATAAGTTTGTCATTCCGTTTGTAACACATCGAAATATTGGTCTAGGACCCCATAAAGTATATATATTCATGATCCTTGATCGATTTTAAGTCGATCTAGCGATGTCCGTCCGTCCGTCTGTCTGTCCGTTGAAAACACGCTAACTTTTGAAAGACTTTACGGAGGCTCCTGAAGTTTGACATATATGTTCTCCATTTACCGAGTCAGGTTGGTATTGCAATCCAGCGAAATCGGTCCAGTGGTTCAAAAGTTATGAGCAAAAGAGTAAATTTCGGCAAGGGTATTTTGAATTTACAAGATTAAAACCACTATAACTTTCGAAAGACAATTCTGAGGGGGCTGAAGCTTAGCATATATTTGTCGTTCCCCAAGGCTGTTTGGTTTTGAATTTCAGCAAAATCGGTTTAGTGGTTCAAAAGTTATAAGCAAAGCACTGAATTTCAGATTTGTTTCACCTTAAACTGTTGAAAACTCGTTAAACAAGTTTTAAAAGCATGGTGAAATACCAGTTTTGTAAAACTTGTTGTTGTTTGTTTTCTTGTCGTGGGGTGCAGTTTAGTTGTTAGACAAGTAAATATTTGTTATTGTTTTGTTATAGTTAGTGTAACTGTATGTAACGGGAAAAAGTCAAATAAAGTATGTGTATGATTGAATGTTATTTTTTTTTTGGTTTTTAAAGAAGAGGATGGTAATATAAAAAGAGGAAAATATGTGAAATAGTTTTTTTTGTATTACATATAGGTATAAAACAACAAAAATATTTTACAAAGTAATTTGTTACTCAAAGAAATTGTACACTAAACAAATATTTACACTCAAAAAAAATGCTACACTCAAAAAAAAAATGTACACATTATTATTTTTTTTTTTTGAATGAAATGGCAGACTCAAAAAAATTTTGACAGTCAAAAAAATTTTACACTCAAAAAAATTTGATTGATAAAAAAAAAATATTTACACTCAAAAAAAAATGTTACACTCAAAAAAAAATTTACACATTTTTTTTTTAATGAAATGTCACACTCAAAAAAATGTTGACAGTCAAAAAAATTTTACACTCAAAAAAAATTGATTGATAAAAAAAAAAATTTGTTCAAAATAATATATTTCTAATAAAAAATTTGTAATGCAATTTTTTGATTTTTTTTTTAGAAAATTACTATCAAATAACATTGTGGAGGGTATTCATAGATTCGACTAAGTCGAATTTAATTTTTCTACTTGTTTTTTTTTGTTTTTGTCGGACAGTGCTATATTTTCCGAATTGAATTTCTTTTGTTTCTTTTTTAAACTTTGAACAAACCATATTTTAACAATTAATTTTTACTATCGGTCATATCGGATATTTTTTTGTCTATTTTTAATTAAACAATAAATTTTATTTATAAATGACAAGATATTTTCATATATTTTTCCTCATTATCAGTAATAATTTGTTAATGTATTTTAAATTCTCTTAAATAATCATGTTTTCTCTTAAGAAAAAATAAAGCTACCCCACAATGTGGAATATTAAACTGCAATCAGCATTTTTTTTAATTGTCAATAATAAATAATATGTTCAATAGATTAGCAAACTACCAGATCTTTAAAGTAATATATTCTTTAATTCAATTTGACATTTCAAAAGAAAATTTAATGAATAATTTACAAAATCACATTTTACCGTACTGAATAAATTCTTATTTGATCTCATTCAATTTATAAATATCATCGTGTATTGATTAAGAGATACCATATTTTGTTTATTTTTAATTTTTTTTTAAATCGAAGCCCAGTTTTCGTGGGGTAAGAGTAAAAAAAAATTGGGAACACGAAAGTGGGGCAAAATGGAAAGTAAAAAATAATATATTTTGCGATACATCTTATTTATAATTTTGATGCGCTGAACACGAACATAAAAAAAAATATTTTTAGTTTTTTATTAGGCTAATTATGGTCAGTTAGATTTTCGATGTAAATAAATACAAATTTATTACATCATTTCTTTCTCGACGTTTCGTTGAAGGGTTTTCAACTTGTTCAAGAGTTTTTGATTTTTTTTTTACATTTATGTTATCAGGTATTTAAAAAAATTGTTTTATAAAACTGGACAACACGACACACATTAAGTCTGTTTGTGTACTTTTCCAGTAAAAATTATCAAGCAACAAAATTTTAGAGAGTAAAAAAGAAATCGCTCTCAAAAAGGAAAAATTGTAAAAAGTACGCGAACAGAAATCCCTAAAAATTTGCAAGTGAATTAAACAGCTGATTTAAACCAGCTTATAAAAAAGTTTGCCTCATTTGTAAATTTTTGGTTTGATGGTATTTATTTTTAAACTTGCTAATAAAAGAAATTTAATTTTAGGATGTATTTTTTTTTTAATAATTCGTTGATTTTTAATCATATTTTATACACTAAAATGTAACTGCAGAATATTTTGTATCAAGAGGGTTACCAAGTGTGTTTATTGGGAGAATATCCCAATAAAGAAAGTAGAGTTATCATAAGTACTTGTTATGTTAATTCATAATGGGGAACATGAAAAGGCCTCGAATCAGAATAAACTCTTTTTCATTGCACAATTAAAAGGTCGAATAAATAACTAATTTTTATTATTTAATAAAAATTAAAACACACTTGGACAATG
Organism: Pegoplata infirma; assembly: GCA_963921195.1. NCBI lineage: Eukaryota > Metazoa > Arthropoda > Insecta > Diptera > Anthomyiidae > Pegoplata > Pegoplata infirma. The sequence continues at coordinate 161,830,720 of OY992537.1, read as the reverse complement.
ATTTTTTTTAAACCGAAAAATGTCGATAAAATGAAATAACTAAAATATGATCAAAATTAGTTGGAACTTTGTTGAGTTGAAATTACACAAAAAATTTCATTATCCAAAAATTATCCAAGGATTTTAAAATTGTCCCACTTTTGAATAATTATCCAGAAAGTGGCAACACTGATTCGTACCTTTCTACTCCCTAAGTGAGTTCCCATATAAAATTTCACCCCTGTAATTTGTGTGTAATTTATGTGGGACTTAGGAAGTGGACATAAACGTTAGTAATGTTTCTAAAAAATATTGGGGACGGGGGGTAAAAATAAATGGGGTCGGTATCACTATTGACCTCTCTAAGACGCACTATTGGACCGTTAGAAGATAATAAAATAAAATTATAAAAAATAAAATGTTATGGTTTTAAAATATCAATTTATTTTTTAGCTAACTAAAAACTAAGGTTTGAAAGAAATCGGACGTTAGGTAACCAACCTTTTCCCGAAAAACTGGACCAGGATCCGAAAAAATTTAAATTTTCCCCATTTAAATGGCTATAAATCGGAAAGTAAAAAAGATAACGACTACTTCAATCGTGCTTTTTTAGGTATTTACTCGCATTTTAAAAAATCCAAATTTCATAAAAATTGGATAATAAACAATTAATTGGCAAGCACTTAAAGCCTTTGTATGCAAAAGGTGTACTACTTTAGGCCCTTGGAGGCGCCCCTATGGGACATGTGGGGTCCTCCATCCAAAATCGAAACTACGTTACCTATAACCGATATAAATTTCACTGAATTATTTCCAAAAAAATCTATTATAAACCACTGTGCAGTGATCGATTTTAAGACATTCTAACGATGTCTGTCTGTGGAAATTACTGCCAAAACATTGCACGGATTTGACTGAAAGTTAACATATTTACTTGTTGTTGCCCCGAGAAGTGGTATTGCATTTATGCGATATCGGTTCAGCGGTTCAAAAGTTATGAACGAAAATGTAAGGACACCTCGAACATTTTGGTACATTCAACATAACCTAAAAATACAAAATGCTTTAACTTGGCTGCTGGTGAACATATATGAACAGAATTGAACATCGAATGGTATTTAAACAAGAACGAACATATTTTTTTTTACAAAAAAAGAGAAAAAAAAAAAATTCGCGGGTTTTTTTTTACTAAAATTTTTTTTCGCGGAAATTTTTTTTTCTTAAAAGTAATTTCTTTTTTAAATAAAGTTTTTGGCAATAATCATTTTTGCATTGAGGAGGCTATCAATATACTGTTGAAATACAGGTTTTTTTGTATTTGAAGTACTGGCACAACGCTGTTTTTATACCCTCCACTTAGTGATAGAGGGTATATATAAGTTTGTCATTCCGTTTGTAACTCATCGAAATATCGATCTGGGACCCCATAAAGTATATATATTCATGATGCCCGATCGATTTTAAGACATTCTAGCGATGTCCGTCTGTCCGTCTGTCTGTCTGTGGAAAATGCTGTCGCGGACAAAATATTGCACAGAGATGACTGAAACTTAACATATTTATTGGAAGTTCTCCCGAGAAGTTTGGTATTGCATTTGAGCGATATCGGTTCAGCGGTTCAAAAGTTATGAACGAAAATGTAAGCACACCTCAAAAATTTCAGTACATTCAACATAACCTAAAAGTACAAAATGCTTTAATTCGGCTTCTGGTTCACATACGTGAACATAATTGAACACCAAATGGTATTTAAACAAGTACGAACATATTTTTTGACAAAAAAAAAATCGCGGATCTTTTTTTACCAAAATTTTTTTTTCGCGGAAATTTTTTTTTCGCGGAAATTTTTTTTTCAAAATTTTTTTTTTTCAAAAGTAATTTCCTTTTAAATAAAGTTTTTTGCAATAATCTTTTTGAAATTGTGGAGGGTATCACTACATTCGGCAAGGCCGAATTTAACTTTTTTACTTGTTTTTGGTTTTTACAGTGCTTTTTCCATGCTACCATAATCTAAGTGCCATCGCTTGATAAGAGTTATCATTTGAGATACCGGGTACTAAAATACCCAAAATACTTTGTACTGATAATACTTGTACCACCGTTTACGTTACCGGGTCGAAAAAAAAAGTTCCCATTGTGCGGGCTTAATTTTAAAGCTTACCTCGAAAAAGTTCCATAGCCAAAATATAAGATTTTTAGGTTGCGATTTGGTACCGCCGAAATCGTTATTTGTTCATAACAGGGATGTTAAATGGGGTTTTCAATTTTGTACCAACTTTTGCAACAAATTGTACTTTTTGGACCGTCACGGTACCAATTTTTTTTATTTATAAAAACCTAACTAAAACAAACTTTTATACCCTACAACATGCAAAAAAAATAAAAAAAAAAACTTTTGAACAACTTCCTAAAATCTAGTCTGCAGAAAAATGCCTCATTGTCAGTGTCCGATACTATCTATAGGTATAACTCTCAAAATTCTTGAAATTTTCGACAGGAAAAATGTATCTGAGTGTGTGAACACAAAAAAGAATGTATGACGATCTAAAACTTCTTCGAAAAATAAAATGTCTCAGAATCTGCAATTAATACTATCTTAACTTTGTATGAAAAAGTTCCATTATTGTATATAGATATGTAATTGACTGAGACTTCTATCAAAAATTCTTAGACTTTCTCTTTGATAAAAGTAAGTAAGAATTTTATAAAGTGTCAATTTTTGAGACTTCTTCTTTAACAAAAAGTTTTTAACATCTGAAAATTTTTAAAAAAAAATTTCACAATTCTGACTTGAAATTTCATTTTAAAACTACTTTAAACTGTTTTAAGACAAGAGCAAAAAAACTAAAAAAAATCCCATTTATGGTGTAAATCGGTCTACCATTTGTTCCCTTGCGAGCATTTTTTTTAATTAAAACAATAATCTGGGGTCCTTCAAAGATATTTCGATAAAATTGAAAATTTTTAAATTGTACCAAATGAGTCGCGGTAGTACCACGGTACTTTTGAAGGTCAAAATGTACCAAAAAAAGTACAATTGTACCAACTTTAACATCCCTGGTTCATAACTTTGTCATTTGATATCCAATCGTTTTAAAAAAAAATTTGTTTGAAAGTCCTCCGCGAGTACTAAATTTGACCCATATCTGGTTTTGACCTCTGAGCTCATCTTCGTGTCATGAGTGTTAGTTTCTCAGCTTTCTACCCACCTAAATGATTTTTATTTTTCCATTAAATTATACCATTAAAAAATTCATGAAATTCTTCCCTTAGAAGTACCCTCTTAAATTAATTAACAAAAAAGTTACATTCAATTTTAAATTTCCATAGAAAAAGATTTAAAACACTTTTTCGTATGTATTTAAATACAAACTAAAAAAATTAAATATAGTTTAAAGGCATAATAACAAGTGTTTTTTCTAATTTTCTTTATATTGTATATGAAAATCTTAAATCAAATGTAACTTTTTTGTTAATAAATTTAACTGGATACTTCCAAGGGAAGAATTTCATGAATTTTTTAGTGCTATAATTTAATGGAAAAATAAAAATCATTTAAGTGGGTAGAAAGATGAGAAACTAACAATCATAACAAGAAGATGACCTCTGAGGTTAAAACCAGATATGAGTCAACTTTAGTACTCGCTGAGGACTTTCTAACAATTTTTTTTTTAAAACGATCGGACATCAACTGACAAAGCTATGAACAAAAAACGATTTCGGCGGTACCAAATCGCGACCTAAAAATCTAATATTTTGGCTATGGAACTTTTTCGAGGTAAGCTTTAAAATTAAGCCCGCACAATGGGAACTTTTTTTTTCTCCTTTATGGTCGACCCAGTCTATGGGCCAGTATTGGCCTGCTTGTATTTTTCTGCCTGGGAATGGACCTCAGAGTCTATGTGTACTGACGTAAAGCGTCAACAGATGCTTACAACCTAACCTAACCTTTGGAAAGATTTTGAATTCCAAAACTGTACTTAATAAACGAAATTTCGTTGGTAAACAGTGTAATAGTTCAATCATATTTTCCATAGTTTTTAAACTATAACTGATTATTTTAATAAACTCATTAAACTTATTTTTTTTTATTTTATTTTTAAATTCATCTTATAGGTGAAGCATATCAGAATACATATATATGAATGCATTTGTGGAATTAAAGAAATGACAACAATAAACTGATAACAGATTCAAATTAAAATGCAATAAAACAAAAAGAGAGTCAATTAAAACTAAAGAGACAATTAAAAGAGCTTAAATAAATACATGTAGAACAAAAATTAAAAAAAAAGAGTATAAAAATAAACAGAATTTACATTACAAAAACAATAAAAATAAGTGAACAAAAAAATAAATTGAGAATTTTAATTGAAATCAAATCAAACAACAATAAAAATTAAAAAATGTTGATCGACTCTATTCTGTTTAACTTAATGTTTGACTATTAACTAAAAAAAACGTTAAACGTTCTTTCAGTGCCGATTGTGAAATGGAAAAGATATCAACGCAAATGTTAAAAATAATTCAAAATAATTCAAAATTGTCATTAACGTCATCAACGCCTTTGTTGCTATTGTCATTGTTATCGTTGTCCCAGCAGCAGCAGCAGCAGCAACAACAGCAACTAACTACAACACTAAACTGTGATAAAATTTATAATTATTATAATAAAAGTTTATCTTATTTGTCAACATTTTTAGAACAATTAAAAAAATCTGATAAAACAGACTTTAAAAAAATTGTGCTAGTGTAAAGAATTGCAGTCTTTTATTATCACTTTTTGCAAATATCATCATCATCATCATGATAATAATGATAAATTTAATTTAACAAAAACAAAAAACAAAAAAATAACTGCCGATAAAAGTTAAATTTTTAAACTAAACACTTAACTTTATTTGTTAATGAAAAACGGTAGATGTGTACTAAAAATAATTAAATTTTATTAAAAAACAAAATATGATGTTAAATATGTCTAATAAATTTAATAACTATCAACGTTCTTCTATAAATTCTGTCAGCATGAATACAATTAACTCTGCTGCAACGGCTGCAGCTGCAGCATCTTCTGCTACTAACAATTCTACGGGAGGAGCTTTAACCTTACAAGCACCTACAAATTTTTCAAATGATTCTAATTCTTCGATAACTTCAAATTCCGGAAAAGCTGAACGTGAATCTATACATTCTGGACAATTTATGGTTTCCACATTTGAGGCCGAAGATGCTCAAGATGATCTCGATGATAGTGAAGTTAAAATGTTGGATCCTGAAGATCCTAGCCTACTGAAAGCCGATGACGATGGACCCAATACTTGTATGGAAGTGCAATTGTATGTGCCACGTAAAGTCACACAACAAAATAAGTATGGTGTCCATGAATCGGCTGGTTTGATTACCTCACATTTGGAAATTGAAACTTCACTAACAAAACTTTTTAAATGCATGAATTTAGCCTATAGGTAAGTTTATACAAATCCACTTAATATAAAAACTAGTGAAAGTGTTAAATTCGGCAGTGCCGAATCTTTTATACCGTCCAAAATGTAAAAAAAATATAAAAAAAACAGAGTCGTTCTTCTTTAGGGGGTTGGTGGGTGACTTTGGGGAAAATGTTGGGGGGCACCTTCCCCCTTGCGATATACATATGTTATCAAATGGATTTATTATAATTCTTGTAATTAATTAATTCAAATAACCATTATTAAAATAAATTTTTTATATCCACGCCCACAAAAGGGGGCGGGTAAAACTTTATTTTTTATTTTTTTATATCAGCTTGGTCCACATGCTGGATTTTAAACTTCTTCTGACATAAAAATGTGCTTGCTTAACAAAAGTACAAAAACCCTGCAAAAAATGCGGTTTTTCCGATCCCCTTAGTCCAATTTTGCCCATTTCTGAACTTAACCAGCCTATGACCATAAAACATATTCGTGCCAAACTTCAGAAGTCTAGCTTTTTATTTTCGCTAAAATGTCTTAGAATCGATCACTGATCAATAATAACTTTATGGGGTCCTAGACCGATATTTCTTTGCGTGTAAAACTTTATTTTTTATTTTTTTATATCAGCTTGGTCCGCATGCTGGATTTTAAACTTCTTCTGACATAAAAATGTGCTTGCTTAACAAAAGTACAAAAACCCTGCAAAAAATGCGGTTTTTCCGATCCCCTTATTCCGATTTTGCCCATTTCTGAACTTAACCAGCCTATGACCATAATATTTGTGCCAAACTTCGGAAGTCTAGCTTTTTTATTTTGGACTGTATCATGTCCTCTACAGACGGACGGACATCGCTAGAATGTCTTAGAATCGATCACTGATCAATAATAACTTTAAGGGGTCCTAGACCGATATTTCTATGGCGTTCCAAACGGAATGACAATAACTGTATAACAAGAGTGTCCAAATAAAATGTTCTACTTAGAATTATACATGGAATATTTTAAAACACATTTGAAAAATTTTTAAATACATTTGGACTATTTTGAAAATGTATTTGGAAATTGTTGAAATACATTTGGAAAATTTTAAATTACATTTAGACAATTTTAAAAATACATTTAGAAAATTCTAAAATACATTTGGACAACTTTAAAATACATTTGAAAATTTTTAAAATACATTTAGAAAATTTTAAAATACATTTGGACAGTTTTGAAAATGCATTTGGAAAATTTTAAAATACAATTGGACAACTTTAAAATAATTTAAGAATTTTTAAAATACATTTGCAAAATTTTAAACTACATTTGGAAAATTTTAAACTACATTTGGACAATTTTAAAATACATTTGGACAATTTTAAAACACATTTGGGCAATTTTAAAATAAATTTGGACAATTTAAAAATATATTTGGACAATTTTAAAATACATTTCAACAGTTTTAAAATACAATTGAAAATGGTGTAGTTAAAAAATATTTTATACGCAAACCCACAAAAGCGGCGGGCTGAAAAAATGATATTTCCTAATTCCTTGGGTCCAAGTGCAGGACTATAAGGTTATTCTGTGATAAAAATTTTTTTATTTTCTGAACAAAACAAGAATAAAACAAGTGAGAGTGTTAAATTCGCCTGTGCCGAATCGTTTATACCCTCCAACACCTTAAAAAAACAGGATCGTCTTTTTTTTGGTGGGGGGGGGGGGGGGGTGGGTTTCGGTGGTGGGAGACAACCTTCCTGGATCCAACTACAGGACTTTGAACTTCTTCATAAAAAATGTTTCGTTTGCTAAGCGAAAGTACAAAAAATCTATAAAAAATGGCGTTTTTCAGAGGTTGGTTTAGTTCTTAAAAGGGGAACTTTTTTGCCCATCTCCGAACTTAACCAGCCTATGACCATTAGACATATTCGTGCCAATTTTCAAGAGTCTAGCTCTTTTGGACTGTATCGTGTCCTCCACAGACAAACGGGCAGACGGACGGACGGACATCGCTAGAATGTCTTAGAATCGATCACTGATCAATAATATATAAACATTATGGGGAGAAGGTGTCCCCAGAAGTCAGACTTTGCTTAATTGTTTTAATGAAATTTTTGATTCTTGACCACATGTTTATAGCGTGATTTAATTTTTGGTTTATTTTTCGTAATTGTCTTAGGTTTCTTATTATGCAGTTTTGTTTTGTTATGATTTTTTTTTTATTTTTATATATTAAACACATCAGCATTATTTCAATAATGCTCATATTAATAAGGAATAATATTATCTTTTTGGTATCTGTTTTCAAGTACAGAGTACTATAGACGTTTTCAACTTAATTTTAAGTTAAAACTGATAACCAGGAAAACCAAAAATATGCTCGAAAAATTGTTTTTTTTTTACGCTTAAAATTTCCATAAAAAAGCTAAATAAGCTTTAAAAACAAAAAAAAAATCAGTTTTGTACGCAAACTGCACTGTTTTTATAATGGGACTAACTGAACCCGCAAACGTTGATTTGCACGGAAATATCTAAATAGTTTTACCCCAGCGCCAGCTATCTTTCATACATTTTGAAGTGCTATAAAATGAAGAACTTTGTAATAAACTACATCCAGCGCCGTCCAAATGTTATCAAAAAACGTATTTTCATTTAAATAACTTGCGAAAAGTCATTTGTATTCCATAGCATTTTCCTATTGAATCACACAGAAACCCCCCTGAAATGAAAAAGAAAATAAACAATTGTGTCAATAGGTTTGTTCCAGAACGTTACCGCGGGTACCCAAACCAGCCCGAAAAGCGTTCCCGTACGCAAAAATCGGGTAAATTAGAGAGTTTTTGAGAGAATAAATTGGTTTCTCATTTTACCGAACTTACCCGCACTATGTTTTCGTGTAAATTGGTAACAATCAGATGTTGAGAAGCTGTTTTTTTTTTTTGGTGAAACTAAATCGAAAATTTTAATAAAACAAAAACAAAAGAAATGCTTAATTTCAAGAAAAAATAATATATTTAGTCATTAAAATCAACTTTAACAATTTGTGTCCCCTTGTTTAACGTATTTTTTTTTTCTTACTAAAATATGTTAGCATTTCAATTTGTTTACATTTTTTAGTTTTCGGGCTTGAAATGTGGTTTTTTGCGTTCCCGTACTTTTGTGCATTTTTGCGGTATCGTGAGAGTTTTTTAGATTTTCTCTCATTTTACCGAGCTTTGCCCGGAAAGTTCTGGAATACACCTAATAATTCAGTCAAAATTTCCTGGGAGTGTGATGTCAAAAAAAGGAGATATTCAGTTTTATTTAAGGGGGTTTCACATTTTAAAACTCCTTAAAAATAGCAATATTTGAACAGCTGTTAAAAAAAATTAATTAAAGTTTGAAATTTTGTTCTTGTATTAAAAAAATACATTAGTGTAATATTTATTAAAAAAATCACTTTGGTACTGCCAGGGTTGCTGTGGTTACCATTCCATTATAGGCTGTGTTTTTAAAAAGCTAAATCGGCTGCCACGACACAGCAAAAACGGGTGGACCGATTTTATTTCTATTCTTTTTTATTTTGTAGAATATAAAAAATCTAGTCCCTGACGTAGACAGATTTTAAAAGTTTGGATTTTAGTAAAAAAATATATGAACGTAAACTCGAAAAATTTAAAAATACGTAAAAAATCGCAATTTTTTGGAAATAAAAAAAAACAATATAAGAAATTAGAAAGAGCTCTTACACGGTGCCCTGGAGAGGATTTAAATAAAATTTTGGTGTTACTCCAATTTTTAAGCGGATTATGTTTTTGGACTATAAAAGAAAGAAAATGAGCAAAAAAAGAAAAAAAAGTACTAGGCGCTTTTTTTTTGGCGGGCAAAAAGATGAATTTCAAAAAAAATAAAAAAGAATTTATTCTTTCAAATGCATTAAAAAATTTTTATACAGATGTAAATTCATCACATATTCACTTGTCAGTGAGATTTAATTATATATGTGACATATTTTTTCAGATATGAGACTTAAAAGAATAATTTCACTATTTAGTGAGACTAAATCAAACTTCTTCTTTAATTTAATGAAAATTTTAGCTCTAGCAGTTACTTCACATTTAATATTGATCCTGTTTCTAGATTTTGAAAGGGGGAAACTAACCCCAACAATACAAACAAAATTTACAAAGGCTTTTTTGCGAAATAAACAAAATTAAAAAAGGATATTAAGTCCATCCATAGGTTTCGCAACAAACAAATAGTCCAAACCACTTTCTGTATCTCGTTTTAAACTATTTACTTTATTTTACTCTTCCTTAGGCATTGCAAACACATTTTTAATGATTTTTACTATCGTTTTCTGATTTTTCTTAGTTTTGAAAAAACATTTTTAACAAAAAAGTATTAATTCTTTTAAAATTATATGACTCACTAAGGTCTAAACTGAGGCAACTTTGTGTTCTGCTGTCCGTCTGAGTAGTACACTGAAAACTTTTAAGAACTTACATTTATAAATAATTTACAAGGACATATTTCATTTAGTTTCAATTAATAGTGAAATTATTCTTTTAAGTCTCATATCTGGAAAAATATGTTACATATATATCTAAATCTCACTGATAAGTAAATATGTGATGAATTTACATCCGCATATACAAATTTTAATGCATTTGAAAGAATAAATTCTTTTTTGTTTTTTTGAAATTCATCTTTTTGCCCGCCAAAAAAAAAGCGCCTAGTACTTTTTTTTCTTTTTTGGCTCATTTTCTTTCTTTTATAGTCCAAAAACTTAATCCGCCTAAAAATTGGAGTAACACCAAAATTTTATTTAAATCCTCTCCAGGGCACCGTGCTTAGTCAGGGCCTAGAGTTTAAAATATTCTACAAACTGTAAAAAACAGATCCAAAATCGGTATACCCGTTCTTGTTTAATTGTGATGGCCGATTTTAAACATAGGTATTGAGAAAAAGCCGTTAAATCATGTAGCTGTTAAAACTTTTTAAAAATACTTATAACATTTTGATTTTGTTTACAATGCGTTTCCATCACAGTACAGACTAGTATGCAAACACTGGTGCTAATTGCGTACTTTCCAATATGGTGGTATGGTTTTTAGTACAGAATGATCATCGCTGCCTAGTATATGTGTGCCTGTACGTGTGAGCTTTTGTGCATGTATTTATGATGTTTGTTTACGTTTTGTATGAAACGTCAAAGTTACACCGTGTGCTGTCACTAATACTTACACCCATCAGATGCAACTCTGTGATACTACTACTCATGTACTGTGATGCAAACACTGGTGCTAATTGCGTACTTTCCAATATGGTGGTATGGTTTTTAGTACAGAATGATCATCGCTGCCTAGTATATGTGTGCCTGTACGTGTGAGCTTTTGTGCATGTATTTTTGATGTTTGTTTACGTTTTGTATGAAACGTCAAAAGTTACACCGTGTGCTGTCACTAATACTTACACCCATCAGATGCAACTCTGTGATACTACTACTCATGTACTGTGGTTTCCATTCACCGTCATTGTTTTGGGTCTATTTCCAACGTGCAGCGCTTGTTTTTCAAGCTCTACACCATTAACAGATGTAATTCGTAAAAGATCAATTGTAATTTGAAGATTTTACACTCAAAAAAATACGTTAGTAGATTTACTAATTTTTTTTTGCTAACGCTAGTTAGCTAACTTTTAGCAAATTTTTAGTTGAGATTAGCATGTTAGCAAAAAATTCTTGTAAACTTCATTTACTTTGAACTAATTTCTTTTGCTAAATTTGAAATTGAGTTGACTACATTTTTACAAGATTTTTTGCTAATATTAGCAAAATAAATGGTAATTTTTTTTTTATTTTCAGAAAACTTAAAATGGCGCTATCTCGGAAACTAAGCCAGATAGAGCAAAATGGAGGCCATTTTTGGTTCTCGGGCTCTCCATAGTATCGCCGGTCCTCTTCACATGTGTGGACCCTAATGGGCCCTAACTTTGGATCCAAAAAAGTTAGCATTCCCGAAAATTTTAAAATGCTCATATCTCGGTAAATATTGCCGACACAACAAAAAGTCAAAAATCGTTTTTCTACCACTCAACACGTAGAACAAGACCGCAAAATAGTCAAAAGCTCTCCGAGTAATATTTTTGAAGTTATCGAGTTTTTTAGTTCTCAAGACCCCAGTGGTCCCCTATAATCACGTATCTCAAAAACTAAGCAAGGTAGAGCGAAACGGACACAAATTTTGGATCAAAAACTATGACGATTTTTAAGGAACCCAACTAGGTCTAGGCCCATCGGGGTCTGGACCTATCGGGTCCGAACCCAATGGGGTCCTCAGATGTGTATAAACTAATGGTGTTTTCTTTTCTGGCAAAAATGTACCTTTTTTTTGCATTTCGCCCCGAAAATTATGTTTTTGTGTTCTTTTCTAAAAAAATGTCAACACTTATAAAGAATATCGTGTTCTTTTCTAAAAATGTCTGCCATATAAAGTGCAAAAAAATTGCACTTTTTACCCCGTAAAAAATCACGGGGTTGAAATTGCCTTATACAACAGCTGACTTTTTCTGTGTTGTTTTCCCAAAACAGCTGTTAAATAAATACAGGGCAGAGTATTGAGGTATGTTGTGTTCTATTCCAGTCAAATAAAATGCAATTTTTTGATTTAAAATAAATCTAATAAATTTAAAAACTAAAGAGAGCTCTTAAAAAGTGTTTTATTTTCACGTTGCCGAAGCAACAATTCTTTAAAACACTTTTTAACAGCACTCTTTAGTTTTTATAATTATTAAATTTATTCAAAGTTTTCTTAATAATTCAATTTTATTTTTTACTAATATAAAAAGACGAGAGGCTTTAAAAATTAATGTTTTTTACCGCGTCGGTTTATGTTACTAATTCAACTAAATGTTCTTAAATATTTTCTGCTATATGTAGGCATAAAAAATACCATAAAGAATTTGTCTACGTGACTATATAAAAAGGACCGTTACCTTAAATATATAAATAAGCAAAGGAAAATAAAGAAGAATGTTTTTGTATAAAAAAAGAGAGTATTGAAAGATAAATAAAAAAAAGTTATAATTGTAAATGTGTTTGTGCATGTTTGCAAATTTAAGAATATTAATGGGAAGTATCCCAATATTAATAAATGAATACAAATTTAACATTTAAATGATTTATGAAATTTAAATAAACAATAAATGTTAAGATAAATAAAAAAAAAAAATTATTATTAATTCTGATGAATTTCGGCGGTAACATTCTCCCCCTCGTAAATGAGTCCGTGGGGCGAGTTTACTCTTCATTATTGCCGACGTTCAAAACAGCTACTTTTGTCACCGGCCTATGCATTACACCAAACTGTGTCTTGACTGTCACCCTTCGCACCTGACCGTCTGCAGCTACCACGGTGTCGATGATTTTGCCTTTAGGCCAGCATCTTCTTGGAAGATTTTCATCAACTATGATGACTATTGCACCGATCGATACAGGTGGCACTTTAACAAACCATTTGCTTCTCCGGGATATTATTGGTACGTACTCCTTTACCCAGCGGCGCCAAAAGTGGTCGGCGAATGCTTGCGTTTGCTGCCATCGTTGACGTAAGTTTGCGCTGTCGTCGAAGAACGGTTTATAGCCATCACAAGACCCGATAAGTAAGTGGTTCGGAGTAATGGCGTCATCATCTTCATGTTCAACTGAAACAAATGTCAGCGGTCGGGAATTGATAATCGATTCGATTTCACACAGTGCGCTTTTTAAAGTTTCATCATTAAAATTTAGTGTGGGATACAGGCTGTATAGGATGTTTTTCACGGACCTAATGAGCCTTTCCCAAGCACCACCCATGTGGGGCGCACCTGGTGGATTAAAAAGCCATTTCGTTTTGTCGAATTTTGATGAAATATCGGAAAAATTTATTTGACTGACCTCATTTTGGAGGACTTTTTCGGCTGCTTTAAAATTTGTACCATTATCTGTGTACATTTCACGAGGCGTTCCACGCCTGGCAGCGAAGTTTCGTATACACAAAATACACGAACTTGTGTCTAAGCTGTGGGCTACTTCTATATGAATAGCGCGTACTGTAAGGCAGGTGAAAACCACTCCCCATCGTTTTTCTCTTCTTCTTCCAACGGTTACTACCAATGGGCCAAAAAAGTCTATACCGACAAACGTGAATGGGCGTTGAAATGCGCCTAGACGAGCCGCTGGTAATATTGCCATTTGCGGTGCCTTGGGGGCGGCAGAATTGTTTTTACATATTTGACATGAGCTACGTACCTTTTTGTACAGGACCCGCAGGCGGGGTATATAAAATCGACTTTTTATTTTGTTAATCACGGCTTCGTGAAAATGATGGTGAAAATCTTCGTGAAGTGAACGCACAATTAGAAATGTGACATGATGCTTTGCTGGCAGCACTATTTCGTCTTCGTGGTTGTTAAGACGTTGTGTTCGGCTGTGACATCTTATTATTTCATTATCGTCAAGATAAGGGTTAAGTTGGTATAACTTACTGGATTTTTCTACGCTTTCACGATGCTTTAAGTCATGAATTTCTTGGAGAAATTCGCTGCGCTGTGCTTCCTTTATTATAAATCGCTGTGCTTGTTGAACCATTTCGTATGTGATCGTATGATGAAAAATTTGTTTTTTATGCGCGACTTTTAGTTTTGCCAAATACAACATGAATGTTGCTACTGCTCGGTAGAGTCGTTTCCAGTTAGAAAAGTACTCAAAATTTATTATATTGTTATTTTTTGAGATTTTATCAATAACTAGCACATGACGTCTCATCTCAGAAGAATCCGATGGTCCTAAATCTTCACATGTGGGCCATTGGATTGGGTCATGTTTTAGAAATTCAGGGCCGTTGAACCACAAATCCATGTTTTTTCGCGTTGTTATTTTTGTTGCATAATCTGCGGGGTTCATTTTAGTCGGCACCCATCTCCATTGAGTAACGTTTGAATGTTCCAAAATTTCACCTACTCGGTGCATTACAAATTGTTGAAAATTTCTTGGGTCCACGCGTAACCATTGTAGCACGGTCTTGGAGTCCGACCACCAGTGCATTGAAGATATGCGTAAACGCTGAATTTTTTGTACTTTGTTCGCCAATCTGACGCCGATTAGTGCGGCTTGAAGCTCCATTCGAGGAATAGACAGTGGTTTAAGGGGTGCTACTTTGCACTTAGCAGCTACGAGGGTGACAGTGACATGGTCGCCTAGTTGTACTACCAGATAACTAACAGCAGAGTAGGCAAACTCGCCCGCGTCAACGAACGTGTGCAGCTGAATTTTCTCGGCGTTGCATAGCATTTGTGAATAGCACCTTGAGACCTCAACATTTTTGATGAGTGGGATTGTTGCTTTCCATTGGGTCCATTTTTCATTTAGAGATTCATTTAATGGATCATCCCACCCGATGCAAGAACGCCAGACATCTTGAAGTAAAATTTTGAGACCAATAGTGTGACATGACAAGAACCCCAATGGGTCAAAAATTGACATTAGAACTTGAAGGCACTCTCTTTTAGTCGGCACAAGATCGTCGTCAATTACATTGCGGCGTAGCCTTGCAAATCTGCAAATATATTTAAAAACGTCAGTAACTGGGTCCCAATACATACCTAAAACTTTTTCGGTAGCGCCCCATTGTTTGACATCTTGTGACGTCGATGAACCATCAGATAGTTGACTTAGAACGTAAGCGGAATTAGATGCCCAGTTGCGTATATGAAAACCTGCGGCAGCATGGATGTTTGCCACTTGTTTTGCTAAGTTGGCTGCACCTTCTTCAGTATCTTCGCTATCGATAAGGTCGTCTACATAGTGATGGTTCTGGATTGAGTCCACTGCGCGTGGAAATTTTGACTTGAAGTCTTCGGCATTTGTATCGCGTACATAGTGGGCAATACAGGGTGCGCAGCTTACGCCAAATGTTAACGCTTGCATTACGAATGTGCTTGGCTGATGCAAATTGTCATTTTTGTCCCACCATAAGAACCGTTGAGCGTGCATATCGCTTTCTCGTACATTTATTCTGTGGAACATTTCCGCGATATCGCCACAAATCGCAAATTTTCCTATGCGAAAAGCTAGGAGGATGTCCATGAGTGGATTCAGCAAGTCGGGCCCACTAAGCAAGAAATCATTCAAGGAGGTTCCATTTGATTTTGCGGCGGCGTCCCACACTAACCGAACTTTGTTGGGTTTATTGGGATTTAAAGTTATAAAAATCGGTAAATACACTTTTCCAACAGTGGTTGCTAATTCGGCCGGACTTAACTTTTTGGCGTATCCCTTTTCGATTAAATTATCGATTTGAGCTTGCATGCTCTGACGTAACGATTCATCTTTAATGAATTTTTTGTTAAGGCACATTAGCCGTCGAAAGGCATTAGCGTAACTCTCAGGCAGTTGCGCATCGTTGTTGTTTCTCCACAGTAAGCCAACTTCATATCGTCCGTCTACCTTTTTGCAAGTTGCTTTAAGCGTATTCATCGCATTGCTGTCTGCTGTAGATAGTAAAGCGGAAGACTTAGCTGCTTCTACGTTGAAATAACTTTTTACGAACTCGTGTAGCTCGTCGTAGCGTTTTTGGCACACACAAGTGTGTATGAACAATCTGTGCTCGGATAAGCATTTCATATTTCCCCCTTGAAGGGTCCAGCCAAGCCGTGTTTTTGTTGCTATTGGTTGTTGCCAACTTCCTTCTCGGATTTTTGTTGGAACAGCAAGTTTCCAATTGTTGGCACCAATTAAAATCATAGGCCTAGCGTTACAATAAGATTGTATTGGCAGATCGTTTAAATACGGGAACTTTTTAATAATTTCAGGCATATCAATTGTTTGTGACGGTAAATCCAAATGTTCGACTGTGTGAACGTCTGAAAGCACAAACTTGGTGTCATTGAGGACACTGGATACCTGAATTGATGTTCGAACAGATTCACTTTCATCACGCGTAGTTCCACCAGTCCATTTCAAACAAAGAGGATCGGCAACACCATTTAAATTTAAACTGTCAAATACACTGCGCTCTACTAAAGTGACGGATGACCCTTCGTCTAGAAAAGCAAAGGTATTAATAATGCTATCTTTTGAATGCAAGCGGATTGGCAAAATACGAAAGAATGGTCTCTCTTCGTCGCCGTTATTGTGTGCATTAATTTGTGCACTCCGCTGCGAATTTTCAATTTCATTTCTACTTACAGTTTGTGATGTTGACTGATTAGCAGCATTGGTGGCCTTGTGAAGTAGGGGATGGTGTCTGTACTTACAGCCCGATACGCC
The DNA here is from genome assembly GCA_963921195.1 of Pegoplata infirma. Lineage (NCBI taxonomy): Eukaryota > Metazoa > Arthropoda > Insecta > Diptera > Anthomyiidae > Pegoplata > Pegoplata infirma. The sequence goes on along the minus strand of OY992537.1, from coordinate 161,814,022 downwards.
GCATTCTTTGTTGGTATTACATTTTCGTTTGTGGTGATTGAGACACTGACGGCACAAATGGTTTGATTTCACGATGTCCCATTTTTCATTCAGTTGTAGTTGCTTGAATTTATCACACAGATGAACTTTGTGTGACTCGATTTTGCATACGACACACATTTTTGGCAAATTGTTATTGGCCTGAATATGAGTATTCACGGAGGCTCCTCCTTTACCAAATGTTGGTGTTACCACTTTACTAGCAGCTTCAGCTATACTGTAGAGCCATGCACTAAATGCTTTTAACGTTGGAACATTTACGTCTGTTGTTTGCATCGCCCAATTCAATTTGTGTTGATTTGGTAATTTGTCCACAAGCTCCTTCACTAACATGGGGTTGTTGAGATGTGACCCTAAATCGCACGACTCCATAGTTGCACAAATATTTTGTACATTAATCGCGTACTCAATAAGCCCCTCAAGCTTATCGCGCGGACATGACATTTGCTTTGCTTTATGTATAGCACGTTCCAAAATATGCTCCGGTCGGCCATAGCATAGACGAAGTGTTTTAATAATATCTGGCACTAACGAGGGCAAAAGCAATTTGCTTTTTACTAAATCTCTTGCTTTACCTTTTAGGCAGCCTTGGAGGCGCAACAAATTTTCAGCATCTGAAAATCCAGCAAGGGATGTGCTGTTCTGGAAGCTGGCAATAAAAATAGGCCACTCGTCTGGGTCACCACCAAATGGTGGCAATTCACGCGGTATGGAACGTCTGGCTGCTAGCTGTGCAGGTGTAGGGCCAGGCTGATGAGTATTAAACGCTGGTGCTGTATTTTGTATGCTGCTCACTGAAGGCATATGCGTCAATGTAAGATTCGCTTGATGATTTGAATTGACGTTGTTACAATTTAATTGTCCCGCAGACTGTTGGTAGCCGCTTTGCGACAAAATTTTATATTTACGATCTAAAAATTCTTTTTGAATTTTTATTTCCTCCTCCAATCGCTCCAGCTGTAGCATTTGCTGCCTTTGCAAACTATCAAAATTACTTTTAACACCTGTTGTTGTAATTTGTTCGTTTGCGTTCATTTGCATTTGCTGCTGTTGAAAATTATTAGGCATTGCTGTTGTAGAGTTTGCAGATAATCGAGATATTTCATAATCGCGATTACGATTAAAAAAATTGCCGTTAATCGCGATTACGATTAATCGAATTTTTTAAATAATTTGAGTTTCAATATCTTTAAAAAAAATCTTTTGAAATTTACATTTTAGAACGTTTTTTTAGGAACAAAAACTGTTATTTTAAAGAAATAAAATTAAAAGCTTTCGAACTTTCCCAGTAAAAAGTATTTGAGATTTAAGCACCACGGTCTCTTTTTTTAGTATATCATTGCGCTCGAGCGTCCTTGAGAATTTTTAGTTAAGATTTTTTTAAAACTTATAATTAAAATTCTTTGTTGATAAAATTTCATACATACTTTAATTTTTGAAATCTTTAACTCTTTTAAAATGATCAAAAAGATTTTTGAAGAAAAATACTAGATTTTCTTACATCTTTATTGCGATTAAATAAACTCTACAAAGAGTTCTTCAATCAGCGCTAAAAAGTGACATGATTTGACTGGTTCTTAATAGCTTTTTATCTCTGCTACTAAAGAGTACTCTAAACTGTGACTGATTTGGACTCGCTCTTTGGATCATGATTTCTTTCCAAAGCTGCTTCCAGTTTACCAAAATTTCTGCGGGGTCGTGTCAAAATACCTGCCGATGGCATCATTAGTCAACCAGCGGTCAAAGTATGAAAAAATTAAGTTTTTGACAAAACTTCATATGCAAATTTGTTGACCAAAGGCTTTTGAGTATATTTTAAAAACAAAACTCTTTAAAATTTACTGGGATCAGAATTTAAATTTTACCTTAAATTTGAATGACTTTTACGAGAAAAGGAAAGAAAAATCGCAAACAAGTTAAATGAACCATGGGTCAACCCATCAAAACTATCCGGTCTACTTAACATTCCAGAATCAATGATTTTTGTTTGAAATTGTCCCGAAAGTAATCGTTTTTAACACTAATTTAGTTTTTTGACAAATAATTTTAATAGAAACTTTAAAATTGGTTTCAAAAAATTTTGAAACTGATTTAAATTCGTTATAAAAACAGTTTATTTCATAGAAAATTTTTAATCGTAATCGCATGATTTTTTTGTCGATTACGATTACGATTAATTGGTGCGATTAATCGCGATTACGATTACGATTTTAATCGTTTTGCAAACTCTATGCTGTTGGTTGTGCTGCGTATGCATATGAAGGAATTGTAATTGTATTGGTGTTCATACCAAATAAATTTGTTGTTGGCGGTAGCCTTTGCATTCCCGCTGTTGCCGTTACCATATATTGATGTGGCGCTGTATAAAACTGCTGATGCGTTACCATCGTGTTTGGCACGGTCATAGCGTTGAAATATGGAATACCTGTTGAAGTTAACACTGGAGGTGCTGCGGTAGTTACTACGACTGGTGGTGCGGTTGTTGCTGTTGCGGTTGTTAATGGTGACGATGATGAGCTCGGAATAGCCTCAAAGCCAGTTGCTTGGTTTGTAGCAGCAGCGGCTGATGGTGTTTGGCCACATAAATCGCAGCTCCAACTGTAGTCTGCCACATTGCTGTCTACTCCTACGCATCCATAGTGATACCATGTATCGCATTTATCACATAACACCATTCTGTCGTCGTCCAACTCTTTGCATTTTTTGCAATTGTGTTGAGTTGCATTTGTTTCCGACATTTTGCGGTAATTTTCACAAATAAACTTTTTTAATTTATTTTATTTAAAAACGTAATTAATTTTTAAAGAATTGTTGCTTCGGCAACGTGAAAATAAAAACACTTTTTAACAGCACTCTTTAGTTTTTATAATTATTAAATTTATTCAAAGTTTTCTTAATAATTCAATTTTATTTTTTACTAATATAAAAAGACGAGAGGCTTTAAAAATTAATGTTTTTTACCGCGTCGGTTTATGTTACTAATTCAACTAAATGTTCTTAAATATTTTCTGCTATATGTAGGCATAAAAAATACCATAAAGAATTTGTCTACGTGACTATATAAAAAGGACCGTTACCTTAAATATATAAATAAGCAAAGGAAAATAAAGAAGAATGTTTTTGTATAAAAAAAGAGAGTATTGAAAGATAAATAAAAAAAAGTTATAATTGTAAATGTGTTTGTGCATGTTTGCAAATTTAAGAATATTAATGGGAAGTATCCCAATATTAATAAATGAATACAAATTTAACATTTAAATGAATTATGAAATTTAAATAAACAATAAATGTTAAGATAAATAAAAAAAAAAAATTATTATTAATTCTGATGAATTTCGGCGGTAACAGTGTGAGTTAAACATTTTAAAAATGCATACCCTAAAATGGCAAACATTTTTTTTCAGAAAAGAAAACACCATAAGTTCAAAAAAAATAATATTTAGTTAACTAATTATTAGCAAAACATTTTTGCTAACTTTAGCAAAAAAATTGTGGGTTCAAAATCAGCAAATTTTCTTGTAGGTTTACAAGCTTTTTTTTGCTAACATTACAGTTTTTTTTTTCGAGTGTACTTGTAATTCGAAGATGTCATTTGGAAATCTAAGATTCTACTTGTAATTCGAATACTCCATTTGTAATTCTAAGATTCCAATTGTAATTCCAAGATTCCAATTGTAATCCGTAAAAGATCAATTGTAATTCGTAAAGGATCAATTGTTTTCGAATTATAATTGGAATATTCGAATTACAAATGAAATCTTCGAATTACAATTGATCTTTTATGAATTGGAATTGATCTTTTACGAATTATAATTGATCTTTTACGAATTACAATTGATATTTTACGATTTACAATTGATCTTTTTAAAATTACAATTGATGTTTTACGAATTACAATTGATCTTTTACGAATTACAATTGATCTTTTTCGCATTACAATTGATGTTTTACGAATAACAATTAATCTTTTACAAATTACAATTGATCTTTTACGTATTACAATTGATCTTTTACGAATTACAATTGATCTTTTACGAATTACAATTGATCTTTTACGAATTACAATTGATCTTTTGCGAATTACAATTAATCTTTTTGGAATTACAATTGATCTTTTTCGAATTGCAATTGATCTTTTACGAATTACAATTGATATTTTTCGAATTACAATTGATATTTTACGAATTACAATTGATCTTTTTTGAATTAAAATTGATCTTTTACATTTTCAATTGATCTTTTTTGAATTACAATTGATCTTTTACGAATTACAATTCTTTTTCGAATTGCAATTGATCTTTTACGAATTACAATTGATATTTTTCGAATTACAATTGGAATCTTCGAATTACAATTGGAGATTTCGAATTTCAAATGGAATCTTCGAATTACAAATGAAATTATCGAATTACAAATGTAATCTTCGAATTACAAGTAGAATCTTCAAATTACAATTGATTTTTTACAAATTACATCTGTAAATGGTGTAGTTTAGATCTTTTTTTATTGTTTAACTAAAACAAATGACATTAATAAAACAACTTTAATCTTTTTCCAATTTTTCTTTTTAGCCAAAAATTAACTTCACCAAAGTGGAATCATTTCAAAGGTGTCCGTTTACGTTGGAAAGACAAAATACGTTTAAACAATGTCATCTGGAGATGTTGGCATATGCAGTGTAAGTAGACATTTACAATTTTCTATTTCTATTTAATATTCAAAATAGAAATTAAATATTGTTGGTAAATTTAATATCAATATGATTTGGATTTTTACTTTAAAAGTTAAGTTTAAGTTTACGCTGTTCCAACCTAAAGCCTTTTGGGAATTGAAATGAAGTTTTTCAAATATTTAAATTGTCGTATGTGCTTAAAATGATACAATTGATAACATTTTTTGGTATTTCCAAATTTTTTTTTGTATTTTTAATGCAGTTTGGTGACTTTGAGCCTAAACAGAACAAGCAAGGCACGCAGATGATTGCCTTTGTTAGAGAAAATATGACTGAAACATTAAAGGTGGACACCCAAAAATTTAAATTTTTGGAGCTCAATTTTATTTGGAAACAAGTAAAAAAGTTAAATTCGGCCTTGCCGAATATAGTGATACGCTCCACAATTTCTAAAAGATTATTGCAAAAAACTTTATTAAAAAGGAAATTACTTTTGAAATTTTTTTTTTTTTTTGAAAACAAATTTCCGTGAAAAAAAATTGGTAAAAAAAATCTATGATTTTTTTCTTTTTTTGTCAAAAAATATGTTCGTACTTGTTTAAATACCATTTGGTGTTCAATTATGTTCATATATGTAAACCAGCAGCCAAATTAAAGCATTTTGTATTTTTAGGTTATGTTGAATGTACTAAAATTTTTGAGGTGCCCTTACATTTTTGTTCATAACTTTCGAACCGGAAGTTCTCTCAGGAGAACTTCCAATAAATATATTAAGTTTCAGTCATCTCCGTGTAATATTTGGCCGTGATCACCTTTCCACAGACAGACAGACGGACATCGCTAGAATATCTTAAAATCGATCGGGGATAATGAATATATATGGGGCATTCCATGTTAAATCGGACACTGAATAATTTTTTTTTAGATTTTCCCAATTTGTTGACAGTTCTTAGTACCCTTCTAAAACTCCTTCGGGGTAAATTTTCAGATTCTTTTGATGACCCGTTCAAAAGATATCGAATTTTTAAAAATTGGTATGTAGTTTGTTCCTTTACTCAAACTTCTTTTACGCATAACTTCTTCAATAATGGTCCAAATTGCAATTTTTTTTTTTCAAAATTTTTGTTTTTTTTACGTACTTAAAAAAAAAAAACAAAAATTTTCTTAAAAGTGCTCTAGCATGCGATTTTTAAGTTTTAAAATTTAAATCCCATTTTTGAAAATGTTTGTACTCTTTGATTTTTTTGAAATTTTTTTGTGTAAAACTTCTATCGATTCTACAAATTTTTTGCCCAGGAGGATCGTGGGATAACGATTATTACTATTTTTTAAAATTTTTTGAAAAAATTTTATTGTAATTTTCCAATCTTAAAATCATTTCTACTGCTCCAATGGTGCGTCATAGAGGGGTCCTTTATAAGACCGACCCCCATTCATTTTTACGTCTTAACATTTCTTTGGAACAAACTAATACCCTATCTCCAATTTCTAAGGGGGCTCCCACACAAAACGACATTTTTTAAAATTTGCTCGAACCGCTCTAACTGCCCAGGCACTATTACCCTTAGAGCAACAAAATGTATGACCGACCAACAATATTTTTTTAGTCCAAACATTTTCTCTGAACACACTTACCCTCTATCGTTAACTGTTAATGCGGTCCCCATACATTTTATTTTTTGTAAATTTGTTTTATTTAATCAGCTTCTACCGGTCCAATGGTGCGTCCGAGAGCGGTCATTAGTGAGACCGACCCCCATTTATTTTTACCCTACAACATTTTTTTAAAATATACCTACGCCCTATCTCCACTCCCTAAGTAGGTTCCCATACAAATAACTGTTGGAGCAAATTTTATAAAAATTTAATTTTGTATGGGAGCCTATTTAGGGAGTGGAGATAGGGCGTAGGTATATTTTAAAAAAATGTTGTGGGGTAAAAATAAATGGGGGTCGGTCTCACTAATGACCCCTCTCGGACGCACCATTGGATCGGTAGAAATATTGTGGGTCGGTCATACATTTTATTGCTCTAAGGGCACTCGTAAAGCAGTTAGAGCGGTTAAAGCAAATTTTAAAAAATGTAATTTTGTGTGGGAGCCCCCTTAGAAATTGGAGATACGGTAATAATTTGTTCCAAAGAAATGTTTAGACGTAAAAATTAATGGAGGTCAGTCTAAAAAATGACCCCTCTACGACGCACCATTGCACGGTGGTCAATTCCGGCCAAAAATCAATAACTTCTTTATTTCTGCATGTAAACAGCTCAAATTTAATATTCGAATTAAGAATAACATATCTGATACTTTGCCCAAATATTGGACCCACAAATACAGTGGTTGGCCAAATAATCATGGACGTCCCAAATGTATCAAACATGTCTGCATATAAACAGCAATAATTTAATATCCGAATTAAGAATAATATATCTGATCTCTTTTCAAAACTTTGGACATATAAATATAGTGGTTGGCCAACTAAGCATGGACGTGTCAAATGTATCAAACTAATTAAGGTGGGGGTTGAAACTAAAAGAAACTGCCATAGTGTTAGCAATTTTTTAAAAAATTATATACGCAATACTTTTTAATTCTGTTTTTTTATTTGAAACTAGCTATACCCGGTCCGCGTTGCTGGCCCTAAGAAAAAAACTGTTTTATATTGCATTTTAATTTAAATATAGTGTCGGACAAAATTAAAGCACATGTCCGGGTCCAGCTAGTAACCTTTGGTTCCACCCTCGGTTAGCACTATATATAGAGAAATATCAACAAAATCGGTTCAGCAGTTTTTGCATGATTTCGAAACAGACAGACATAACGTTAAGTATAGTACAAAGGGGCGTGTCATTTAACGCATTTTTATCGAATCATGATAGTCTTAAGTTCCATGCTGCATCCTCGATTAGTACTATCTGAGCTGCAAATTTCTGTGATTGCGAAAGAGGAGGAAATAACTTTTTATTTATGAAAAATGGGAGTGACATTTTATACCCTTTTGCCGAATGGCGCTCTACATATGACCTACAGTTCCCGCTCGGTTAGTTCTATCAGTAGTGACAGATTCGGCTTATCCGTTTTTGCATGATTTTAAAACAGGCAGATGTAACGTTCAGTATAAAACAAAGGGGCGTGGCAATTTACTCCTCTTTGTTCAACCGTAGGCGGTATAGTACAAAGGACGTTGCAAGTTTGATTCCATTTTCCAATAACGATCTTATATGTATGGTCTACATATGCACTTGGTTAGCACTGTATGTAGTGAAAATGTAAAGAGAATCGGTTCAGCTGTTTTTGCCGAAACAGGCAACAACGTCCATTATAGTACAAAGGGGCGTGGCATCTTACGCCCCTTTTCCAATCGTAGTATAACATGGCATATTGTTCCGCACTCGGTTAACACTATCAGTGCTAAAAATGTAATTAAAATCGAATCAACAGTTTTTGCGTTATTGCGGAGCATGCAGAAATAACATTCAATTCAATACAAAGGGGCATGGCATTTTCCGTCCATTTGTCCGATCACGCTCTTATTTGACACATAGTTAGTACTTGGTTAGTACTATCGTTGGTTTAAATTTCATCAAAATCGGTTCATCCGTTTTTTATATATAGATGTCATTAGTGGTGCAATGTAAAAATTAGATTTTGCCCACCCCTCCGCCCACGGCAAAAATGCAAGGCATTTTACGCCCATTTGTCCGATCACGCTCTAATTTGGCATATAGTTAGTACTCGGTTAGTACTATCTTTGGTTTAAATTTCATCAAAATCGGTCCATCCGTTTTTTATATATAGATGTCATTAGTGGTGCAATGTAAAAATTCAATTTTGCCACGCCCCTCCGCCCATACGCAAAAATTCATAAATCTGACCGCACAGTGTTACTCCCTGGACTATTCTGAATATTCCCTGAAAATTTCATCAAGATCGGTCCAGCCGTTTTCGAGTCCATACGGAACATACATACATACATACATACACACATACATACACACATCCATTTTTATATATATAGTAGAGTGTCCCTTATTTTGGAAATGTTGGAAATCTTGAGACGGTACCCGCTCATTTTTTTCCTTTTGACTTAAAAATAACTCAGGAAAAATTTTACGCCCCTAGGACCACGCCTTCCCTACGCGACGGGCCCTTAAAGAGCGGGGCCTAAAAAATCATTTTTCCATACAAACCAAAAAATTTTTTTTTTGATTTTTAATTTTTTTGTTATTATTTATTATATTACTTGGTTTGCTTATTCACAACAAAAAATTTGATTTTGGTGGGATAAGTCTTTCAGCGCTAAAAAATTTTTCGCAAAAAAAAATTTTGAGCCGCCGGGGTCCTACAGTAAAAAATTTTTAAAAAATATTTTTTTTTAGTTTTGACCAGCAACGGTTTTAGCTGCTATGTTGCTTTAAATGATATATATTCATAAAAAAATATTTTTTGTATCTGTGACATCTTAATCGTGTTCTAAAAAAGGGGAAAAAATGCATTGATGATTTTTTTCGATACACGATAAAAATGTCACAAATATGAATAATATTTTTTTTGGAATATATATCATTAAAAACAACATAAAAACTAAAACCATTGCTTTTCAAAACTAAAAAAAAATATTTTTTAAAAATTTTTTACCGTAGGATTCCTACGGCTCAAAATTTTTTTTTTCGAAAAAGATAAAGATGTCACAGATATGAATAATTTTTTTTTTGGAATATATATCATTTAAAGCAACATAGCAGCTAAAACCGTTGCTGGTCAAAACTAAAAAAAATATTTTTTAAAAATTTTTTACTGTAGGACCCCGGCCGCCCAAATTTTTTTTTTGCGAAAAATTTTTTAGCGCTGAAAGACTTATCCCTCCAAAATCAAATTTTTTGTCGTGAATAAGCAAACCAAGTAATATAATAATTAATAACAAAAAAATTAAAAATCAAAAAAAAATTTTTTTGGTTTGTATGGAAAAATGATTTTTTAGGCCCCGCTCTTTAAGGCCCCGTCGCGTAGGGAAGGCGTGGTCCTAGGGGCGTAAAATTTTTCCTGAGTTATTTTTAAGTCAAAAGGAAAAAAATGAGCGGGTACCGTCTCAAGATTTCCAACATTTCCAAAATAAGGGACACTCTAATATATAGATATTAATAATCGTAATGTTTTTAAAAGTTTAAAAGACAAAGAATTGCCAGGGTTTCCAGTTAATTGTGGAATGCTATTTTTTAAAGGACAAAATGGACGCAGTTGTACAGCAAAAACAACTAAACCGATTTTGATACATTTTTTTTTTTTTGGATTTGTGGATTATTTAATTTTCTAATACTTATCGTGACAATTTTTAAAATTTGACCTAATTAATATTTGAATGAAATAAGAAATTGAAGTTTTTCTATTTTTTGAGTTTACGTTAGCATATCTTCAACCAAAATCAAATTTTTTTCCAAAAAAATGGCCACGTTAAGTGCTTGAAAATTTAATTATCTACAAATCAAAAAAAATATCATCAAAATCGGTTTAGTAGTTTTTGCTGTAAAAATGCAGCCAATTTTTCCCTTAAAAAAAACACACGATTAACTGGCAACCCTGAAAATTCTCGTTGACCAAATTTTGTGTTATGCAATTTTTCAAAATGCTAAAATTTTCTTTCTTTCAAATGAAAAAACAGAATTAAATAATACTACTATTACGTATTTATTTTTTTAGCTGTTTAAAAATTGCTAACATTATGGGTGTTTTTTAGTTCCAACCCCCCTTAAACCACATTTTTTTTATTTCGTCTTTTTTTAAGTTTTTTTTAACGCAAATCTATGGGTTTTAAGTTAGTATCTATTCACATTCCCTATTTTGGTGGAGTTTTTAGGTTTAAAAAAGTCCACCATTTGTAAAAAATGAGTCCACTAAAAATGCTCTGGTTTAAAGAATCGGTAAAAGTAGGGGCTGAAATTTAAAATACTTACTTTTAATAGTTAAAAGTACAAACTGCTTTTTATAGCTAACCTCTAATAGCCTCTAATTGATTTTTATGGTCTTTCAAAATTTATTACTTTTAGAGTTTTTTTGTAATTTTTATCTAATTTTCATACACATCACTTTGAGACAAAAACGCACACAAAATCAGCAAAAACCACATGGAATGATTATCTACTATAGGAATTAAAAATCCATGTCCGAACTTACAAAAATAATGTGAAGAAAAATGCATAGCCAACTTTTATTGAAAACTAAAATATACATTTTAAAAAAGCTGAAATGAGAAGCAAAAAATACTCAACTTTGCACCACTATGGACAATAATATAGTGTTACAAAGCCCAAAAAAAGATTTAAATTGTATGTTTTGAAGTATTAGCTATAATATAGCATCAAAAGTTCATCAAGATTTAATAAAAAAATAAAATGATTTTTGGCCGGAATTGACCACCGTGCATTGGAGCAGTAGAAATGATTTTAAGATTGGAAAATTACAATAAAATTTTTTTCAAAAAATTTAAAAAAATAGTAATAATCATTATCCCACAATCCTACTGGGCAAAAAATTTGTAGAATCGATAGAAGTTTTACACAAAAAAATTTCAAAAAAATCAAAGAGTACATACATTTTCAAAAATGAGATTTAAATTTTAAAACTTAAAAATCGCATACTAGAGCACTTCTAAGAATTTTTTTGGATTTTTTTTTTAAAAGCACGTAAAAAACAAAAATTTTGAAAAAAAATTGGCAATTTGGACCATTATTGAAGAAGTTATGAGTAAAAGAAGTTTGAGTAAAGAAACCAACTACCAATTTTTAAAAATTCGATATCTTTTGAACGGGTCATCAAAAAAATCTGAAAATTTACCACGAAGAAGTTTTCGAAGGGTACTAAATACTGTCAACAAATTAAAAAAATCTAAAAAAAAAAATATTCAAAGTGTCCGATTTCACATGGAATGCCCCATATACTTTATGGGGCCCAGACCGATATTTCGATGAGTTACAAACGGAATGACAAACTTATATATGGGGCATTCCATGCCAAATCACTCACTTTTAGGCCCGAACCCCTTCGATTAATTTTATTTTTGGATATGTTTTAGTACGTATTAAATGCAACTTGTAGCCAAATTTTCAGCCTTTTATACCAAGGTGGTGTTGAGTAATCAATTTTTCAAAATGGCGATTTTTTCCAAAAAATGAAAAAATTTAAATTTTCAATCAATTTTGACCAATAAAAAATATAGATATATTAAAAAAAGATGGACAACATTTTGTTGGTAGTTAAATGTAGTTTTAGAAAAAAAATATGAAAAAATTATTCGAAGTAATTATCACTTGTTTTTTATCGTATAAAAATTAAAATCGACTTTTTGAAAAAGTCCGAAACCTTCGATTTTTTTTTAAAAATGTCAAAAAATTCTACTCTAAATTACGCAACTTTTAAGCCATAATTCGAGATGTGATCGTAATTCTTTCTATTTTTATTCAAATTTTGAAAATTGCACTTTTTTTTTTTTACTCTGGTTTATTTTATATGGTGCTCCAAAAAAAATAATTTGGTAAATATTGACCGTAACTTCCCCTAGATATATTAACTTGGGTGTAAAAATACGTCTCAGAAAATTTTAGGATGATCGGACATGGGTAAGGCGTGCCGCATCGGCTTTGAAGTTTGAAAATCGGATTACAAGGGAAAATATGCATTTTTTTCTGTTTTCTTAATTTTTTTGGTGTTTTAAGTTAATTTTGAATTCAAATGGTTACAGAATTGAAATGTAGAGTAAAATGTCTCTCTATTAAGGTCATAAAAACCGAAATCGGTTTAAAATCAGCCAAGTTATTACAACTTCCCCAGGCATCTAACGTGTGGCAGACAACTTGATTAATCAATACAATCCGATTTTTGAAATTCATTGAAATTTTCTACTGTAATAACATTTTTTTATTCTTCAAGTTCAAATGTTATTAGATTACAAGTATTTTTCATATTGTGTTTTGCTAACATTTTTTAAATTAGTGCTAAAAATGCCTGCATTTTCCACACCCTTTTGAAATATCTATTTTAAAAAAAAAAATATTTTTTTTGTTTTAAAATTTGGAAAAGTCAAAAAAATATTACACTGAAACATGAATAATGAAAAAATGTTATTACAGTAGAAAATTTCAATAAATTTAAAAAAAGGGCCTCGTATTTTTTAATCAAGTTGTATGGCACACGCTAGATGCCTGGGGAAGTTGTAATAACTTGGCTGATTTTCAACCGATTTTAGTTTTTAGTACCTTATTAGAAAGGCATTTTACTCCACAACATAATTCTGTAATCACTTGAATTAAAACTTAACTTAAAATACCAAAGAAATTGCGAAAACAGAAAAAAATTCATATTTTTCCTTGTAATCCGTTTTTTAAACTTCAAGGACCATGCTAAGCGCCTTACACATGTCCGATCGTCCCAAATTTTTGTGAGACGTATATTTACCTCCAAATGAATATATTTAGGGTAAGTTAGGGTCAGTATCTACCATTTTTTTTTTTTTTGAGCTCCATATAAAATAAATCAGAGCCAAAACATAAAAGGTGCAATTTAAAAAATTAAAAAAAAAATAGAAAGAATTGTGATCACATCTCGAGTTATGGCTTAAAAGTTGCATAATTTAGAGTAGAATTTTTTGACATTTTTAAAAAAAAATCGAAGGTTTCGGACTTTTTCAAAAAGTCGATTTTAATTTTTAAACGTCAAAAAATAAGTGATAATTACTTCGAATAATTTTTTAAAATTTTTTTTCTAAAACTACATTTAAATACCAACAAAACGTTGTCCAACTTTTTTTAAAATATCTATATTTTTTACTGGTCAAAATTGATTGAAAATTTAAATTTTTTAATTTTTTGGAAAAAATCGCCATTTTGAAAAATTGATTACTCAACACCACCTTGGTATAAAAGGCTGAAAATTTGGCTGCAAGTTGCATTTAATACGTACTAAAACATATCTAAAAATAAAATTAATCGAAGGGGGTCGGGCCTAAAAGTGAGTGATTTGGCATGGAATGCCCCATATACCCTCTATCACTAAGTGGAGGGTATAAAAATCACTAAAGGCCAATTGTCCGATAAGACTAAATAAAACTATTTTCGATATTTTGTGCAAAAAAAGAGCATAATTTTGGGAATTAGAAATGTTTTTAAAAATGTCGAAAATCAAATATTAATTGCAAAAATAATTTTCTTTCGATTGCAAAAAATGGTAAAAATAAATGATTTTTTTATAAAAATATGACAGCATTGCAATGTCATACATGGGAAATTTCATTAAGATTTTGTTGAAATCGTTTGAGGTGGAAAAGGTACTAAATCGGTCCTGGGAGTACTGCGGTATTTTGGAGAATGAAAACGTAGATAAAAAAGTACTACTTGTAGAACTTGCTTTTCCATTTCTGTTTTAAACAGAACCATCACGCACATTTTATACAAATTTAACAGTTCAGAACCGTGCGCTGTCAAATGTCATTGCTCCACACAACAGTAATGTTTCACCGTACTCATTATTTGCAGCTCCTACACTGAAAAAAAAATATAACAGCAAACTTATAAAACAACAATTACAGAAAATATGTGTTTCGTTTACAAAATACAACAAGATTTTTACAAGTGTTCGATATAGTAGTTAGTATTTAAAGACTTAAAAACTTTGGGACGACACAATGCGAATTCTCTAAATTGTTTATTGACTCACTAGGTGTAACTAACTAGTAATGTAAACTAAATAATAAAAACTAATATTGGGCTTTTTATCTTTTATAAATTATAAATCATTGTGTTGTTATTTATTTGTTATTAAATTAATAACTGCTGCTCCTCTTCAAAAATTTGTGATAATTTTGTTTACATAGAATTTTCAAATCTAACACGAGTCTGTTTTAAATTTTTATTATTTTACACTCAAAAAATTCCATAGGTAAATATTGAAAACTAATAAATGTAACTATAAAATATGATAAATATTTAACAAAACAAATTATAAAAATTACTATAGTCAGTTTTAGCTTTCTTTTTTTTGCATTTCTTTCGAAGACTGTGTTTAAAATTAAAACACAGATAGCGGTGTGCACTATCTGTGATGCACATATTAATAAAATCTGTTTAGCTGCATAATCTTACGAGGGAGGTCTTTCAGAGAACATCCATCGATTGTCCTGAAACTTGTATATGAGAAAGAGGGGAGAAAAATAAAAGTTACCTGTTTTTTATTAGCTGCCCAATCTCATATTTAGCGGGTCAAAGTGGAGGGGGAATGCGATTTTTTTTAGTTTTTGACGATTTTTCACTTATAAAACTTAAAAAAACAGCAATTGTAATTTTGTTCAAGAAAATCTTCGAAGTTTTTTATCAAAGTGTTAATTTTTTTAATTACGTTGTTATTAAATAATTTTTTTTTTTTGGAATTAAAAAACTTTAATTTTTTTTAAAGAGGATTACTAAATATTTTTGTAAAATAAGCAAAATAATCTGCCGAGTTCTGTTATTTTCTTTAACTAAATAACAGAGAATTTAGGAAAAATATATATTTTAGCAGAAAAACCTGCTAAAAGTTTGCTTATTCAAACTAAAAGTTGTTTTACAGATTTTTCGACACAGTTTTTCTTCTGAGTGTAAGTATCACTTTTGTTAGGGATTGTCTCACTAGTGACATGTCACTGGACATGCCCCTTAGGAACACATCACAGCTGTACCCACCATTTTCCGAACATAAAAATTTTGTAAAAAAAATCATAAAAGCGTTTTTAATGAATTTTTTACTCCAAAACGCCAAAAAAAAAACATTTTGTGAAAGTTTTCGAAATTTAGAAAATTTTTCAAATTTTTTTTCTCCTTTTAAATACTTGTTATTCTAAAACGCAAACGAATTGTCAAACTCATTTTTTGTCCGGGACTTCAAAAATTAAAAAAAAAAAAAATTCAGGACTTTTTTAAAATTTATGAATTTTTTTTTTCTAAAATTATTTTTGATGAAATGTGTCTGGGACTTAGAAAATTTTTAAATTTTGTTCGACACTTGATAAAAATTGGAAAATTTGGTTTTGTCCTATTGTCTCCGGTCACGGGATAAGTTTTTTTTGAGAAAGTTTAGGGATAAGTCCAATTATCATCTGTCACGTGATAGGTATTTTAGTGATATGTCCTATTTTCACTAGTCACATAATAGGTGATTTCGGATCGAGAGACACACTTTTCCTGCAGGGAAGTAATATACATAACTTGGTAATGTATTATATAATTAAAACCCGTGAGATATACCCTCTATCACTAACAATAAGTGGATCAATTGT
The DNA here is from genome assembly GCA_963921195.1 of Pegoplata infirma. NCBI lineage: Eukaryota > Metazoa > Arthropoda > Insecta > Diptera > Anthomyiidae > Pegoplata > Pegoplata infirma. Next base: position 161,798,014 of record OY992537.1, on the reverse strand, counting down.
AATTCGTAAAAGATCAATTGACTTTTTCGAATTACAAAGATTTCAATTTGAACTACAGTTGATATTTTTGGAATTACAATTGATTTTTACGAATATTAATTAAACTTTTTCGAATTAAAATTGATCTTCATCGAATTACAATTGATTTTTTTCGAATTACAACTGATGTTTTACGAATTACAATTGATCTTTTGCGAATTACAATTGGAATTTTCGAATTACAAATGGAATTTTCGAATTACAATTGGAATTTTCGAATTACAAATGGAATTTTCGAATTACAGATGGAATCTTCGAATTTCAAATAGAATCTTCGAATGGAATCTTCGAATTACACAAATGGTTTAGTTGGTGTTTGTTTTTGCTAAGTAGCTGTTAAACAGTTAATATAGTTATTTATAATAGTTGTTGTTAGGCTTATTAAATTTTTTTTCTATTTTTTTGCAAAGTTAATTGTTATTATTTTAGAGGCTTTTTTTTCTTATCGGCTTATCTTCAAAATAATTTTCTTTTTGCAATTTTTAAATACACCGTACATCTATATACATATGTATATAAAAATATTAGGGAGACATACCGACTGACAGATCATAATCATCGCCCAGCCCAAACCCCTGAAGTTAGAAATTTTAAATTTTGATTTTAGGATCTTCCAGTGAACTAAAAAAAACACATTCTAATAAAATTAGTTTTCTTCCCCATCATTATGTTTATGTTTTTTGAACTTTAGTAATATCATTTACTCATTATTTTAATTATTTTTTTTTAAATACACGCTCACAAAAGGGTCTGAAGTGTAGACCCCCTGGGTCTAAGTGCAAGGTTTTGAAATCCTTTTGACATAAAAACGTTTCATTTGCTTAACAAAAATGCAAAAAAAGACTGTAACAATGGCTTTTTAAAGGTTGGTTTAGTTTTTTAAGAGGGAACTTTTTTGCCCCTGATCCGATTTTGCCCATTTCCGAACATAACCGGCCTATGACTATGAGACATATCCGTGCCAATTTTCAGGAGTCTAGCTCTTTTATTTTGGACTGAATCGTTTTTTTTTTTTTTTTTTAATTTAACCAATACTCAGGGGATGCCCACTAATCATGCAGTGCACTGTATTGATCAGGAAAATATGGTATGGGAAAAAGGAAAGAGGGACTAGTGTTTGTAGATATTTGATTTAAATTTTTCTTAATTGTAAGTAACAGGGAAGACTTCTGCGGGAAGTTTGTTCCACATACGAATCGTACGACTAAAAAACAAATTTTCTCTGTAATGCGTTGTACGAAACACAGGACAATCAAATAAATTACTAATAAATAAATACTCGGGCTCGAGAAATAAGTTTACTTATCTCAGATGAGCACCTCCCATGGTAATATCGATAGAAAAGTGTCACACAACCCACATTCCGACGATGCTCTAATGAATCAATAGAGTTGGATACACTACTGTCATTGATAAGCTTCACCGCCCTCCCCTGAACACGGTCCAAAAGTTTCAGAATAGACACTTACATAAGCCCCTGTCCATATATGAGAGTTGCATTCCATTTTCGGCCGGATATAGCTTGTATAAATAGCAAGGAGATCGGATGGAGTGAAGTAAGTCATGTACCGTTTCAGAAAACCAAGACACTTGAATGCTCTTTCGACACTTGAAATACGTGTTTACGGACATCACACTGTATTCTAATGCCCCGAACATCAAGAGTATCCAATTCCTCAATACCTATACCATCCATAGCTACAGATGAAAATTTTAATTCCACAGCTTGTATGTGGGTTTACATACAACATTGGGTCTTGCATGCATTAAAATCGACCTTATTTGCGCGACCCCACTCGGAGATTGTGGAAAGATTTTCATTGAGTGTGTCATTCATAAAAAGTACTTAAAAACAGCTTGGCTTGTGATTGAATGAAAACGAATGACAAATGTTGCTGTCATCTGCAAAAGAGTATATATGATTGAAGGTCTGACCAAGAAGGTCATTAATAAAAAATAAGAAAAAGGGTAGGAGAAAGAACAGAACCTTGCGGAACCCCTGAATTTAGCTGAAACTCGTTTGATGAGACCCCATCACAAAAGAACACGTATAGTGCGGTCTCTGAGAAAACTCGTTATAAATCGAGAGACGACATTACCGACACTAAAAGCAACTAGCTTACTCACGAGTGCCCCGTGCCTCACACGATCGAACGCCTTGGAAATATCTAGAGCAGAGCTTCTCACTAACTTTTGCTTTGCGACCCCTTTTCAATATTTCAAATTTTTCGCGACCCTTGCCCTCAGTTTTTGTAAAAACCTGAAGTAATGAAAAAATTTGGAAACCAAATTCAGAAGCAGCATTGAAAGATTAATTGAAACCGTGTGGTCAGATCCCAGACACATACCAAAAATTTCAAGTAAAAAACTTCTACAAAATGAAAAAAACACAATTTTTGTGAACTATGACCTCAATTTACTCAAAAATTTGGAAACCAGGTCCCGAACTACGGCATTTTATATCGAAACTTACTGTCGTCATCCATTTTTTATTTCCGAAAATAAAAGAAAAATACCAGTTTAACCTGATCAGAAATGAAGAAATGTTTACCAGAAAAGCATTTAATGATTGTTCTTTCTTCAAAAATATCACCAACAAAGCTCTTAAAAATGCACAAGAATACGTTTTTGTGAACTTTGCCTTTCATTTTCTCAAAAACCTAACGTACTTGAAACACAGATTCGAATCAGCATCGAAAAATTAATAGAAAACGAACTGTCAGATCCCAGACTCAGCCAAAAAACTTCACAAATCAGTGTTGGGAAATTAAAAACTGCACAGTGATTACGGAGGGGCCTTAAGTGATGGAAATAATTTATTTTTTTAATAAAATTATTTGTATATTTACCAAAATTTAAGATTTAACAAAATTGTTCGCGACACCCATGAAACTCTTCCGCGACCCCCTAGGGGGTCGCGACCCACCATTTGAGAACCATTGATCTAGAGCAACCACCAAGTTTCTATCGGAACGCTCCAACGTTCCGATAGAAACGCCAACAGGTCTCCCGTAGATCGACCGCTACAATAGCCATACTGTCGATCATTTTAAAGTGAATTGGTCTCTAAATATTTCACAAGATGGAAGTTATCCATGGTCTACATCACTTTGGAGAGCGCAGAGCAAATTGCGATTGGGAAGTAATTTTCAGGATTGTTGGCTGGACATCGGACACCTTCTATCATGAGGGGAATACTCCTGCACGATACGAAGAGCGTTACAAACGGAATGACAAAGTGACAATACCCTCATACTGTGGTTTGGAAAATTTAAAAATGGCAAGCAGTTAAAGCTTTTGAATGCTAAGGTGTCCTTCTTTAGGGTCACCTGGTAGTACCCCTATTGGAAATGTAGGGTCCAGCGCCCAAGCTCGAAATTACGTTAGCTATATCCTGTATGAATTTAATTGTAATCGGTCCAGTACTTACTGAATGACCGAATTATTTCCAAAAAAAAAAAATAAAACAAACCACTGAGCACTAGGGCTTCCCATCGGGATTGGTTTTTCTGAATCCCGGAATTTGGGATTGAAAAAAAAATGTTCATTATTTTAAAAATGTTTACATAGTAATTTTTCACTTCCCGAGTAAAAATTTTGATATTGCACCATATATATTTTGATCTGGCTCAATATATAATCAGATCTTAATAGATCTGGAAATTGACCTGATCTAATTATATCAGTTGTGATCAGTTCTGATACAAACTGATCAAATTAGATCTCGTTGGATCCGACATTTGTCCCACATATATTCTGATCTTATAAGATCTGACTTGATCAAAGTTGATATTTGTAGCATATAGGGATAACATCGATTTTTGGAATTTTGCAAATAATAATTACATTTTTATTTGAAATGGTAATAATTCAGTTTTATTCAGTAATAATAATGATCCCGAGTAAAAAAATTGATATGACACAATATATAATTTAATATGGGTTCGTGTCTATTTTGATATAATCTTATACGAAAAATGGTTTCATAAGATTTGATCGAATCATATCTAATAATATCAGTTTACATAACTTTATATCGACTTTGATACGAGTTTTGGTCTAATCCAATGATATAAAATTATATCCAATTATATTAAAATTTATACAATTTTAGAAATCGGAAGTTTTTTTTTTAGTTTTTAATAAAAAGTTGAAAAATTAAAATAATAAAAATAAGTTGTTCTTTGAAAAAAACTTCGAAAAATTTCAAAAAATGGAGTCATGTTAAATTTTATATAAAACACTTAGAAAATATTTTCAAAAAAATTTGTCCTTGGAAAAAACTTAGAAAAATTTGAAAAAATGGAGTTATATAAAATTTTATATAAAACACTTAGAAAATATTTTCGATAAAAAAAATGTTCCTTGAAAAAAACTTAGAAAAAATTTAAAAGATGGAGTCGTATAAAATTTTATATAAAACACTTAGAAAATATTCGTGATAAAAAAGCGGTGCTTGGAAAAATCTTAGAAAAATAAAAAAATATGAAGTCATATGAAATTTTATATAAAACACTTTGAAAATACCCGAGTAAAAATAATTTAATGTGATCTTATATAATTTTATATAGTCATATTATTTCATATATGATCATGTGTGACACTATGTATTGCAAGATAAATTTATATAATAAATTTTGATGTGGGATTTTTTTAAGATATCGCCATACATAACTATATGTTGTAACATCTGGTCCCATGCATCATTTTAAATTTCTAAAAGTTTTACATGAAATTTTATATGCCTCCATTATTTTTTTAATTTTTTTAAGTTTTTTCCAAGAACATATTTTTATCGCAAATATTTTCAAAGTGTTTTATATAAAATTTCATATGACTTCATATTTTTTTAGTTTCTAAGATTTTTCCAAGCACCACTTTTTTATCACGAATATTTTCTAAGTGTTTTATATAAAATTTTATATGACTCCATTTTTTTAATTTTTTCTAAGTTTTTTTCAAGAAACATTTTTTATCGCAAATATTTTCTAAGTGTTTTATATAAAATTTTATATGACTCCATTTTTTTAAATTTTTCTAAGTGTTTTATATAAAATTTAACATGACTCCATTTTTTGAAATTTTTCTAAGTTTTTTTCAAGAACAACTTATTTTTATTATTTTAATTTTTTAACTTTTTATTAAAAACTAAAAAAAAACATCCGATTTATAAAATTGTATAAATTTTAATATAATTGGATATAATTTTATATCATTGGATTAGACCAAAACTCGTATCAAAGTCGATATAAAGTTATATAAACTGATATTATTAGATATTATTCGATCAAATCTTATGAAACCATTTTTCGTATAAGATTATATCAAAATAGACACGAACCCATATTACATTATATATTGTGTCATATCAATTTTTTTACTCGGGTATTAAAAAATAATGGAGGCATATAAAATTTTATATAAAACACTTAGAAATTTAAAATGATGCATGGGACCAGATGTTGCAACATATAGTTATGTATGGCGACATCTTAATAAAATCCCACATCAAAATATATAAAAATATAATAATATAAATTTATCTTGCAATACATAGTGTCACACATGATCATATATCAAATAATATGACTATATAAAAGTATATAAGATCATATTAAATTATTTTTACTCGGGATGTTTTAACATACATATAACATAATTAAAAACAATTTAAAAAGGAGAAAAAAAATGTAATAAATCTTATTAGATAAACAAATCTTACAATTAGACAATAATCACAATTGGAGAGGCAAGCGGTTTTCCGCAATTGTCCTCATAAAAATAGAATTAAATCTAATTTGGCGGAAAAACGCGGACGGAATTTTGTTTTCATATAAAACGTATGTGAACAGTTGCGGAAAAACGCTTCCCGCTCCAATTGTGATTATTCTCTTAAGGCTCATTTAGTATTTATGTAGATAGAGTTATTGCCTCTATTGGCACACAAAATATTGAATGAGTCTTAAAATTTATATAAAAACACGTAAAATGGTATTCGAATATATCCCAAAATCCGATTTTTTCTGGAATTTGGGGTAGATGTACCTTATGAACAATATCCGTGGATATTAAAAAACTTTTACTGATTTAATTTTAAGCAAACCGAGCACTCTGCATTTTTTTTTTTGTTTTCATGAAAAAAAATGTTGGTCATCATACATTTGTTGTTGGGAAAACTTTTTTCATTGGTTCAGTCTTCATCTTCATAAAATTCAAAATTTGTTTCCAATTCCAATTTAACATCTTTGAAATTTTGAAAAAATCTGAAAATGTAGAGAAATTTATAATACTTTGATTTTTCATTTTCATTGCTAGGATACTTACATCAACGTTAGAAACATCTATGAGCTGGATTCATATTGATTTTTTTTTAGTTTGATGGAAATAATAAACATTTTATTTTATTTTTCTAAAGCTATTATGATGTACACTTTTTTCCTCATTTTTTTGTCTTTTCTTGCAAGAGCTGTGTGAGCAAAACAGATATATATGAGTAAATGAATAAAAACTACATGGAATTTTCGAAGTTGACGTTTTTTATTTCCATTTTATTAATTACACAATGGGCCAAATATCATTATTTGTAAAATAAATTAAACAAATTTAAAAATTCTATGAAAAAAATTAATTTATTTATAAAAGACACAAGAAAGCTTCAAAGCATAAATTTAAGCATATTTTTCATAATAAACCGTGCAAACCGCGTTGTATACATAGAAAAAAATTAATTATAAAAATTTTGTTCCAAAAAATTTACAAAATTGTCCCATTGTTCGAACAAAAAAATAACATATTAACAAAAATGCAAAATTTTGCCAAATTTATGCAATAAAACACACTGAAATTATGATATTTAAATAGATTTATTTTGCTATTAATTTATTCTCTAATTTTTTGTACATTTTTATTAAAAATAAACACAATTTTCGATATTTTTTGTAATTTTCAAATATATTTTTTCTGTTTGTTTTGTTTTTTTTTTTAATTTTGTTTATTTGTTTTGGAAAAAAAAAAAACTGCCAGTTGAAAAATAATAAAAAGACGAAAACTTTTGTCTTTTTTAAAGTTTTGCTGCTTTTTCTCTGCTTTCAGAAACTTGAAATTTGACTTGAAATAACTTTTTGGTTTTTATAGCGTTTGTTTTTTACTCATTACAAAACCTATTGGAATAAAAAAATTGAAAAATTGATGAAAACAAGTGTACATCATACCACCTTAAAATACATAAAAAAAATTTTTATTAAAAATATTTTTATTTTTTATTTGACAGAATTTTATGTTTATGTTTTTTTTTTTTTTTGGATTTTGTATTTACATTTTCAATTTTGTTTTCATTTGGTATAAAAACAATAAAAAATGACGAAGATTTTAAATATAGAGGGTGTCCATCAAAAATCGAATTCTAAAAATTGATTACGTTGATAGTTGATATGAATGAAAATCTTTCTTAAGTGACAGATATGATAGAAGATATAACTAGATATAATACAAGATATCGTTATATATAGCAGCAGATCTTACATATCTGGTTATATATAATTTGATCTTGTGTAAGATAAAATTATGTACAATTATATCTTGTTAGATATAATTATATCTTATCATTTTTACTCGGGTTTGACAAATCCACTCATTCGTAAATATATGCGAAGTTCTGTTAAAGTTGTGAAATTCAAAAAAGATTCCTCCTGGTAAGATTATTATTGGTTTTTAGATTTTTTTGCAAGCTTTACATTTCGCAAACGGTTCACGTTTTAGTATCACAAAAAAATTGTACCAGACGAGTTAAAACACCTCAATTCAACCGAAAAAAGTAGCATTTTTGACCTTACCCCTTTCGAATTTGATGAAACTTGGAATATTGTTGGGCCCTTACAAAAAAATCATAGCGCCAAAATTTTGGACTTCTGGTACTTTTTCTTGCCGAGATATGGGGTCTTGAAAATTGGCAAAATCGTATATATTTGACAAAAGTGTTCTGAGATAAATAAAGATAATTCGAAAAGTACTTACAATACACGTCTCAGTTAGGTCGCAAATAATAGGTAATTAGACAGCCTTTAAAATGGCATTTCCCAAGATATTTTTTGGAAAAGGTCAAAGGTCATTGGTTTTAGCCTTAATTTTTGGAGGGCTATATCTCAAAAAACGATATTTTTAAAATTTTGGAAAAAATATATGTGATTAAGAATCATATATACTACTTAAGTTTAAATTTTCAGGATGGAGACTTCATTGGAACATTTTATATTAATAGAAACGTTGTGACAGGAAAGAAAAAGCGGTGTAATTTCCCTTAGAAAAAAAATATATTTTTTTTGTCTTTGAAATTCTGGTACCAAAATTCATTTTTCTGAATGTTTTTGACGTGCTGAGTCCAAATATGACCTTTGAACTGAACTATCGCTATTAGTTTTCGAGATATCTGCACATAAATATGTGAAAATTGCTAAAATGCTATTGCTGTGTTTTTTTGAAAATGGAGGTGCATATATCTTGAAAAGTAATAGCGATAGGCCAGTTTAAAGGTCATATTTGGACTCAGCACGTCAAAAACATTCAGAAAAATGGATTTTGGTACCAGAATTTCAAAGACAAAAAAAATATTTTTTTTCTAAGGGAAATTACACCGCTTTTTCTTTCCTGTCACAACGTTTCTATTAATATAAAATGTTCCAATGAAGTCTCCATCCTGAAAATTTAAACTTAAGTAGTATATGTAATTCTTAACCACATATATTTTTTCCAAAATTTTAAAAATATCGGTTTTTGAGATATAGATCTCCAAAAATTAGGGTTAAAACCAATGACCTTTGACCTTTTTCAAAAAAAATCTTGGGGAATGTTATTTTAAAGGCTGTTTCATTACAATCTGACTGAGACCTGTATTGTTATTACTTTTCGAGTTATCTTTATTTATCTCAGAACACTTTTGTCAAATATATACGATTTTGTTAATTTTCAAGACCGCATATCTCGAATACTGGAATGACCAGAAGCCTGAAAAATTGGCAAAATCTCTTTTTTGTTAAAGTAAACATCAGTACTTAATTTCTTTAAATTTGGAGGGGGTGCGGTCAACTCCTCGGTTGAATTGAGGTGTTTTATCTCAGACGGAACTTTTTTTTTTTTTTTTTTAATTTTGTTCCACAAAATTCATATTTTATACAAATAATTAGAAAAAATCCCGGGATTGACAATTAGAAATCCCGAGATTCCGGATTTGCCTAATCCCAAAAATCTCGAGATTTCCGGGATCGGTATCGGTACTGAGCACTGACATAAAATAGAGGAAGGAAGATTAAGAGCAACCGTGGTAGACATAAACAAAATAAACTTTTTGCCGTACTAGTCACAGTACTTAACTGTCAAATCGTATGAAAAATGTCGTGATTCATAGTTCTGTTTATTCCCAAAGTCACGCGTCCCTCCTTATAGTTTTTTGTTGCCTTATCTCTCTTATAAACTGTTATCTTGTGCAAAAATCTACAAATGACCGTTAAACGAATTTTTAGTGTATGTTTTTGTTTGTTTTTTTTTTGTTGTTTTACTCTTTAGCACTTTCTTCCCTTTAACAACAACAGGGACCTATACCAAATAAAAACGTGCTTATTTATTTAGTTATTAAAAAAATAAAAAAATAATAAATTTTTTTTAAGTCTCTCAACAGTAATTGAGGCGTATACTCAATTCACTCATCATATAACACTCATACGGCAGAGTGATCGTTTGAATATTCATACGTTTGGTTTATTATCCGTTAGTTAGTTTCTGTTTAAGTTAGTTGGTTTAACGTGCGTTTAGACGGTTCTGAAAAAAAACGTAAAATTCCATTTAAACCAAACAGTTAAATGTTGAAAAATTAAAAAAAAAAAATCAAAATTAAAATAAATAAATCAATATGAAATAAATAATTAAACAAAAGGCGCCAGTACTTCATACTCAATTGCATTTTTCTAACAATTCAAAACCAAAAAAAAAAAAAAAAACAAATGTTGTAAAGAAAACAACAATTTTATTGTTAACAGCATCTCAATAAGTTGTTGCTTGAATAGTGTTTCTCATTGTGTTTGTATAATTTGTGAGCAACAACAAGTGTCTGTCAACAAAACAATATTGACAATTTACAAGTGAAGTGTTTTTATTTTTTTGTAAAAACTTTTATTTTGATTATTTTCTTTTGTTCAATTTCAAGTATTTTAAGTTTTTGTAATAAATTTATTAGAAAAACACTTTGAAAATTAAACATGTTAAAAATTTGCTGCTGCTTTATATTTTGTATATTACGCAGGAGTCGTTATAAATGCTTTAACAACAGCAATAGCAACAAATTTTAAGGTTAATTACCCGTATTTTAAATGTTTAATATTTTTAGTCTTAAGTATTATAACTACACTCACAAAAAAAAACAAGTTTGAGTGTAAAATCGGCTGTGCCATATCTGTTACACCCTTCAAAACAAAAAAAACACAATTAAGAAAAGAAAAGGCGGTCACGACTGGGGTACCATCTGTCCTCTTTTACCGTCCTCTTGTTTTGGCGTCTGGGGCAGTCCTCCTTTTTTTAAGACAGTGTACGGGGTTGTCCTACTTTTTGCACTTTTTTACATAATTTCACTACTAAACATTCAAAATGCGACTGGGACATGACCTTATAGGAGCACTGTTATCTAAACTTTTCAATCACATCAGTTATTTCAGAAAATGGAGGCCAAAGTTAAAAAAAATTGCCGTTTTGGGCATTTTTTGCAACTCATACTAGATGTGGAAAGGAGGGTAAATTGAGAGAAATTCCTGATTGAATTAAAAAACAAAAAAAAAAAATTTGCACTGTTTTTAACAGGAAAAAGCACCGTTGCTCACTCATGCTCTTTCAGTTACATGAAAATCTTAAATGAAAATAAACAAGTAAGAGTGTTAAGTTCAGCTGTGCCGAATCTTTTATACCCTCCAACACGTTTAAAAATAAAAAAATGATAGGGTTGTCTTTTTTTTTGGGGGGGGGGAGTCTGCGGAGTCGGTGGGGGGACACATTTACCCCCGCTATAAATGCTTACAAATTATTTTGTTTATGATATTTAGATTTTTATCGTTATTTTTAATTATTTTTTATAACCACGTCCCCAAAATGGGGGCGGCCTGAAAAAAATCGAGTTTTCTAATCCTTTTGGTCCGAGTGCAGGTCTATGAACATAACAGGGCATAAACATGTTCTATTTGTTGAGCAAAAATTAAAAAAAAAAAAACTCGTAAAAAAATGTGTTTTCATGAGTTGTTTTAGTTCTTCAAGGGGGAACTTTTTTTCCCATCTTCGAACTTAACTTTTCCAGTAACATAAGATATATTGTTGCCAAACTTCAGGCCTCTAGCTGTTTTGGTTTGGACTGCATCGTGGTTTCTACAGACGAACGGACATCACTACACCATTTACAGATGTAATTCGAAAAAGATCAATTGTAATTCGAAGATTCTATTTGTAATTCGAAGATTCCATTTGTAATTCGAAGATTCCATTTGTAATTCGAAGATTCCATTTGTAATTCGAATACTCCAATTGTAATTCGAAGATTCCATTTGTAATTCGAAGATTCCAATTGTAATTCGAAAAAGATCAATTGTAATTCGAAAAAGATCAATTGTAATTCGAAAAAGATCAATTGTAATTCGAAAAAAATCTATTGTAATTCGTAAAAGATCAATTGTTATTCGTAAAAGATCAATTGTAATTCGAAGATTCCAATTGTAATTCGAAAAATATCAATGGAAATACAGTTGATATTTTTCGAATTACAATTGGAATCTTCGAATTACAATTGATCTTTTACGAATTACAATTGATCTTTTACGAATTACAATTGATCTTTTTCGAATTACAATTGATCTTTTTCGAATTACAATTGATCTTTTTCGAATTACAATTGATCTTTTTCGAATTACAATTGGAATCTTCGAATTACAAATGGAATCTTCGAATTACAGTTGGAGTATTCGAATTACAAATGGAATCTTCGAATTTCAAATGGAATCTTCGAATTACAAATGGAATCTTCGAATTACAAATAGAATCTTCGAATTACAATTGATCTTTTTCGAATTACATCTGTAAATGGTGTAGAATGTTTTAGATTCTATCATGGGTCAATAATATATATCACGAATTCCACCAGAGCAGGGGCGTATCCAGGATTTTATTTCGGTGGGGGCCCAACAATTTTTTAATTTTTTTTTTTGCAAAAAATTTACATTACAGCACATGTTTTAGAATTTTTCTCGGTGTTTTTCTTGAACTGAATGTAACGCAATCAAAATCTTAATTTTTGTGTAAGTTTAAAACTGTTGTGGGAAAAAATTACATGTTTTTTATTTTAAAATTTTTTGAGAGACTTAAGCCTTTTTTTAAAGTGTGAATTGTATCAGATGCTGATACATTTTTACAAAGAAGATTATCAGAATGTGATTTTTTTTTCAAAGAAAAGTCTAAGATTCTATGACAATTTCCAGTTAAGACAGTTTTTGTTATAGAAAAAGTCAAAGACTCTAAATCATATTTCCAATGGAAATCGTTTCTCGGGACAAAGTCACTTTAGAAAATGATTCTATAAACATATTCATAAAATACTTTTCCAAAAGAAAAGCCTCCGATTGTAAAACATTTTCCCAGAATCTGAGATATTTCTAGTCTAGCACATTTTCTCAGATTCTGAAACATTCTACACTCAAAAAAAAAAACTGTAATGTTAGCAAAAAAAAAGCTTGTAAACGTACAAGAAAATTTGCTGATTTTGAACCCACAATTTTTTTGGTAAAGTTAGCAAAAATGTTTTGCCAAAAATTAGTTAACTGAATTTTTTTTTATTTCAACTTAGTTCAGACACATTTGAGGACCCCATTGGGTTCGGACCCGATAGGTCCAGACCCCGATGGGCCTAGACCCAGTTGGGGTCCTTAAAAATCGTCATAGTTTTTGATCCAAAATTTGTGGCCGTTTCGCTCTACCTTGCTTAGTTTTTGAGATACGTGATTTTAGGGGACCACCGGGGTTTTGAGAATTACAAAACTCGATAACTTCAAAAATATTACTCGGAGAGCTTTTGATTATTTTGCGGTCTTGTTCTACGTGTGGAGAGCTACAAAAATGCTTTTGGACTTTTTGTTGTGTCGACAATATTTACCGAGATATGAGCATTTTAAAATTTTCGGGAATGCTAACTTTTTTGGATCCAAAGTTAGGGCCCATTAGGGTCCACACATGTGAAGAGGACCGGCGATACTATGGAGAGCTCGAGAACCAAAAATGGCCTCCGTTTTGCTCTATCTGGCTTAGTTTCCGAGATAGCGCCACTTTAAGTTTTCTGAAAATAAAAAAAAATTTACCATTTATTTTTGCTAATATTCGCAAAAAATCTTGTAAAAATGTTGTCAACTCAAATTCAAATCTTAGCAAAAGAAATTAGTTCAAAGTTTGTTTAAAATTGCTAATGTGCTAAATGAAGTTTACAAGAATTTTTTGCTAACATGCTAATCTCAACTAAAAATTTGCTAAAAGTTCGCTAACTAGCATTAACAAAAAAAAAATAGTAAATCTACTAACGTATTTTTTTGAGTGTAGTGTTTCCAATTATTCGACCCTGCCGGTTAACCGGTTAGGGCATTATTAGAAAATTGACTAAAATTGGTTAATCGGTTATTCGGGTCGATTAATCGGAAAAAGTGACGATTAATCGATTAATCGTCAAAAACAACGAAAAATTAATTTTAAACGATTTTTTAAAAGTAAAAGGTAAATTTCATTTTCAGTCTTTATACAGTATTTTTTGTGTGCAGTTTTGAAAAGGGAAACCCAAAACGCAACTAATTGAAATTTAGATATAATAAAAATTCCTAAATTTTATATGGAATTTTCTAAATTTCAATCGGGATTTCTGAGTTTTAATTGGCCATTTCCGTTTTTCAATTGAAATTTCAATTTACTTATAATTGTAATTTTTAAATTTTGATTTTCTAAATTTAATTGGTAATTCTTAATTTCAATTGGGTTTTTTGAATTTTAATTGTGCTTTTCAGAATTTTAATTGGTGTCTTCTAAATATTAATTTTGATTTCACTATAATTTGATTTCACTTTTCTAATTCAATTGGGATTTCAATTGAGATTTCAATTGAGATTTCTGAATTTTATTAGCTCTTCAGAAACTGAATTATCTTTTCTGAATTTCATTTAGAATTTTTAAATTTCAATTTTGCTTTTCTAAATTTCAATTGAGATTTCTTAATTTCTGTTGGCTTCTGTAAATTTAAATTTTGTGAAATTCGGAGTTTCTGAATATGAATTAGGATTTCTAAATTTCAATAAGCTTTTCTGAATTTGGATTGAGCTTTCGTAAATTTTAATCGGGCGTTTCTGAATTTCAATTTGGATTTCTGAATTTCAATTGGGATTTCTGAATTTGAATTAGCTTTTCTGAATTTCAATTGGGATTTTCTGAATTTTAATTGGGATTTTTAATATGGCGTTTAGAAACTTTAATTAGGTCTTTTAAGATTTAAATGAGTAAATTTTTAATTTTGCTTTTTCAAACTGTTAATTGCTGGTTTCTTAATATTTTTTTCTGTAGTTTTGACTTTTTTCGGAAGTGTTTGTAAAAAAGAGGAAGTGTTTCAAACAAATTATTGTAGAATATAGAGATAATAATATTAACCAGTTAATCGAACCATTTTAACCGATTAATCGGGTCGAATAATTATTTGCGTTTTAAATTATTTGTTTCGGCATTAACCGAAATAGAGGCGATTACTCGAGGAATCGGTTAATCGATTAACCGAATTGGAAACACTAATTTTAACTAATTCAAAAACCATTTGACTCTAACAATTGTCCTTTAGTATATGAATGCACCCAAAAAATATATTTTTAAAAAAAAATGCATTTTTAATGCAAATGCAATTTTTGAATGCATTTTTTTTAAACTTTATCTCCCTTAATTTTTTTTGAAATCTGTATAAATCGAAAACACTTTTTACATAAATAAAATTTGAGTCTAAAGAGAGAAAAAAAGTGAAAGGGGATTATAGGTCCTTTTTTTTAACTATTGAACTAAAAACTCTGAAATATCAAAATTTGTAGATTCCTCCAGCAAAATTAACATACAAGAGAATTACATTTTTTGAAATTTAAAATTTTTAGGGTAAAAAGCGGTATGCAGAGGGTTTGCTAGTATATTATATTTATAATCTCTTTTTTTTTTCTTTTACATTTTTTTTTAACTTTTATCAAGTTTATCTAATAAAAATTATTTTATATTTTCTTTTTTTCAACAATTTCAGTTATACTCAAACGTAGAACACCGGTCTGTCAATTTGCCTCACCGTTGGATGTTGATATTCATAGTAATCCGCAAGTAAGTATTTTAAATTATTAATTATTTTATTTGAATGCTTTTATTAGCTAATAAGTACTTAGTAAGTACAGTTAAGTTTGGCTAATAATGTTCCGCATAAACGTGATTATCATAATCATCAGTTTTGACAGGTATACGTCATCAGTGTCAACATCAAAAATATTATTATTATTATTAGAATGGGACACTCTTTTTATGCGTGATTTGCACGAGTTTCTAAAGTTCCAAATATTTTTTGCTCACATGTTGTCTTTGCAAAATATTATTATAGTTCAATGTTTGGCCTACTGATAAGTATAGTCTTCTTAATAAACTGATTATAACACTGTGCTACACCAAAAAAATGCAGGGGTTCTCATATGAAAATTCGGGTTGGTTGGAGTCCATAGAGTACTGATATACTCATAGTTTTTCTGGATCACTTCGTTAAGCACGTTTTTTATTGGCAAATGTGTCGAAAAACGGCAATTCTTAAATTACAACTTTAAAAAATTATTACTTTGTTAGTTTGCAACCGATTTTCGATTTTATAGATTTTTTTGAAAGGTATAAGTCTTACCTTTTAAACAAAACAAAAATATTAAAAATCGATTAAGAATTGGCTGAGCTATGATCGTTTAAGTTAAAAAAAATCCAATTTTTTTTAAAATTTGTTATGTTCTTTATACTCTAAGTTGAAAGTGCATCATTAAACAAATTTTTTTTTATTTTTGTATAAAAGTATAGTAAAGTAGCTTTCCAAAACACCAAAAAACATAACAATCGGTTAAAAAATGAATGAGTTATGCTAAGTTTTGTGATAGGACATTTTTAATTTTTTTCAGAAATGCTTGTAATTCAGGTATTATTCATAATTCTTATTGCTAGTAGTAATTTTATGTGCCTATGCATATAAACAAGAGATGGTAACATAATTAGATTTGTGCGTGATTGACAAATGATCACAAGTGAGCGTGATTGAAAATCAATTTTACTCACGTCGTTGTGAGTGAGTGTCAGTGGAATAAAAAAAATTTCAGAACCCGTTCTGAAATTTTCCATTTTTTAAAAAAGTCAATTTATAAAAAATCCGGCCACATTTGTTTTTTTTTGTAAATTTTTTTTTAAAGATTAGATGTTTGTCTAAGAGATGGTCACGTGAGTGAATTTTAACTTTCATAATAATTTTTCTTCTAACACTCACTCACAATCACGTGTGTAAATTTAATACAACTCACACTCACGTACGCCGATGCAAGAGTCACTCACGCTAACGTTGACTCACACTCACGATATTCTTATTTATACTAAAAATAATTTCAAAAATCTTTCAAAATTTTCAGCAAAGTCTAAAGTTATACATTTGTTTTGATTTTTTCGGGACGAAATCTGAAGTTAAGCTAAATTTTACATTTTTTTTGTTGGTTTTTTTGGAATGAACGGAAATATGAAGAGAAAATAAATCACGCAAACTCACGCAAAAAAATCAACTCACGCTCACTCTTTCACGCAATAATCTTTCTCACACTCACTCACAATCACGTGAGTAAAATTGAATTCAGTCACACTCACGCTCTTATCTGCTCATGTTCCCATCTCTAGTTTGTCTATCCACACAAAAAAATTGTAATGTGTTTTTTTCGTTATTTTCGAGAAATCGCATTTGAATTTCATGACAATTTGGTAATTTGCTTGGTTCAACGAAGCGTGTGACTAATGCAAATATTTAGTAGTCATTCACTTCGTTGAAACAAGAAAATACAAGCAAATTACAAAATTGTTATGAAAAATAATATTCAAATGCGATTTAGTTAGCGTGAGTGACTCTTGCATCGGCGTACGTGAGTGTGAGTTGTATTAAATTTACACACGTGATTGTGAGTGAGTGTTAGAAGAAAAATTATTATGAAAGTTAAAATTCACTCACGTGACCATCTCTTAGACAAACATCTAATCTTTAAAAAAAATTTACAAAAAAAAACAAATGTGGCCGGATTTTTTATAAATTGACTTTTTTAAAAAATGGAAAATTTCAGAACGGGTTCTGAAATTTTTTTTATTTCACTCACACTTTTTTATTCCACTGACACTCACTTACAACGACGTGAGTAAAATTGATTTTCAATCACGCTCACTTGTGATCATGTGTCAATCACGCACAAATCTAATTATGTTACCATCTCTTGTTTATATGCATAGGCACATAAAATTTCTACTAGCAA
Source organism: Pegoplata infirma (assembly GCA_963921195.1). NCBI lineage: Eukaryota > Metazoa > Arthropoda > Insecta > Diptera > Anthomyiidae > Pegoplata > Pegoplata infirma. The sequence continues at coordinate 161,780,378 of OY992537.1, read as the reverse complement.
TAAGATTTATGAATAATACCTGAATTACAAGCATTTCTGAAAAAAATTAAAAATGTCCTATCACGAAACTTAGCATAACTCATTCATTTTTTAACCGATTGTTATGTTTTTTGGTGTTTTGGAAAGCTACTTTACTATGCTTTTATACAAAAATAAAAAAAAATTGTTTAATGATGCACTTTCAACTTAGAGTATAAAGAACATGACAAATTTTTCAAAAAATTGGATTTTTTTTAACTTAAACGATCGTAGCTCAGCCAATTCTTGATCGATTTTTAATATTTTTGTTTTGTTTAAAAGGTAAGACTTATACCTTTCAAAAAAATCTATAAAATCGAAAATCGGTTGCAAACTAACAAAGAAATAATTTTTTAAAGTTGTAATTTAAGAATTGCCGTTTTTCAACACATTTGCCAATAAAAAACGTACTTAACGAAGTGATCCAGAAAAACAATGAGTATATCAGTACTCTATGGACTCCAACCAACCCGAATTTTCATATGAGAACCCCTGCATATTTTATTTTTGCTCATTTGTAGCACAGTGTAATTAATGTATTTAGGTATACAATTTCTTAGACGCACGTGATGTGACAAAGCATTTTTTGTTTGAAATTTTATGCACTCTACTTTGTGATTGAGGGTAAATATTAATTTTTTGTTACGTTTGTAACACATTGAAATGTCGGTATAAATAAAATATAATCGTGTACCGTGTTCGATTTTAAATCAATCTATCGATGTATCAGTGTCTAAAAATGTGAGTTTAAAAAAAAGTTTTGGAAAACTAAGAAAAAATCCGAAAATAACATGAAAACTCACTTCTTTTATCAAGTCAAACTGAAATCCTCACACTTAGAAAAATTAAAAAAAATTAAAAAAACTGCCCATTATTTGCCTCTTACAATTAGTTCAAGTTCGACACAATGAACTGTTTTCTCATATCAAAGATTTTCATACATTTGAGTAGATGCCAAAATGCTATATGAATAAGTTATTCTTCGAAAGTGATGTAATTTTTCAATAGGATTTTTTTTTGCCCCCAGAACGATTTGGCGCATTTAAGAACATAACCTGCGTGGGACTATAAGACCATGTTTAAGCAGGTCTCAGCTCTAAGTCGCCATTAGTTGTTTCTCTACCGTAATTTGAGCAAACCGACAGACTGACATCACTATATTGTTAGGGTGACCATTTTTTTATACCCTCCACTTAGTGATAGAGGGTATATATAAGTTTGTCATTCCGTTTGTAACTCATCGAAATATCGGTCTGGGACCCCATAAAGTATATATATTCATGATGCCCGATCGATTTTAAGACATTCTAGCGATGTCCGTCTGTCCGTCTGTCCGTCTGTCTGTCTGTCTGTCTGTCTGTGGAAAATGCTCTCGCGGACAAAATATTGCACAGAGATGACTGAAACTTAACATATATATTGGAAGTTCTCCCGAGAAGTTTGGTATTGCATTTGAGCGATATCGGTTCAGTGGTTCAAAAGTTATGAACGAAAATGTAAGCACACCTCAAAAATTTCAGTACATTCAACATAACCTAAAAATACAAAATGCTTTAATTCGGCTTCTGGTTGACATATTTGAACATAATTGAACACCAAATGGTATTTTAACAAGTACGAACATATTTTTTGACAAAAAAAGAAAAAAATCGCGGATTTTTATTTTACCAAAATTTTTTTTCGCGGAATTTTTTTTTTTAAATTTTTTTTTTCGAAAGTAATTTCCTTTTAAATAAAGTTGTTTGCAATAATCTTTTTGAAATTGTAGAGGGTATCACTACATTCGGCAAGGCCGAATTTAACTTTTTTACTTGTTCTGAACTCAAATCAGTACGCCCAAGCTTTTACGTTTATATTTTCGTGAAATACCTCTCTAAAAACTCTTTTCTATGACAAAACACCGAAAATTTTTTCGACACAGAAGAAAATTCTGGTAAACTAGCAAACTTGGTGCAATTAGTATTTCAGTAAAAACAACTGTTTGAAAAGAGCTGTTTAAATACAAATATTTTAAAAACAACTGCCTTAAACTGTTGACGTTATTTTTCAAAAAATATAACTGACTTCAAACAACTTCATTTGAATGTTGATCGTTATTGAGTTTAAGAAAATCCCTCAAATTCTGAGGACTTTTTTCCATAAGTTTTGATAACTATGACTTTTATAAAACTTCCCAGATAAAAAGCACATGTTTTTTAAATAGCGAAATCTGAGTGATTTGTGCAATAAATTCTGAAGACATTACCTCATCGAACATCTCAGAATCATTTGCAATTACATTATCTTTCTAAAAATATAAAAAATCCATCATCTCTTGAACTTTTCGTTTAGAAAACCTCAAAGATTATGGGCGTCTTTTCATATAAACCTTTTCATATTATAGGATTAAAATAACCTTATGCTCAGATACATTTTTGCGTTAATGAACCTCTTGATTCACGAGCTCTGAACTTTTTAGAATTGATTTAACTCAAATTATCTCTCTGTCATACTTATGTTATAAAAAACTACTCCGATGACTTATTTTATGGAAATTAAAGTTTTTGTATAAAGTTTTCCAACAAAATAATTTTTTATGTTGAAATGTTAAAAAATCAGTACAATCAGTACATATTTCAAAAAATCAGTACAAATCAGTGCAACGTCTTTTGATCAGTACATGTGATCAAAAATCAGTACATGTACTGATCAAATCAGTACGTAGTATATATTGTCTTAAAATCGATCAAAGATTATAAATCGATTAAAGATTATGAATCTATCAAGGCTCATGAATCGATACGGGAAATCCCAAATCCCGAAATCCCGGGATTTTTCGGGATTGCCAAATCCCGAATCTCGGGATTTAATTTTTTAATCCCGGGATTTCGGGATTTTTTTGTCAAATTTTGTAATCAAAAATGACTATTTTTTAGTATTTGTTTTACGATTTGGATAAAATTGATATCGTTTGAAAGGTCTTTGAGATACCTTTCAAATGAGGCATGTTGGGCTTAAATTCTCTTTCCCGTTGGGAGGCAAATCACATTTTTAGTACGGAATATTCAATATACAGTTTTTATGAAACAGTTAAATTTTGCCGAAAGTTATATTCTATAATGGAGCTTTTAGTATTCCAGCTGTAGTTTATATTCAACAGTTTTGGTTCTTAATTGAGCGTTATAAGTTAGAAAATTGAATATATCTCTCCGATCCCATTTTTGTTAGAAACAGCGAAATAAAAAATTAACAGAGGTGTGTTTTGTGTTGGCGGAGGACAACTTACCCTTGCCAAAAATGCTAACAAATTTATTAAAACAATTTTATATTTATTTAAAGAAATATTTTATATCCACGCCCACAAAAGAGACCTACCAAAGAAAATAATTTTGAAATATCCAGTAACTTAAAACTTTGACATCAAAATAAATGTTTAAAAAAGTTACGTTTTTCAAAGGTTAATGGACATCGCTAGAATCTATTAAAATCGGTCATAGATCAATAATTTATATACTTTATGATGCCATAGACCAATATTTTTCTGCGTTACGCATCGAGCGACAAAGCGGTTATACCCAAAGTTATAAATTAATCCATCGACCGTTTTGTAGATCTGGCATCACCAAAGATAATTGGAAAATTCTGGCAATGCCAAACTAAAGTTCAAACGTAAAGCAAAGAGAGACAAAAAACAATCTGCATTCTCACTATAAAGGTAGGAACAGAACAAGCCCGGCACGACTTTTTCCATACGATTTGACAGTTAAAAACCGTGACCGGCACGACAAAAAATTAAAACTTATTTAATTTTATCTCCGGGTTCTCTCAATCTCCCTCCCTCTCACACTCCAGGGTTACCGCATTTTCACAACAATTTTTTATTTTTTCATTCACAATGGTGTAACAAACGTACAGTAGTGCCAACTTAATCACATTGACTATGTGATAAGCGATTTTTTTCCGTAAAATTACTCTAATATTATTAAAAGTAAGCACCACTGAACAAACAAATGACTTTTTTGCCGTCGCCGTCCCTCGTCATTGTTTTGGGCCTATATTCTCCGGCAACGGCAACCGTCCCCAGTGCCGTGCTTGTTCTATTTCTACCATAAAACTGATATCTTCCATCTCGCTCACATTTCGATTTGTGATAAAATTTCGTAAACAATACCATATGGTTTTTGTTTACTACTTTTTTTTTCTGGTTATACCCACATAATTTGGTTGGAGGATATAAAAATCTTGGAGCAGTACCAGTTAAATTAATTTGTTTCTAAATTGTCGGGTTTTCTGTGCTAAATATGTAAAACGATAATTATTCAACGTTGATGAATTAATTAAATATTATATTATAATTTTTTTTTGAAAGATAACGTTAAAAACTTTAATTTTAATAAATCCCGAAATCCCGAAAAATCCCGGGATCCCGAAAAATCCGAAATCCCGAAAAATCCCGGGATCCCGGGATTACGATTTCAAAATCCCGAATCCCGGTATTTGTAAATGTCAATCCCGTTTGGCATCCCTAATACGTACGTTAATTAATTAAATACAAAATTTCTATGTGTTATATACGGAATAACGAAGTTTATATATCCCCATTTAATAGAGAAGAATAAAACATAAAAATTCTGAAGAATTGTGTAGTGTATTTTTGATTCAGCACATCGGAATATAGAACTTTTTTGTTTTTTTATTGTTGGTGCAAATTTAAGCAAAATAATAAAACAATAAAATGTTTAGATTAAATATAAATAAATTTTGTTTATTATTGTCTCAAATTAATTATAAAAATATGCTTACGCTAAAAAAATTTCAAATCAGTTGTCGATTGGAAAAAAAGTGTTTTTGTAATGATAAATTTTTTTAAATGAAGTAATCAAAAATGGTGATGATGAGTTTAAGGGCAAGTTTTTGAGATGTCGATTATCTTTGTTTAAGGTTTAAACTCACGTTAACGACAGGAATTTTTGAACCACACACACTCACTCGCAAGCATATTATTTCCACTTACTCACAATCACGTGAGTAAATTTAATACAACTCGCGTGCACTCACGCAAGCTTCACTCACACTCACGTTGACTCACACTCACGACGAAACTCTTATTTATACAAAAAAAAATTTTAAAAACTAAAATTTTAAAAATCTTTCAACAAAAAAATCGACTCACGCAAAAATCTTACTCACGCACACTCACTAACTACACTCAAAAGAAAAACTCTGTCAAAAAATCTGTAAAACGACTTTCAATTTGAATTAGCAATTTTTTAGCAGATTGTTCTGCTGAGAAGGATATTTTTACTAAAATCTCTGTCATTCAGTTTAAGAAAATAACAGACATTTTACTATGTTTATACTGATTTTGTTTGCTGAATTTCATTATTTTTTCAAGAAATTTTTTTATATAAAAAAAAAAAGCAGAACAGATTGTCAGCAGATTGCTCTGCTGAAATCAGCAGATTGTTCTGCTGAAATCATCAGATTGTTCTGCTGAAATCAGCAGATTATTCTGCTGAAATCAGCAGATTGTTCTGCTAAAATCAGCAGATTTTTCTGCTAAAATCAGCAGATATTTCTGCTAAAATCAGATTTCTCTGCTGTCGAAAAACACACATGTTTAATAACTAAAACGCCAGATAAAAGTATAAGCTTCCGTAGCGTAGTGGTTAAGAAGTGTACTTTCAAATCGGAAGGTGGCGAGTTCGATGCTGGCTGGCGCCGTATGTTTTTTTTTTCTTGTTATATTTATTCACCTCTTATGACAGATATTTAGCAAACCGTGTCTGCTAAAATCAGCAGATTTCTCATATGGCTCAAAATGGGTGTATTTTCAGCAGATTTTTCTGCTGATTGGACAGAGAAATTATTTTGAGTGTACCTAAATTGATAATATCAATCAATATTCCTGGAATTTAGTTAGTTTTCCCATTTTTCAGTAAATTTTTTTCTGAGTGTATGTGAATGTTCGGGTCTGATGAAGCGCTTGCCTTAAGCATTTGGTGAAAAGATTTTTCAATGACCTGGAATACCTAACTAATTGACTTCCCTAGCAGAATTTCTTAGGGAATTGAAAAGTGGGGAAATGATAATTACGGGAATTACAATGGGCCTTATAGCCTCTGAGTGAATTCGCCAAAGGTATTTAATCGATTAACCGATAATCGGGTAACCGATTAATTTAGACCGATTAACTGTTCGAATAATATAAATTGCCAATTTCAAATACCAAATTAATCAGTTAATTTGTGTCGATTAACCGAAATTTACTTTTTTTTTAGTACTTTTGCTTATCTTTATACCCTCCAACTAAACTACAGTATGGGGGTATACTCACTTTGTCATTCAGTGTGTAACACATCAAAATATAGGTCTAGGACCCCATAAAGTGTATATATTAATGATCAGTGATCGATTCTAAGACATTCTAGCGATGTCCGCCTGTCCGTCCGTCCGTCTGTAGTTAACACGATGCAGTCCAAAATAAAAGAGCTAGACTCCCGACATTTGGCACGAATATGTCTTATGTTCCTAGGCAGGTTAAGTTCGTAAATGAGCAAAATCGGACTAGGGGAAAAAACGTTCCCCCTTGAAAAACTAAACCGACCTCTGAAAAATTTAATTTTTTACATGATTTTTTTGTGTTTTTGTTAAACAAATGCAACATTTTTAAGCTACATGAAGGTCAAAGTCCTGCATTTGGACACAAAGAATTAGAAAATGTCGTTTTTTTCGGTCCGCCCCACTTTTATGGGCGTGGAATACAATTTTTTTTAAATATTGATAAATTTGTATTTCTTTAGCTCAAAAACCATAAGAATGAATTTGAAACACATATTCGAGAAGAAATTTGCACGCCCCCCCAATTACCACTACCGACCCCCCACCCCCAAAAAAAAAATAAAACGCCCCTGCATTTTTTTTTGCATGTTGGAGGGTATAAAAGATTCGGCACAGCCGAATTTAACACTCTTACTTGTTTTATATTAACATAATTTTACAGTTTTAAAACACATTTTCATATCTCAAAACTTTTCAGCACATCTGAAAACTATACTCTCCTTTTCAAAATATTTTTAAGAATCTTTCTGAAATCTCTTTTATGACGGAGATATCAATCGAAGTAACTATTGCAAACTATCCGCTAAAAAATAATTAAAATAAATTTCAAACCTAAAATAAAACACAAATTATTTAACAATTTCTTCCTTTTTCAGAGTGTTGTTCTCGAAGGAAAATATTGGAAACGACAGTTGGCCGTTATAAAAGCCGAATACAGAAAATGGAGAAGAAATTATAAATCAAAAGTTACAGGGTGTTTAATTTATGACACGGTAAGTTGATTTAGTTGTTTTTTTATTATTTACAATTACATTAAAATTATTAACAGTTTCGTATAAAAATGAAATCATACTTAAAATAATGATTTATTATTATGATTGTTTATTCAATATTTTTGTTGTACTTTCCATTTCTTTAAATTGCACCAATATAACCATGTACGTGAAAATTGCGGTAAAAAGCTAAAAAGAATTAAAGAAAAAAAAAAAACAATAAATTAATACTTAATCACAATAAAAAATTTTATTATGGAAAAGCTAAAAATATAATTTGAAATTATTGATAAATTCTAAATCGATACTTATTTGTGTAAAGTGCTATAAATAGGCTTCACAGGTGTTTTTTTTTTTATAGATTTGAAAATATGGATTTAATAGATCTGAATGATTAGGAATCATAGGTTTTAAATTCTTTAAAAGAGTATCTGTATTTAAGTAACCACAATTAAGACAATATTTAAAATCACATAACAATGTTTTGCATTTTGAAGTAATTTAAAATCAGTTAAGAGTAGGGATGTCGCGAATAGTGTATTCGGCATTTTACCGAATATTTACTATTCGGTATTCGGCTTGAACCGAATACGAATATTGCCGAATAGTTTGATTATTCATACGCCTGTATTTTATCTATGTAAAAAATTGAAAAAAAGTACCAGACTCAAAAATAACAACGCTTTTGTTGACACTATTTTTTCGAATTTGAATCAAGTGCTCAGGTTTTTTTGTACAAAAAACAAACTAAAATGACTACAAAAAAAGAGTCAAACTTAAATAAAGTGTTTTTTTAACAAATTTAAATTTTGCCGAATATTCGGCAAACTGTTACCGAATATTTATTTAACCGAATATTCAAAAAACATGCCGAATATGCCGAATACCGAATAGCGACGAATATTCGCGACATCCCTAGTTAAGAGGAATTTAAAACAAATTTTGACAACTGATACTATTTTCAATACTATTATCTGTTTTTAAACCCTTTTAAAATGAAAACCGTTACTGATACTAAAACCGAAACTCCGCATTTTTTGTGAAATAAGCTTTTTTTGTTAATAATAAGCTCGCTTTCAACTTCTGTTTTTCATTTTTTTTTTTTAATGTTCAACACCCCCTATATTTCAAATATAATAGCCAGAAGCCTCAAAATTTGGCACGATCTTTGTTAAAAAAAAAACCAATAAGGAAATTCGTTTAATTCGGAAAGGAATAGATCAAGCCTTTGGTTGAATTTAGTTGTTTTTAATGTCTGATTTAACAAATTTATACTCACCTGAAATAATGTACTTTTATCCAACGAAAAGAAACCATAAGCAGTCAGAATAGGTTTTTGACGCAAATTTTTCCAAAGGAATTTATCAATCTATAAGTACTAAATTTTAGTTTTAGATGTTTTTTTATATAAATCTCAAACTACGCACCATATGATCCACAGTCGTATTCCTACGGGAAACTTTGGCCAAAATGCGTGCTGTTTTATTAGCCTAAAAGAAATAAAATAAAAATGTATTATCTAAAAAAAATCTGTAAAAAAATTTTCGTTTTTTTAAGTTTGGTTTTTCAAAGGGAAACATTTTTTCCTCTGGTCCGATTTTTCCCATTTCCGAACTTAACCTGCCTATGACTATAAAACGTAGACGTGAGAAACTTCAGGACCCAGAAAAATTTTTCGGAACAAATTCCTGATTCAATAGATTCTTGAATATATTCAACGGTAATCACAACAACATTTTCTATGTAAAATTATTTTTCAAAAAAAAATACTTGTTCAAAAAAAACTATTGCTTTCGGAACAGTTTCAAACAAAAATCATTAATTTTGGAATGTTAAGTAGAAACGGTTGCAGGGTATTTGATGCGTTCTGGAACCGATTATTTGGAACAGAAAATTTTGCGGGGGAGGATTCTTTAAGTTTGTACAAATGTTTCATTTCTTTAACAAATTTACAAAAACAAGTAAAACAAGTGAGAGTGTTAAATTCGGCTGTGCCGAATCTTTTATACCTTCCAAAATGTAAAAAAAAAATTGTCAGGGGCGTTTTTTATGGGGGGGGGGGGGGGTGATGGGGTCAGTGGGGGACGTTGAGCGTACCTTCCCATCGCGATAAATATACCAAATGTTTCATTTATTTAACCAAAATACAAAAAAGATGTAAAAAAATGTATTTTTTCAGAGGTTAGTTCAGTTCTTCAAGAGGGAACTTTTTTCCCCTTGGCCTGATTTTGCCCATTCATGAACTTAACCTGCCTATGAACATTAGACATATTTGTGCCAAACTTTAGGAGTCTAGCTGTTTTATTTTGGCATAAAAATCAAATTTGGCTTTTCCGAACATATTGGTGCCCTCCACAATGTATAAAAGATTATTTTTTAATTTTTCTGTTAAAATTTAAAAAAAAAATCCACGCAAAAAAATGTTGGTGGGGAAAAAATTCTGCTAAAAAATTTGTTTGTGTAAAAAAAAATATGTTTGTACAAATTTAAATAATATCCGGTATTCAATTCTGTTCCTATATGCCCACCAGCAGACGAATTAAATCATTTTGTATTTTTAGGTTATGTGGAATGTAAACACAAAATAAGTTCTCTGTCCAATCAGTAGAAAAATCTGCTGAAAATACACCCATTTTGAGCCATATGAGAAATCTGCTGATTTTAGCAGACACGGTTTGCTGAAAACCTGTCATGATTATCTAGGTGAAATCAGCAGAAAAATCTGTCAAAACAGCAGATCTGCTAAGACATTTTCTAGAAAATTTTAAAAACTGACCACTATTTTAGAAAACCAAAGGTGTGACCAACGTTTCTATTTATTTGAGACATGCTGATTCCAATGGCGTACTCGGTTTTTAATGTATGGTACAATTTTCTTGCAAAATATTATTAAAGATGTGCTGATTTCGAGCCTATTTTTTAACAAAAAAATTTTCAAAGTTAATGATTTTTAAATTTTATGGCATGGAAAACAAAGATGTAGCAATATTTCTTATGCAAATTTGGTTTAAAGCTTTTTATCGTAATTGAAAATTTTCATTTCTAAAAGCTATAGACATTTCTGGTATTCCTATACCGGTTTTGGACAGTTCCAGTTAACTTTCTTCATCAGTAGGATTTAAATGTATGTGCCAATAAAAATATTTAGGAAACGTAACGAACAACCTTGGTTTTCATCAGAAATTAAAACACTTATTGCAAAGAGAAATGAAGCATATGCTAGATGGAAACGATTTAAAACTACTACACTTCACGAAATTTTTAAAGCCTCAAGGAAAAATGTTAATACCCAGATTAGGATTGCAAAAACCTCTTTTTATGAAGAAAAATTTAGATTAGCTTTGAACTCAAAAAGGAAATGGAGTGAAATTCGTAATATGGGAATTGTTAATGGTAGCAACAATACTACAGATTCTATTGATGTCAATGATCTTAACTTCAATTTTGTTAATATACCAATGCCCAATGCCAAAATCGATGTATATAGAGATTTTTTTACGGCACAACACCATGATATCGTCAACAACCATACATCAAGAAGCATAATTGGATCCCCTAATATTGTCACAAATAATGATAATCCGTCACGTTTGTTTGACTTTATACAGTTCACTCAGGAAGATATTGTTGAGTCCCTTCATAGCATCAAATCAGATGCTATAGGACATGATGGTATCCATCCTAAATTCATTAAGCTTATTCTTCCTCATATTTTACCTTCTATAACACATATTTTTAACAACATAATAACCACGTCTTCATACCCTTCCACATGGAAATTCGCCAAGATTATTCCTATACCGAAAACTGATAAGGCATACCGGCCAATCGCAATTCTTCCGTACTTTTCGAAGGTTTTTGAACGTCTTATACATAATCAGATGACTAAATATTTGTACAGAAATTCAATTTTAACTGAGAGACAGTCGGGCTTTAGACCAGGGCACAGCTGCGTATCCGCTTTGATTGATGTCTCTGAAGAACTGAGGAAACATATGGATGACAAGATGATTTCGTTTCTCGTGTTACTTGATCACTCTAAAGCTTTCGACTCAGTTGACCACTCCATTTTGTGTCTTAAACTTAAATATATATGTAAGTTTTCAGAAACTGCTGTAAAATTGATGGCCTCCTATGTTAGTGGTAGATCACAAGCTACTTACCACGGCTCAGATGTATCAAACACCTGCATACTAAGGAGGGGCGTGCCACAGGGATCAATACTTGGACCACTTCTTTACTCGATATATTCGAATGACCTTCCATCCCAATTAAAGTTTTGTAAAATACAAATGTACGCTGACGATGTACAACTTTACATAAGTTGCGAGCCAAATAATGTAGCTGAATGTGTCAACAAATTAAACCATGATTTAGATAATATTTATAATTGGGCATCTACTAACGGTCTCTGTTTAAATGCAAAAAAGTCGAAAGCCATGATCATTGGTAAATCAATATATATTCCCTCGTTTATTCCGCCGATCCAGATAAACAATGCAACACTTGAAATAGTCAAGACGGCAAAAAATTTAGGTGTAATTTTCAACTCTGAACTCAATTAGTCTAATCATATTAATTATATATGTGGTGTCACCTACGCAATGTTAAGGAATCTTTCGAGAACGCAATATTACACTCCTCTTAAAGTTAGAATGCTACTCGCTAAAACGTACCTTCTTCCAAAACTTTTATATGCCTGTGAACTCTTTGCAAACTGTGACTCAGTATGCGAATCAAAACTTAATGTGACATTTAATAATATTGCGAGATACGTTTTTGCACGTAGACGTCTTGATAGTATTTCTGATTACTCAAAAAGGATCTACAATTTAACATTCGAAAACCTTTTGAAAGTTCGTGCATTATTGTTTTTACAAAAGCTTATTTTTACTAAACAACCTAAATATTTATACAAGAGATTAACTTTTTCAAGATCCAGCAGAGTGAAAAATATAAATTCTATTCGCTACCGTAGCCTTATATCTGTTAGACATTTTTATATTCCTACAATTCGTCTGTGGAACCGATTACCTCCTAATACTAAAATCATTAGCAATGCAAACAGGTTTAAATCTGCCATTTTTTAACATTTTCGTTAATTTTTTTTTTCTGTAAAAATTTTAATAACTTTTTTAACTTTTTTATCATTATTCAAAATTTTTTTTTTTAACTTAATATTCATTTTTCTTTTTTTTTATATATTTTTTATATTTTTTATATATTTTTTTTTTTATATTAGTTTAATTATTTATTTTTATTTATATTTTTATTTTATTGTGCCACAAATGTATAACATTAAATCTACAGTACTGTAAAATAAGACACCGTTCTTGTTGTACTGTCTTATCTAATAAAGAATCAAATCAAATGTCAGTTTGTGGTTTTACAGATCTTTTGACAAGAGTTTTTCTTTCTTTTGAGTGTACTAATGTACTCTTGAGCCGCTAAACAGATATTGCTTAAATGCAACAACAAACTTTTCAGGAAAACAACAAGTAAATATCTGTGTAATATTTTGGCCGTGATCGCCATTTCAACAGACGGACATCGAGAGAATGTCTTACACTCAAAAAAATACGTTAGTAGATTTACTAATTTTTTTTTGCTAATGCTAGTTAGCTAACTTTTAGCAAATTTTTAGTTGAGATTAGCATGTTAGCAAAAAATTCTTGTAAACTTCATTTAGCACATTAGCAATTTTAAACAAACGTTGAACTAATTTCTTTTGCTAAGATTTGAAATTGAGTTGACAACATTTTTACAAGATTTTTTGCTAACATTAGCAAAAATAATGGTAAATTTTTTTTTATTTTCAGAAAACTTAAAATGGCTCTATCTCGGAAACTAAGCCAGATAGAGCAAAATGGAGGGCATTTTTGGTTCTTAGAATCTCCATACTTTCGCGGGTCCTCTTCACATGTGTGGACCCTAATGGGCCCTAACTTTGGATCCAAAAAAGTTAGCATTCCCGAAAATTTTAAAATGCTCATATCTCGGTAAATATTGCCGACACAAGAAAAAGTCCAAAAGCATTTTTGTAGCCCTCAATACGTAGAACAAGACCGTCAAAAGCTCTCCGAGTAATATTTTTGAAGTTATCGAGTTTTTTAATTCTCAAGACCCCAGTGGTCCCCTATAATCACGTATCTCAAAAACTAAGCAAGGTAGAGCGAAACGGACACAAATTTTGGATCAAAAACTATGACGATTTTTAAGGAACCCAACTAGGTCTGGGCCCATCGGGGTCTGGACCTATCCGGTCCGAACCCAATGGGGTCCTCAAATGTGTCAAAAAAAATTTTTTTTTTTGTTAACTAATTATTGGCAAAACATTTTTGCTAACTTTAGCAAAAAAATTGTGGGTTCAAAATCAGCAAATTTTCTTGTAGGTTTACAAGCTTTTTTTGCTAACATTACAGTTTTTTTTTTTTTTAGTGTAGAATTGATCACTGATCAAACGGAATGACAAATTTATATATTCCCCAAAGATGTTCTTAATTTTTAATATCGGATTTTTGTGTTTCACCGAATTCCTGTATACTAAAAACTTAAAAAAATAAAATTTGAAGTTAATTCAATACCCAGCAAAACTTTGGTAATGGGTAGTGATTATATAACACATTACCAGGTAATGTATATACCTTATTTGTAGCATTATTTTAGGATGTCTTACCAAACATTTGTTCCACAACGTATTATTTTAAAGTGAAAAATAAAGCATTACTAATAATTTGCTACGTAATGCATGATTATTGAAAAAAATGTATTTCATATTTATTATTTCTAAACATTAAATCATGGATGACTTATATTTGGTTACATTATGTATTATTTTAAAGTTTAAAATAATGCATTATTTATAATTGGATGCATAATGCATTACAATAACATAAAAAATAATTATTTTATATAAAAATGCATAAGTTTAAACTAGAGATGGGCTCACGACAGAAAATTTCTAACGACACACACTCACGAGCATATTTTATCTACTTACACTCACTTACAATCACGTGAGTAAATTTAATACAAAATTACTTTTTCACTACTCGTAACACCTTATATATTATCTTCTGGTATGCTATATTATTACATTTCTCGTAACCTATAAAATATCATATATTTTACACCTTCCCGAGTAAAAATTTTCTGGTCTAATCATATATAATTTGATACAATCTTATATGAGTTAATATGCTTCCGTATAAATTTATATAAAATTTTATCTATCACTTTGATACGGTTGATCCACTTTATATGGTTAGATATTGCTCCATATATGATTAGATTCGTATTTTGGTTTTGCTCATCAAATTATATAAAAATTGATATTATAAGATCAATTTGATCTAATTAGATTTGACCAAATTCAGGATCAAATGGTATCAATTTTTATATTTTTTGATCTAAAGTAATACAATTAGATATTATTTGATACAACCATTTTACGGATCAAATTAGATCTATTTAGTAAAATTAGCATAATATTTTTACTAGGGTTACTCGTATTCTTCGTTATAAATTTATGACTTATTTTATACCTTACTGGTATTCTTTGTGATAATGTGGATGCATTACTTTTAGTCTCATCGCCTGTTAAAATCATCAATGCTGCAATGTATAAAATAAGAGATCCTATACCTTATTTTATACCTTATTTGGTAATCTAAGTTTTGCTGGGTAACTTGAAGGGGACGCTGAAGCACCTGAAGTTTGAAAAAAAGTTACTTTTTACTCATTGTTTAAATTTTTTTTTGATATTTGAAGTAAAGTTTGAATTCAAATGGTTACAGAATTGAGATTAGGAGTACATTACCTTTGTAACACTCAAAAAAAAAAGAATTAACTTAAATATTGAAACAATTTTTTTTAAAATAGTTTATAAATTTTCCCACAATTTAGTTAAATTTAACTAAAAGTTGGGAAATTTTTAGAGTCCGACCGAATATTCGGTTTCGGTCTCGGTTTCGGCCGAATAATGGGGTTTCGGCCTCTATTCGGTATTCGGCAAAATTTTGGCCGAATATTAGCCGAAACCGAAACTTTTTGGTATTTTAAAAAATATGTAAAAAAGTCGCTGAATTTTTTGATTTCGTATTTCAATACACTTGTTTCAGTTCAATTGAAGAAAATGTTACAAGTTTATGCAACAAATGTAAAAATCTTTCAGTTCAAAAATTATTTTCTCCTAATCTACAAACGAAATATACAATTTTTTTGTAAGTTTTTTAAAAAAGTATTTTTTTTTTTTCAAAAATACAACAATTCCTATAGTTTAAAGGCATTATATGCCAAATATTTATCTTTAACAAGTTTTTAATAATTTAATTCGTGCCAGGCGGTAATTTTTTTAAAGTTTCGGTTTCGGTTCGGTTTCGGCCGAATATTACTTTTTCGGCCGAATATTCGGTTCGGTTTCGGTTCGGCCTCGAAAACTGGTTTCGGTCGGACTCTAGAAATTTTCTTAACTGATAGGAAAACATTTTAGTTCATGTACTGTTAAATAGGCCATAATTTTCCTTAAATGGAATTCCCTAATACATGGAAGAAATTCTTACCGCCAAAGAATTTTTCCCTAAATAATTGAAAAAAAATCTTTATTTTTAAGACACATTTCTTAAAACAATTACCAATTCTCAATTCAAAACCATATATAATTACCAATTAGTTCATCATATTTATCTTCTTTAATTTGAGAAAGTTTTTTCCACAAGTTTAGTAAATTTTTTATAAAAGAGTTTGATCTTGTACAACAAGTAATAAATTTAATGTTTACATTTTTTCTACACATGTATGTGTTACAGAGAAAATAATATTTTAATCACAATAAAGGCCTTGGCGTGTTTTCCCATAATCTGGGAACAAACGTCAACAAACGTTGTTGTAATTTAACTTTTAAGACTAATGAAATTTATTACTTGACTCTAAAAAACAAACGTTTTATTATATTTATAATAAAAAATGTACATAATGAGAATTCTGTGTGTATTCACATGCTATTCTATAAATTAACCAATAAAAATATGAAATTAACTAATTTTTAGGAAAGATTTCCTCATCAGAAATGTTTTTAACTAAAAAATGGGATTTTTTTTTTCATTTTCTAAATATTGTCTTTTTTACTTAAAACTTAAAAAAAAAAAAATAAATTTAGAGTGAATCGGATAAGTGCGCCCAGAAACAGTTTCATATATTCAACTGGCAAATTTGGGCAACATCTGTTTTTTTACGTTCTTCAATTTTTAGTTAAAGTTTTTCATTACTTTAAAAAAAACACCGAACCAAGTGGTCTGATGGCAATTGAACCCAAGACCACCACGCTCATAGACTAGCAAGCTACAGGAGCCCCATAATTCATCACATAATTCGATATTCAATACCATCCATTTAAAAAAATTACCTCCTTATCAATATTATTGACACATAAAGCATTCGCGTATATAATTAAATATGGTATTGTATACATGGACGATTTAAATGCAACAAATACTGTAAGTACTAATTTTGGATTAATTTTATCAAATATGACGATTGTAAGTAAAAGAAACGATAACAAATTTGTTAGTATAAATGCCGATTGCAAAACTATTGGAAACCCGTATACTTTATTAATATCACCACGACATAATATTATTAAATCATTACGATCATTTAGAAATTCTTTAATTTCTATAACAGATTTTGAAAGTTGAATTTTTGAATTCAGAACTTTCATAGATTCCATTAAAATGAAAAGTAAACATGTAAAACATGTTAGGTAAGCGGAATTAAAAATAAAAGTAATTACGAATACGAATAAATCAATAAAATACGTAGTCCATATAATTTTTTCCACCGCGATCAAATTTAGTATAGCTATATTTATGAAAAATATTAGAGACAATAGAATATATAACTGGGCTTGTTTTTTAATGCGTTTTTTTAGAATTTGTATGGATTTTTCATTATTAATTTTTGCGGCCAGTTTAAGAGTTCGATTAAAAATATCCACATTAGAATGACGAAAAATATAAAACATTGTAGTCAATATCATTTGTATTGAAAGACATTCGAGAAGTTCTATTATTATCAAAAAGAAGCCAGTTTTACTTGATACATAAAAATCAATGGACCCAGTTAATGTCCAAATACATATAAAAATTAGCAAAGATTCGAATAGAATTAAAATGGCAACGGTCCAACCCAACATGTATTTTTCACATTTTTTTGTAACAATTAATTTTTGTTGCTTTTTACAATATTTTGCAGGTATTATACCCAAAATATAAATAAAATTTAATAGACGTTCTATGACATCCTGAACCGACATTACTGTTAATTATTAAACTAAAATAATTTGAATTATAAATTTTTTTCCATAGTGAAATTAAATATTATTTTTTAAGATGGTGTGTCAATGATATGTATATTTGATGAATTTACAATAATATCTTAATTGTTGTTTGAACAAATATTTGAATTTGTTTTTCTTGTTATTTATATATGGGGCATTCCATGTTAAATCGGACACTTTAAATATTTTTTTTTTAGATTTTCCCAATTTGTTGACAGTTTTTAGTACCCTTCAAAAACTCCATTGTGGTAAATTTTCAGATTTTTTTGATGACCCGTTCAAAAGATACCGAATTTTTAAAAATTGGTAGTTTGTTCCTTTACTAAAACTTCTTTTACTCATAACTTCTTCAATAATGGTCCAAATGACATTTTTATACCCTCCACTTAGTGATAGAGGGTATATATAAGTTTGTCATTCCGTTTGTAACTCATCGAAATATCGGTCTGGGACCCAATAAAGTATATATATTCATGATGCCCGATCGATTTTAAGACATTCTAGCGATGTCCGTCTGTCCGTCTGTCTGTCTGTGGAAAATGCTCTCGCGGACAAAATATTGCACAGAGATAACTGAAACTTAACATATATATTGGAAGTTCTCCCGAGAAGTTTGGTATTGCATTTGAGCGATATCGGTTCAGCGGTTCAAAAGTTATGAACGAAAATGTAAGCACACCTCAAAAATTTCAGTACATTCAACATAACCTAAAAATACAAAATGCTTTAATTCGGCTTCTGGTTGACATATGTGAACATAATTGAACACCAAATGGTATTTAAGCAAGTGCGAACATATTTTTTGACAAAAAAAGAAAAAAATCGCGGATTTTTTTTTTACCAAAATTTTTTTTCGCGGAAATTTTTTTTTCAAATTTTTTTTCAAAAGTAATTTCCTTTTAAATAAAGTTGTTTGCAATAATCTTTTTGAAATTGTGGAGGGTATCACTAAATTCGGCAAGGCCGAATTTAACTTTTTTACTTGTTTTTTTTTTAATTTTTGTTTTTTTACGTACTTTAAAAAAAAAAGTCCTCTAGTATGCGATTTTTAAGTTTTCAAATTTAAATCTCATTTTTGAAAATGTATGTTCTCTTTGATTTTTTTTAAATTTTTTTGTGTAAAACTACTATCGATTCCACAAATTTTTTGCCCAGTAGGATCGTGTGATAACGATTATTACAATTTTTAAACATTTTTTGAAAACATTTTATTGTAATTTTCCAATCTTAAAATCATTTCTACTGCTCCAATGAGGCGTCATTGAGGAGTCATTTCCAAGACCGACCCCTGTTAATTCTTACGTCTAAACATTTCTAATTTCAAACTAATAACCTATCTCTAATTTCTATGGGGGCTCCCACACAAAATGACATTTTTTAAAATTTGCTCCAACCGCTCTAACTGCCCTAAGAGTGCCCTTAGAGCAACCCTTTTTTAAAACATACCAACGCCCTATCTCCACTCCCTAAGTGGGCTTCCATTTAAAAGTAACTCTAACTGGGGCTCCCACACAAAATGACATTTTGTAAAATTTGCTCCAACCGCTCTAACTGCCCTAAGAGTGCCCTTAGAGCAACCCTTTTTTTAAAACATACCAACGCCCTATCTCCACTCCCTAAGTGGGCTTCCATTCAAAAGTAAATTTTTATAAAATTTGCTCCAGCTGTAATTTGTATGGGAGCCTACTTAGGAGTGGAGATAGGGCGTAGGTATGTTTTAAAAAAATATTGTAGGGTAAAAATAAATGGGGGTCGGTCTCACTAATGACCCCTCTCGGACGCACTATTGGACTGGTAGAAGCTGATTAAATAAAACAAATTTACAAAAAAAAAAATTGTATGGGCCTTCAAAATTAGAGATAGAGTGTAGGTGTGTTCAGAGAAAATGATTGGACTAAAAAAATATTATGAGTCGGTACATACATTTTGTTGCTCAAGGGCACTATTAGGGCAGTTAGAGCGGTTGGAGCAAATTAAAAAAAAAAAATCGTTTTGTGTGCGAGCCCCCTTAGAAATTGGAGATAGGGTATTAGTTTGTTCCAAAGAAATGTTAAGACGTAAAAATTAATGGGGGTCGGTCTTATAAATAACCCCTCTATGACGCACCATTGGAGCAGTAGAAATGATTTTAAGATTGGAAAATTACATTTTGAGGATGTTTATTCTGGCTCGAGGTCATTATTTTCTTTACTAATTAAAACCATGACATTCTCATAGCATAATTTTCAAGAAAATTATTTTTTGTTTTAAATTTATTTATGTTGGTCATTTTTGCAAGACTTAATCGACACGTGTTTCGGAATTTGTCAGATTCCATTGTCAAGATTATTTAGCAAAAAATGGAAACGATTTACTACAAAGTAGCAAACGAGTCTAATGACAAATCGTTTGTGCACAAACTAGAATATTAATACATATTCGCCTCTATTCACAATGAGAATTAGAAAGACGAAGAAATTGTACCATACTAATAAGGCAACGATAGTCAATAAATAACATATTGTTGTAGTCCAATGGGCTATCATATGTAAAATTGTTTTAAACATTTTTGTTGGTTATTGACAATCGTTGCCTTATTAGTATGGTGGGTGACACCTGTACCCCCGCTTTATATGTTTACAAATTATTTGTTTATGATATTTACGCTTAAATAATACACTTTTATTGTTATTTTTAATTAATTTCTATAACCACCCCCCCAAAGGGAGGCGGCTTGAACAAAATCGAATTTTCTAACCCCCTTGGTCCAAGCGCCGGTCTATGAACATAATATGGCATACAAATGATACATTTGTCGAGCAAAAATTAAAAAAATGTAAAAATATCGTATTTTTCAGGGGTCGTTTTAGTTCTTCAAGGGGGAACTTTTTCCTCCTTGTCCGATTTTGCCCATCTTCGAACTTAACCTTGCCAGTAACATAAGAGATATTCTTGCCCAATTTCAGGGGTCTAGCTCTTGTGGTTTAGACTGCATCGTTATTTCTACAGACGGACGGATGGACATCGCTAGAATGTCTTAGATTCTATCATGGATCAATATTATATATACTTTGTGGGGTCCCCGACCGATATTTCGATGTGTTACACACGGAATGACAAAGTGAGTATACCCCCATACTTTGGTTGGAGGGTTTAAAAAAAAGTAAAATCAGACTACTTAGCTCTACATACAGTACTGGAGCTCATCCAAAAAAGTACTTTTTTGCTGCTCGCATTCGACGGTACTAAAAATCATCAATTTAATATAAAAGTTCTTAAATTGGTGACATCGTTTTCCATAAATAATATTGGAAAAGGTTAGTACCTTTTCTTTAGTTGCGGGGTTACTACGGTATCTTAGAAAGTGAAAAAGTAGTGCAAATGGTACTAACTTTTCCATCCCTGGCTCTGCAACATTTACAGGTGTCTTTCGAAAACGAAAAAATGGTAATTCGACGATTCTAATTTTATTTCGAAAAATATCAATTGTTATTCGTAAAATATCAATTGTAATTTGTAAAATATCAATTGTTATTCGTTAAATAGCAATTGTAATTCGAAAAGAGCAATTGTAACTCTGTATATATCACTTTAATTCGAAAAATATCAATTGTAATTCGAAAAAGTTCAATTGTTATTCGGAAAAGATCAACTGTAGTTCAAAGATTTCAAATGCTATTAGTATGAGATCAATTGTTATTAAAAAAAGATCAAATGTAATTCAGACATGGTCAATTGTTACATAAAATAGATCAGCTGTAATTTTAATTCCAAACAGATCAATTGTAATTCGAAGATTTCAATTTAATTCGAAAAAGATCAATTAATATTTAGTTCATATTGATTTTTTTCTTTTTTGAATTACAATTGATTTTTTTTATGAATTTAAATTGAACTGTTTTGAATTACATAATCACATAAATTGGATATATAATAAATAGTCATATATGACTAAAAAAAATAATACGGTACCATATAATATATGATTATATCTTATTAGATCAAATTTGATATAATTAGATGCAATTAGATCCTAAAAATGGAACGGTAAATATTATCTAAATTGATATTATAAAAAAAATAGATCTTATAAGATCTAATAATATATAATTATATCTTTTTAGATCTAATATGATCTTCAATATCAAATCAGATAAAATTTACCGTTCCATTTTTGGGATCTAATTATATCAAATTTGATATAATAAGATATAATCATATATTTTTGGATCCTCCATTTTTGGGATCAAATAATGGATCTATTTATATATAATTATATTAAAAACAATATGATTATATCAAAACTTTTTTACTCGGGTACAATTTACCTCCTTATCAATATTATTAAAACATAAAGCATTCGCATATATTATTAGATATGGTATTGAATACATAGACGATTGAAATGCAACATAAACAGTAATCACCAATTTCTGATATTGCTTCTCAAATCCGACGGTTGTTAGGAAAATGAAAGACAAAACATTTGTTAATAGAAATCCCGACTGCAAAACTATTGGTAAACCGTATACTTTATTAATATCATTATGACATAATGTTAACAATTCATTACGATCATTCAGTATTTCTTTAATTTCTAACACCGATTTTGAAAGTTGAATTTTTGAATTCAGAATTTTCATAGATTCCATTAAAATAAAGAGTAAACATGTTAAACACGTTAAGTAAACCGAATTAAAAATATAAAATGTTACTAAAATCACAATATCAATTAAATATATAGTCCATTTAAAATTGGCCGCAGTCAAATTAAGTAAAGCTATATTTATTATAAATATTATAGCCAATAGAATATTTAACTGAGCCAGTTTTTTAATACGTTTTTCTATGATTTCATTCGATTTTTCATTAATAATTTTTGCTGCAAGTTTTAGAATTTGATTGAAAATATCCACATTTTTAAGACGAAACATATAAAACATAGTAGTCAACACTATTTGAATTATAAGACATTCAAGAAGTTCTAATATGATTAAAACTATGCCAGTTTTACTAGTATCGTATGCATCAAATACTTATGTCCGTAAATGACAAAATACACACAAAAATTAGCAAAGATTCAAATAGAACTAAAATGGCGGCGGTCCAAACCAACATATATTTTTCACATTTTCTTGTAACAATTAATTTTTGTTCTTTTTTACAATATTTTGCGGGTATTATACCCAAAATATAAATGAAATTTAATAGACGTTCTATCACATCCTGAACCGACATTATTGTTAATTGTTAAACTAAATATTTTAAATTGCAAACGTTTTCCTTACTGGAAATAAATATAATTTATATGATGTTGTGTCAATGTTATGTCTTTTTGATTAATTAACAATTATATCTACTAACTCGATTATTGAACAAATATTTAGATTATTTAGTTTTATTAATTTAGTTTTTATATATGGGGCATTCCATGCCAAATCACTCACTTTTAGGCCCGACCCCTTTCGATTAATTTTATTTTTGGATATGTTTTAGTACGTATTAAATGCAACTTGCAGCCAAATTTTCAGCCTTTTATACCAAGGTGGTGTTGAGTAATCAATTTTTCAAAATCAATTTTTCCAAAAAATGAAAAAATTTAAATTTTCAATCAATTTTGACCAGTAAAAAATATAGATATTTTAAAAAAAGTTGGACAACGTTTTGTTGGTATTTAAATGTAGTTTTAGAAAAAAAATGTGAAAAAATTATTCGAAGTAATTATCACTTATTTTTTGACGTTTAAAAATTAAAATCGACTTTTTGAAAAAGTCCGAAACCTTCGATTTTTTTGTAAAAAACTATAAGAATTCTACTCTAAATTATGCAACTTTTAAGCCATAACTCGAGATGTGATCACAATTCTTTCTATTTTTTTTTTAATTTTTAAAATTGCACCTTTTATGTTTTGGCTCTGATTTATTTTATATGGAGCTCCAAAAAAAAAAAATGGTAGATACTGACCCTAACTTACCCTAAATATATTCATTTGGAGGTAGATATACGTCTCACAAAAATTTGGGACGATCGGACATGTGTAAGGCGCTTAGCATGGTCCTTGAAGTTTAAAAAACGGATTACAAGGAAAAATATGATTTTTTTTCTGTTTTCGCAATTTCTTTGGTATTTTAAGTTAAGTTTTAATTTAAGTGATTACAGAATTATGATGTGGAGTAAAATGCCTTTCTAATAAGGTACTAAAAACTAAAATCGGTTGAAAATCAGCCAAGTTATTACAACTTCCCCAGGCATCTAGCGTGTGCCATACAACTTGATTAAAAAATACGAGGCCCTTTTTTAAATTTATTGAAATTTTCTACTGTAATAACATTTTTTCATTATTCATGTTTCAGTGTAATATTTTTTTGACTTTTCCAAATTTTAAAACAAAAAAAATATTTTTTTTTTTTAAATAGAGATTTCAAAAGGGTGTGGAAAATGCAGACATTTTTAGCACTAATTTAAAAAATGTTAGCAAAACACAATATGAAAAATACTTGTCATCTAATAACATTTGAACTTGAAGAATAAAAAAATGTTATTACAGTAGAAAATTTCAATGAATTTCAAAAATCGGATTGTATTGATTAATCAAGTTGTCTGCCACACGTTAGATGCCTGGGGAAGTTGTAATAACTTGGCTGATTTTAAACCGATTTCGGTTTTTATGACCTTAATAGAGAGACATTTTACTCTACATTTCAATTATGTAACCATTTGAATTCAAAATTAACTTAAAATACCAAAAAAATTAAGAAAACAGAAAAAAATGCATATTTTCCCTTGTAATCCGATTTTCAAACTTCAAAGCCGATGCGGCACGCCTTACCCATGTCCGATCATCCTAAAATTTTCTGAGACGTATTTTTACACCCAACTTAATATATCTAGGGGAAGTTACGGTCAATATTTACCAAATTATTTTTTTTGGAGCACCATATAAAATAAACCAGAGTCAAAAAAAAAAAGTGCAATTTTCAAAATTTGAATAAAAATAGAACGAATTACGATCACATCTCGAATTATGACTTAAAAGTTGCGTAATTTAGAGTAGAATTTTTTGACATTTTTAAAAAAAAAATCGAAGGTTTCGGACTTTTTCAAAAAGTCGATTTTAATTTTTATACGATAAAAAACAAGTGATAATTACTTCGAATAATTTTTCATATTTTTTTTCTAAAACTACATTTAACTACCAACAAAATGTTGTCCATCTTTTTTTAATATATCTATATTTTTTACTGGTCAAAATTGATTGAAAATTTAAATTTTTTCATTTTTTGGAAAAAATCGCCATTTTGAAAAATTGATTACTCAACACCACCTTGGTATAAAAGGCTAAAAATTTGGCCGCAAGTTGCATTTAATACGTACTAAAACATATCCAAAAATAAAATTAATCGAAGGGGGTCGGGCCTAAAAGTGAGTGATTTGGCATGGAATGCCCCATATACAGTAGTTTTCGCTTAAATTCATAAAAAAATTTTATCGTTTAAATGCGCTCGTTGGATCACAAATAATCTCATAAACCTCTTAAACATAAGACCGCTTTTAAGCGGTTTTACCTTTTGTTGTAATTTTTAATTGGCAACACTTACAAACTGGAGAGTGGGCGATTTTGAAAGCTAATTTATATTGTGCTCTTCTTTATTACCTACTTTATTTGGTTATTGGCGGTATTCTTTCTCCTTTAATTCCTATTCCGGGTTTTAAACAAAACCCGGGATAGGAAATCACTCTTCATTTATACCAAAAATGTTACGGAATCTATACGAAAAATGTCTCAGAATCTGAGAATTTTTCTATACGAGAGAATTTTTCTATACGAGAGAATTTTTCTATACGAGAGAATTTTTCTATTCGTGCAAAAATGGTTTAGATCTTATCTGATCTGTTTATAACTACGGTGGCTCGCAGCTTATTTCGTGTGAAAGATTTTAGTTAGCAATCCATTCAAGACAAAGTTAAACAAAATAGACCTAATAATTATCAAGTAAGTATTTTTGTAAAAAGTCCTGTGTATGTAATTATTCAAGCTTTAATTAAAGCTTAATGTCGTTCAGATTATGTAAATATGAAATGTGCTACGAGGGTCGAAATGAGAATTTTTCTATAAGAAAAATGTCTCAGAATCTAAGAATTTTTCTATACAAAAATGTCTCAGAATCTGAGATTTTTCTATACGAAAAATGTCTTAGAATCTGAGATTTTTCGATATGAAAAATGTCTGAGAATTTTTCTATAAAAAAATGTCACAGAATCTGAAAGTTTTTCTATAAGAAAAATATCTCAGAATCTGAGAATTTTTCTATAAGAAAAATGTCTCAGAATCTGAAAATTTTTCTATAAGAAAAATGTATTAGAATTTGAGAATTTGTCTTTAAGAAAAATGTCTCAAAATCAGAGAATTTTTCTATAAGAAAAATGCCTCTAAACTTTTCTATACAAAAAATATCTGAGAATTTTTCTATACGAAAAATGTCTCAGAATCTAAGAATTTTTCTGTACAAAAAATGTCTCAGAATCTGAGAATTTTTCTGAACAAAAAATTTTTCAGAATTTTGGGATTTTTTTAAAAGAAAAATATCTCAGAATCTGAGAATTTTT
The DNA here is from genome assembly GCA_963921195.1 of Pegoplata infirma. Taxonomy (NCBI): domain Eukaryota; kingdom Metazoa; phylum Arthropoda; class Insecta; order Diptera; family Anthomyiidae; genus Pegoplata; species Pegoplata infirma. Next base: position 161,754,125 of record OY992537.1, on the reverse strand, counting down.
CTGTACGAGAAATATCAAACAAATTTTCTATACGAAAAATGTCTCAGAATCTGAGAATTTTTCTATACTAAAAATGTCTCAGAATCTGAGAATTTTTCTATACTAAAAATGTCTCAGAATCTGGGGATTTTTTAAAAGAAAAATGTCTCAGAATCTGGGGATTTTTTAAAAGAAAAATGTCTCAGAATCTGAGAATTTTTCTATAAGAAAAATGTCTCAGAATCCGAGAATTTTTCTGTACGAGAAATATCTAAGAATTTTTCTATACGAAAAATGTCTCAGAATCTGAGAATTTTTCAATAAGAATTTTTCTCTACGAAAAATGTCTTAAAATCTGAGATTTTTCTCTACGAAAAATGTCTGAGAATTTTTCTATAGAAAAAATGTCACAGAATCTGAGAATTTTTCTATAAGAAAAATGTCTCCGAATCTGATAATTTTTCTATAGGAAAAATGTCTCAGAATCTGAGAACTTTTCTATACGAAAAATGTCTCAGAATCTGTGAATTTTTCTATTCGAAAAATGTCTCAGAATCTGAAAAATGTCTCAGAATCTGAAAATGTCTCTGAATCTGAAAATTTTTCTAAACGAAAAATGTCTCAGAATCTGAGAATTTTTCTATAAGAAAAATGTCTCAGAAGCATAGAATTTTTCTATAAGAAAAATGCCTTAGAATCTGAGAATTTTTCTGTACGAGAAATATCTAAGAATTTTTCTATACGAAAAATGTCTCAGAATCTGAGAATTTTTCTATAAAAAAAAAATGTCTCAGAATCTGAGAATTTTTCTATAAGAAAAATTTCTCAGAACTTTAGAATTTTTTTTATTTTTAAGTTGAACTTACTAATATTGGTCAGTTATACAAAGGTATAGAAACGTAAACCAAAACAGCTGATTTTCAAATATACTCGTTAGTGTTGCCATGTTTTAGTATTTTATTGGAAAACAAATTGAAAGCTTACATTGCACAGATTGCCTACTTTTTTGTTTGTTTTCAAATTCACTTTTTGTTGAAGTATAGACAGAAAAAAAGAACAATATAAATCTGTGCAATATTATCTTTCTAAATCGACCACTCTCTTGTTTGTAAGTGATGCCAATCGAAAGACACAACATAAAATACCCGCCAAAAGCGATTATTTCATAATTAATTATTTGTTTAATCAATCAATCAATCAATCAATAAATTTTTTAAATATTTAATAAATCACACACATATTTCTCTTCAAAAAAATTACCTCTATTTCAATATTATTTACACATAAAACATTGGCATATATTATTAGATATGGTATTGAATACAAGGAAGCTTGAAATGTAACAAGTAATGTAATAACTAATTCTTGATTCAAACTATCAACTCCGACGGTTGTCGTAAAAATAAAAGACGACAAATTTGTCAGTATAAAACCCGTTTGCAAAATTATTGGAAATCCATATACTTTATTTATATCATTGTGACATAATGTTAACAATTCATTACGATCATTTAGAGTTTCTTTAAATTCTTTCTCAGATCGGATCGATTGAATTTTTAAATTTAGAATTTTCATAGATTCCATTAAAATGAAGATTAAACATGTAAAACATGTTATGTAAATTGAATTAAATACAAAAAATGTTACCAAAATCACCATATCAATAATGTACATAGTCCATATAAAATTTTCCGCAGTTAAATTAAGTATAGATATATTTAAAATGAATATTATAGCCAATAGAAGATTTAACTGTAGTTGTTTTTTAATACGTTTTTCTATGATTTTATTAGATTTTTCATTATTAATTTTTGCAGCAAGTTTTAAAATTCGATTAAATATATCCACGTTTTTACGACGAAACATATAAAACGTTGTAGTCAACACCATTTGAATAATAAGACATTCGAAAAGTTCTAGCACTAGTAAAATTAAGCTAGTTTTACTTAAATAGCCGTAAACATCAAATGAATCAGTAAATGACAAAATGCCCATACAAATAATCAGCAACAATTTGCATAGAACTAAAATGGCGATGGCCCAAACCAACATGTATTTTTCACTTTGTTTTGTTGCAATTAGTTGTTGTTCCTTTTTACAATATTTTGCGGGTATAAAACCCAAAATATAAATAAAATTTAATAGACGTCCTATGACATCGCCAACCGACATTATTGTTAATTGTTGAACTAAATATTGTGAATTATGAAAGTTTTTCATACTAAAATTAAATGTTATATTTTTTATGGTGTGTCAAAGATATGTAGAATTGATAAATTAACAATAGTGTCAAACTTCATTATTAAACAAATATGTACTTGAATATGCTTTTTTATTATTTACTAAGGCCGTTATTCATATGGGTGAAATCAAAAAATGTCAACCAAACCATGTAATCGTGTAATATCTCATACATAGGTTTAAGAATTCGCATATTTTCTAATGTACAACGTCGTATAGATTGGCGTTCTACATAACTAACAACAATCCGAATATTAGTTAGCAATTTTAAACAAGTTATTTTCATTTTTGTAGGCCAAATGTAAACTCCGTCGCCAGTAACAAGTTAAATTTTTAGACTTTAACCGGTTATATCTTAAAAACCAATAACCCAAGAGCTTAATAATTGACTACATTTTTAAAGAGGGAATGTTGACGTTCTTAAAAAATATTTTTATATAGTCATAACCAAGGAGAGGACTTTCATGCAAATGCATGTTTTTCCCCTTTGGTTATAGAACAGCATAAACAAGATATCTTTGCGAATCAAAGAATTTGCTTAAAAATGGCATCGATTCGTTAGTGCATATTTTTGCATATTTTGCTTAAAATGCATATTTTTGCATATTTTGCTATTATTTCGCTATAAATGCATATTTTTAGGTCATATTTTGTATAAATTTTTGTTTTTTAGCTATTTGTTTAGTATTTTTAGCTATTTTTATGATTTTTTTATGATATTTTTTTTTTTTTTTTGTATTAAAGCAATTATAATTTTTTTTTGATAATTTTTATTTTTTTAATAACATTTTATACACACTGTATATATGTTAATCTATGCTTAAAATGCCAGACTGGATTCAAAAGTTATATTTTTTTTTTAATAAAAGTAAAAAACAAGTGAATATTTATGATTTTTAGTGCATATTTTAAGATTTTTAGGGCATATTTCAAGACTTTTTAGTGGATATTTTAGGCGCCTAAAACATAGTTTTTTAGTGCATGAAGGTCCTGTCCCTGGTCATAACTATCTCTTTTACCCATGCAAACACGGCTTCAATTGTGTAACGATTTTTCGAAACTTTTTTTAGACATAATGGAACCTGACAATTTTGTTGTTTTTGACGTGTTATATTTAGAAAAATATTAGGTTATTGCCCCATTTATTAAACGCGAGGCTATAAAGTATCATTTTGCATCATTGGTTTCAAGTTTGCTCATTGCATATTAATTTCCCGGTATGAAAAGATAATTCATAAATGAAAAATCGAAAAATGCTGTAAACTCCGTCTCCACGTTTACAACAAAACTACTTAGCGTGTATCTGAAATCTCGTCATATTTTGACGTATGTAGTTGACATTTAATGATTTTTTTTCGGAAACCAATTTCCGACAAATAGTTTTCGAAAAAAAGGGCAAAAAGAGACGAAATGTAAACTCCGTCTCTGTAACCTCCGTCAACTTTTTTTTTTTTTTTTGCAGATAGCATTAAAAAACCTTATGCAGTTCTTAAAACCGACGCAAATATTAACACTAGTCATTCAAAAAAGTAAAAAACTAATTTTAACAGAAATAATAATAAATTTATTTTACATTTCCTTAGAAAATTCCTATTAAAATAAAAAATAATTGTAAAACCTTTAATAACAAAAACCAGAAAAAAATCCTAATTACAAAAATTGTTAGAAATTACATAAATCAGTGTTTTAAATAACAATAAAATGTTTTCAAAGAAAATTCCAAAAATTTAATGTCCCGAGTAAAAAAATTGATATGACACAATATATAATTTAATATGGGTTCGTGTCTATTTTGATATAATCTTATACGAAAAATGGTTTCATAAGATTTGATCGAATAATATCTAATAATATCAGTTTATATAACTTTATATCGACTTTGATACGAGTTTTGGTCTAATCCAATGATATAAAATTATATCCAATTATATTAAAATTTATACAATTTTATAAACCGGATGTTTTTTTTTTTAGTTTTTAATAAAAAGTTGAAAAATTAAAATAATAAAAATAAGTTGTTCTTGAAAAAAACTTAGAAAAATTTCAAAAAATGGAGTCATGTTAAATTTTATATAAAACACTTAGAAAATATTTTCAAAAAAATTTGTGTTTGAAAAAAACTTAGAAAAATTTTAAAAAATTGAGTCATATAAAATTTTATATAAAACACTTAGAAAATATTTGCGATAAAAAAAATGTTCCTTGAAAAAAACTTAGAAAAAATTTAAAAAATGGAGTCATATAAAATTTTATATAAAACACTTAGAAAATATTCGTGATAAAAAAGTGGTGCTTCGAAAAATCTTAGAAAAATAAAAAAATATTAAGTCATATGAAATTTTATATCAAACACGTTGCAAATATTTTCGATAAAAATATGTTCTTGGAAAAAACTTGTAAAAATTAAAAAATAATGGAGGCATATAAAATTTTATATAAAACACTTAGAAATTTGGAATGATGCATGGGACCAGATGTTGCAACATATAATTATGTATGGCGATATCTTAAAAAAATCGCACATCAAAATTTATTATATAAATTTATCTCGCAAGACATAGTGTCACACATGATCATATATGAAATAATATGAATATATAAAAGTATATAAGATCATATTAAATTATTTTTACTCGGGGTATTTTTCTAAGGTGAATGTAAACTCCGTCACCAAAAAAATCATAAAATTGTCGATAAAACTTGTTTGAAACAATTTGTAGAAGAGATTTTTTATAGTTACATTAGTAGTGATGTAACAAATCGATTTTAATAAAAAAATTTACCCCTACGACCACGCCTTCCCTACGCGACGGGGCCGTAAAGAGCGGGGCCTTAAAAATCATTTTTCCATACAAAGCAAAAAAATTTTTTTTTGATTTTAAATTTTTTTGTTATTAATTATAATATTACTTGGTTATCTTATTCACGACAAAAAATTTGATTTTGGTGGGATGAGGCTTTCAGTTTTAAAAAAATTTTCGAAAAAAAAAATTTAGAGCTTTTGGGGTCCTACAGTAAAAATTTTTTAAATTTTTTTTTTTTAGTTTTGACAAGCAACCGTTTTAGTTGAATTGTTGCTTTTAATGATATATTTTCATAAAAAAATATTATTCCTATCTGTGACATCTTTATCGTGATCTAAAAAAGGGTAAAAAATGCATTTTTGATGTTTTTCGATACACGATCAAGATGTCACAGATATGAATAATATTTTTTTATGAATATATATCAATAAAAGCAACATTCTGGTAAAGAAAAGGTTTTCTTTAGTTGCGGGGTTACTACAGTATTTTAGAAAGTGAAAAAGTAGTGCAAAAGGTACTAACTTTTCCATCCCTGGCTCTGCAACATTTACAGGTGTCTTTCGAAAAAGAAAAAATTGTTATTCGACGATTCTATTTTAAATTTGAAAAATGTCAATTTAAATTCGTCAAATATCAATTGTAATTTGTAAAATAATTGTAATGTAATTCGAATAGATCATCAATTGTAATTCGAAAAAGTTTAATTGTTATTCGGAAAGATCAACTGTAGTTCAAATATATCAAATGTAGCTAATTCGTAAAAGATCATTTGAAATTCGAATAAGATCAATTGTTATTCGATAAACATCAATGGTAATTCGAAAAAATCAGTTGTCTGATCGTCTTCGAATTTGAATTCATCTTTTTCCAATAATATAAACACATAAATTGGATATATGTATAATAAATTTCATACAATTTACCTCCTTATCAATATTATTAAAACATAAAGCATTTGCATATATTATTAGATATGGTATTGAATACATAGACGATTGAAATGCAACATAAACAGTTATCACCAATTTCTGATAAAGCCTCTCAAATCCGACGGTTGTTAGGAAAATGAAAGACAAAACATTTGTTAATAGAAATCCCGATTGCAAAACTATTGGTAAACCGTATACTTTATTAATATCATTATGACATAATGTTAACAATTCATTACGATCATTCAGTATTTCTTTAATTTCTAACACCGATTTTGAAAGTTGAATTTTTGAATTTAGAATTTTCATAGATTCCATTAAAATAAAGAGTAAACATGTTAAACACGTTAAGTAAACCGAATTAAAAATATAAAATGTTACTAAAATCACAATATCAATTAAGTATATAGTCCATTTAAAATTGGCCGCAGTCAAATTAAGTAAAGCTATATTTATTATAAATATTATAGCCAATAGAATATTTAATTGAGCCAGTCTTTTAACACGTTTTTCTATGATTTCATTCGATTTTTCATTAATAATTTTTGCGGCAAGTTTTAGAATTTGATTGAAAATATCCACATTTTTAAGACGAAACATATAAAACATAGTAGTCAACAGTATTTGAATTATAAGACATTCGAGAAGTTCTAATATGATTAAAACTATGCCAGTTTTACTAGTATCGTATGCATCAAATATGTCCGTAAATGACAAAATACACACAAAAACTAGCAAAGATTCGAATAGAACTAAAATGGTGACGGTCCAACCCAACACATATTTTTCACATTTTCTTGTAACAATTAATTTTTGTTCTTTTTTATAATATTTTGCGGGTATTATACCCAAAATATAAATAAAATTTAATAAACGTTCTATCACATCCTGAACCGACATTATTGTTAATTGTTAAACTAAATATTTTAAATTGCAAACGTTTTCCTTACTGGAAATAAATATTATTTATACGATGTTGTGTCAATGTTATGTCTTTTTGATTAATTAACAATTATATCTACTAACTCGATTATTGAACAAATATTTAGATTATTTAGTTTTATTAATTTAGTTTTTCTATATACAGTAGTTTTCGCTTAAATTCATAAACAAAATTTTATCGTTTAAATGCGCTCGTTGGATCACAATTAATCTCATTAACCTCTTAAACATAAGACCGCTTTAAAGCGGTCTTATCTTTTGTTGTAATTTTTAATTGGCAACACTTACAAACTAGAGAGTGGGCGATTTTGAAAGCTAACATTGCACAGATTTATATTGTGCTCTTCTTAATTACCTATTTAATTTGGTTATTGGCGGGATTCTCCCTCCTTTTATTCCCATCCGGGTTTTAAACAAAACCCGGGATAGGAAATCACTCTTCATTTATACCAAAAATGTTACGGAATCTATACGAAAAATGTCTCAGAATCTGAGAATTTTTCTATACGAGAGAATTTTTCTATTCGTGCAAAAATGGTTTAGATATTATCTGATCTGTTTATATCTACGGTGGCTCGCAGCTTATTTCGTGTGAAAGATATTACTTAGCAATCCATTCAAGACAAAGTTAAACAAAATAGACCTAATAATTAAGTAAGTATTTTTGTAAAAAGTTCAGTGTATGTAATTAATCAAGCTTTAATTAAAGCTTAATGGCGTTCAGATTATGTAAATATGAAATGTGCTACGAGGGTCGAAATGCAAATTGAAATTATTGAAAGACCTTTTTTAGAAAATTTCTTAAAAATATTTCTAGGTCGATTTTATTCAAGCTCAAACATTAAAAATTTTAAAAATAGTCCAATAGTTAATATTCATTTATTAAATAATTTTTCCAAAGACCCAAACAAAAACCAAAATTTTTAAAACACAGTAGAAGAAATCCGATTTTTTTGACCTTCAATTCATTTGACCACCAATTTTTAGTAAACAAGGAAAAGACTTAATTGTTTAATAATTTAGTACACCTAAGTGAAATATAAAAATAATTGAACATTTCCTTTGTTTACAAAAAATTGGTGGTCAAAAGAATTGGAGGTCAAAAAATTCGGATTTCTTCGACTGCATTTTAAAAATTTTGGTTTTTGTTTGGGTCTTTGGAAAATTTTTTTAATAAATGAGTACTAGGGTGGTTCATAAAAACAAAAGTTGGATTTTTGAATGGGGCACCCGGAATATATATTAAGCACCGTGAAAAAATGACACGTGATTTTTTTCAAATTTTTATATTAAGGTTTAGGGGTCGCTACCGGGCCCTGAACTTTGGGATATAAAAAAAAAAAATTTCACACAATGAAAAAAAAAAAATTTCGTTTTTTTTATATTTTTTTTTTATTATAGTTTAACTTCATTAGCTTATTAACGGCAAAAGATTTCATTTTGTTGGGACAAGTTTTTCAGTTCAAAAATTGACCATGAAAAAAAAAATTGAGGCTGGTTGGGGTCTTACTCTAAAATTTTTTTAAATTTTTTTTTTTTTTAGTTTTGATAAGCTTACGTTATAGGTCTTTAGTCCCTCTTGATAATACATTCTTTGTAAAAATTTTTGTTCTTTCCGAAACATCATTAACATGCGCCGAAAATCAAACGTATATTAAAAAAAAAAAAAAAAAAAAAACGGTGAAAAAAATCGATTTTTTTTTTTTAATTTTTAATTATAATTTGATAAGCTAATCCAGCTTATTAACGGCAAACAAAAATTCGATATGGTCGGAAAAGTATGTAATTTCCAAAATTTACATTGAAAATATGTTTTTTTTTTTTAATATCCGTTTGATTTTCGCCGCATGTTAATGATGTTTCGGAAAGAACAAAAATTTTTAAGAAGAATGTAGTATCAAGAGGGACTAAAGACCTATAGCATAAGCTTATCAAAACTAAAAAAAAAAAAAATTTTAAAAAAATTTTAGAGTAAGACCCCAACCAGCCTCAATTTTTTTTTTCATGGTCAATTTTGGAACTGAAAAACTTGTCCCACCAAAATGAAATCTTTTGCCGTTAATAAGCTAATGAAGTTAAATTATAATAAAAAAAAAAAATATAAAAAAAACGAAATTTTTTTTTTTTAATTGTGTGAAAAATTTTTTTTTATGACCCAAAGTTTAGGGCCCGGTAGCGACCCCTAAATGTTAATGAAAAAATTTGAAAAAAATCACGGGTCAGTTTTTCATGGTGCTTAATATATATTCCGGGTGCCCCATACAAAAATCCAAAAAAAAAAAAAAAGTGCCATATATGAACCACACTAATGAGTACTAACTATTGGACTATTATTTTAAATTTTTAATGTTTGAGCTTGGATAAAATCGACCTAGAAATATTTTTAAGAAATTTTCTAAAAAAAGGTCTTTCAATAATTTCAATTTGCATTTCGACCCTCGTCGCACATTTAATATTTACTCAATCTGGACGCCATTACGCTTAAATTAAAGCTTGATAAAATGCCTACACCGCACTTTCAACAAAAATACTCGTGTAATAATAATTAGGTGTTTTATTGGAAACTTTGTCTTAAATGGATTGCTAACTGATATCTAACACACGAAATAAGCTGCGAGTCACTGTATTTATACACTGAAAAAAAGACATAACTAAAATTAAGGAAAAAATGTCTTTGAAAATTTATCATGAATTTTCCTAAAATTTAGTTAAATTTAACTTAAAAATGAGAAATTTTCTTAACTATGAGGAAAAAATTTTAGTTCATTTACTTATAATTAGTTCATAGTTTTCTTTAAATGGATTTTTTTTTTAATATTAGGAAAAAAATTCTTACTGCCAAAGAAATTTTCCACAAATCTAAGAAACGTATCTTTATTTTTAAGACATATTTCTTAAAAAACAATTTAGTTCAAGTTTAGTTAAAATTTACTAGAAAAAACATCATCGTATTTCTCTTCTTTGAATTGAGGAAGTGTACTTATTAGAATTTAGTTAAAAAATCAAAATGGCGATATCTCGAAAACTAAGCGAGATAGAGCGAAACGGATGAAATTTTCAAAAAAAAGACTACAAAGAAAAATATGGAATAGCCTGGCTCTGCATATCTGTCGGGGTCTCAAGACCCTAATTTTAGATCTAAAATTTCAAATTCCCGAGATTTTATATATGCACATATCTCGGTAAATACTGCCAACACGAGAAAAGGTCCAACGGCATTTTTGTAGCTCTTGACTCGTAGAACCCTTCCGATTAATTGTTTTTGAGTTATCCGGTTTTTAAGATTCTCAAGACCCTATCAGGGCCCTTATTACCGTATCTCAAAAACTAAGCAAGGTAGAGCGAAACGGACAAAATCTATGGGGACCCTTAAAGTACCCAACGTGGTCTCGAGTTAAATGGGGTCCGAACCCATGGGTCCAGGGTCTAGACCTAATCTATTTCTAAAATGTGAAGTATAATTTTTCCCATTTTCTAGTTAAAATTGGCTTAAAATTAAATAACTTTGTTTTCCTTATTTTTGGGAAAATTATGAACTAAGACCAAGAAAAAAAATCTTTGCAGCCAAATCATTCCCTCTTTTTCTCAAAATTGAGTTAATTTTCCCAAATTTTAGTACACTTTTTTTTGAGTGTATAGAATTTTTCTATACAAAAAGTGTCTCATAAGAGCTTTTTCTATATGAAAAATGTCTCAGAATCTTAGAATTTTTCTACACGAAAAATGTCTCAGAATCTGAATTTTTCTATACAAAAAATATCTCAGAATCTGAGAATTTTTCTGTACGAGAAATATCTAAGAATTTTTCTATACGAAAAATGTCTCAGAATCTAAGAATTTTTCTATACGAAAAATGTCTCAAAATCTAAAAATTTTTCTATAAGGAAACTGTCTCGAAATCTGAGAATTTTTCTATAAGAAAAATGTCTCTGAATCTAAGAATTTTTCTATACAAAAATGTCTCTGAATCTAAGAATTTTTCTATACAAAAATGTCTCAGAATCTGAGCTTTTTCTATACGAAAAATGTCTTAGAATCTAATATTTTTCTATACGAAAAATGTCTGAGAAGTTTTCTATAGAAAAAATGTCACAGAATCTGAGAATTTTTGTATAAGAAAAATGTGTCAGAATCTGATAATTTTTTTAATACGAAAAATGTCTCAGAATCTGAAAATTTTTCTATAAGAAAAATGTCTTAGAATTTGAGAATTTGTCTTTAAGAAAAATGTCTCAAAATCAGAGAATTTTTCTATAAGAAAAATGCCTCTAAACTTTTCTATACAAAAAATATCTGAGAATTTTTCTATACGAAAAATGTCTCAGAATCTAAGAATTTTTCTGTACAAAAAATGTCTCAGAATCTGAGAATTTTTCTGAACAAAAAATTTTTCAGAATTTTGGGATTTTTTTAAAAGAAAAATATCTCAGAATCTGAGAATTTTTCTGTACGAGAAATATCAAAAAAATTTTCTATACGAAAAATGTCTCAGAATCTGAGAATTTTTCTATACTAAAAATGTCTCAGAATCTGAGAATTTTTCTATACTAAAAATGTCTCAGAATCTGGGGATTTTTTAAAAGAAAAATGTCTCAGAATCTGGGGTTTTTTTAAAAGAAAAATGTCTCAGAATCTGAGAATTTTTCTATAAGAAAAATGTCTCTGAATCTGAGAATTTTTCTAAACGAAAAATGTCTCAGAATCTGAGAATTTTTCTATAAGAAAAATGCCTCAGAATCTGAGAATTTTTCTATACGAGAAATATCTGAGCTTTTTCTATACGAAAAATGTCTCAGAATCTGAGAAGTTTTCTATAGGAAAATCTCTCAGAATCTGAGAATTTTTCTCTGAGAATACTTTTCTATACGAAAAATGTCTCAGAATCTTAGAATTTTTCTATTCAAAAAATGTCTTAGAATAATTTTATGACAGTAGGGTAATCAATGACAGTAGGGTATCCAACTCTATTGACTCTTTGGAGCATCGTCGGAATGTGGGTTGTGTAACACTGTTCTATCGATATTACCACGGTAAGTGTTCTGCTGAGATAAGCGAATTGATTCCGCGAGCACGAGTTTGTGTTCGGAGTACTCGCTTGTCTAGTAGGGCTCATCCATTTGTTGTCGATTGCCCAGTGTACCGCACAACGCCTTACAGAGAAAATTCATTTATAAGTTGAACAATCCGTATGTGGAATATACTTCCTGCAGACGTCTTCCCTGTTAACTACAATCTAGAAAAATTCAAAACAAATATCCACAAACACTACTCCCTCTTTCCTCCTTCCCATAACCTATTATCCTAATTACCAACACAATGCACTGCATTTATAGGGGACATCCCCTGAGTGTTGGTTAAGTCAAAAAAAAAAAAAAAAAATTTTCTCTGAGAATACTTTTCTATACGAAAAATGTCTCAGAATCTTAGAATTTTTCTATTCAAAAAATGTCTTAGAATCTTGGAATTTGTCTATACGAAAAATGTCTCAGAATCTTAGAATTTTTCTATACGAAAAATGTCGCAGAATCTGAGTATTTTTCTATAAGAAAAATTTATGAGAGTTTGAGAAATTTTTTATACCAAACATGTCTCAGAAGCTGAGAATTTTCTATTCGAAAAATGTCTCAGAATCTGAGAATTTTTCTATGCGGAAAAAATTCAGTGTTTTAGACTTTTTTTATTGTTAAGTTTAACTTACCAATCTTGGTCTTTTAAACTAAGGTACAGAAATGTAAACCAAAAACAGCTGATTTTTAAATATACTCGTTAGTGTTGCCATGTTTTGGTATTTTATTGGAAAACAAATTGAAAGCTTACATTGCACTATGGTTCCAAATCCATTTTTTTTGGCAGAAATTAAAAAAAAAATAAATTAACAAATTTTCAAAGGCTTATACATTTCCTCAATGGCAACACTATAAGCTATCAAGAAAGTATAATGAAAAAAATTTGGTACCAATACTGTCAGTATGCTAGGCTTTCAAAGTTGAAAGTTTTAAGACGTATAATAAAACCGGAGTGAAATCAATATTACAATTATACAAACGGCAAATGGGAAAAAATAAAATTATAAAGAGGCCAAAGGGACAATTGAAACCTAAGGATACTAGTTCTTGTTAAAAATTCCTGTTTTACAGTTAATGCATCCTTGGCGTTATTCTTGGGTGTTTTGATTATGAGGATTTTGGAGCCAAAGTTGCCTATGTCTTTCGTGGACAAAAAGTTGTGTTTGGGCACGAACTTGCACGAGTCTTTAAACGTGAAAGTGTTTTTAATATTGTATATTTAATATTAAAATTTACATCTTGCCAGCATTTTTTGGCAAACTCCCACAATTTCCATTTTAGTTTAGCACAAATTTCAGCCAAATTTGCAGTTTTTTGCGTGACACGTTTTCAAATTATTTTTTTTCATAACTTTTTTTACCTTCCGTCAAGATCATTAATTAAGAAAAATATATTTTTTTCAAAAGAATTTTTTTTTTTCAATAAAAAAAAAAAAAAAAAATTCAATAAAAAAAAAAATCTAAAAAAAAAATTCAAAAAAAAAAAAAAATTTTTTTTACAATCAATTTTTGATTGTACTTAGAGATAAAAATCATCCCAGAATTAATCCAAGTGACATTGCTTCATTTTTTAAATTTATGCCAAAAAAAATGCATTTGGAACCATAGTGCATTGCACAGATTTTTATTTTGCTCTTCTTTTTAAATTCACTTTTTGTTAAAGTATAGTCAGTAGAGAAGAGCACAATATAAATCTGTGCAATATTATCTCCCTAAATCGACCACTCTCTTGTTTGTAAGTGATGCCAATCGAAAGTTATTTCATATTTTTTTATTGTTTTAATCAATTAATTAATTAACTTATTAAATATATTTTATAAATCACATATTTCTCTTCAAAAAAATTACCTCCATTTCAATATTATTTACACATAAAACATTGGCATATATTATTAGATATGGTATTGAATACAAGGAAGCTTGAAATGTAACAAGTAATGTAATAACTAATTCTTGATTTAAACTATCAACTCCGACGGTTGTCGTAAAAATAAAAGACGACAAATTTGTCAGTATAAAACCCGTTTGCAAAATTATTGGAAATCCATATACTTTATTTATATCATTGTGACATAATGTTAACAATTCATTACGATCATTTAGAGTTTCTTTAAATTCTTTCTCAGATCGGATCGATTGAATTTTTAAATTTAGAATTTTCATAGATTCCATTAAAATGAAGATTAAACATGTAAAACATGTTATGTAAATGGAATTAAATACAAAAAATGTTACCAAAATCACCATATCAATAATGTACATAGTCCATATAAAATTTTCCGCAGTCAAATTAAGTATAGATATATTTAAAATGAATATTATAGCCAATAGAAGATTTAACTGTAGTTGTTTTTTAATACGGTTTTCTATGATCTTATTAGATTTTTCATTATTAATTTTTGCGGCAAGTTTTAAAATTCGATTGAATATATCCATGTTTTTACGACGAAACATATAAAACATTGTAGTCAACACCATTTGAATAATAAGACATTCGAAAAGTTCAAGCACTAGTAAAATTAAGCTAGTTTTACTTAAATAGCCGTAAACACCAAATGAATCAGTAAATGACAAAATGCCCATACAAATAATCAGCAACAATTTGCATAGAACTAAAATGGCGACGGTCCAAACCAACATGTATTTTTCACTTTGTTTTGTTAAAATTAGTTGTTGTTCCTTTTTACAATATTTTGCGGGTATAAAACCCAGAATATAAATAAAATTTAATAGACGTCCTATGACATCGCCAACCGACATTATTGTTAATTGTTGAACTAAATATCGTGAATTATGAAAGTTTTCCATACTAAAATTAAATGTTATATTTTTTATGGTGTGTCAAAGATATGTAGAATTGATAAATTAACAATAGTGTCAAACTTCATTATTAAACAAATATGTACTTGAATATGCTTTTTTATTATTTACTAAGGCCGTTATTCATATTCAAATTTGTACACTTTATAACAGGCTTATAAAACAGATTTTCATTCAAATTTCGTTTTATAAACCTGTTATAAGTTTTGGAATTTCAATATGAATAAGGGCCCAGCCAGAAATTGACAACGGTACAAAAAAAAGTGTACTGGCAGAACATTGGCTACACAAAAAATACTATGCTTTGCAGAAATATCAAATAGCATAAAAAATAATGTACTGGTAATACACTGGTTATACCAAATATACTACGCTTTGTCGAAATTTCTCATTACATATACAGTACAAAAAAAAAATGTACTGGCAAATCATTGGCTACACAAAAAATACTACGCTTTGCGGAAATAGCGAATAGTATAAAAAAATGTACTGGCAACAAAATATTACTCTGTCAAAATTTTCTCATTACATGCAGAACAAAATAATTTTTTTTTTGAAAATTTTATATTAAATAATGTTTTAATGATCATCTTAACATTTAAGAATTGAGTAATAGAACTGATATATATTATTGGAATTACGTATGTAAAATAGTCATTGCAGTTTTTTCGATATGAAATGTTGTAAGAATACATTTAAATTCAACCATGCTTATATTAATTTCAGTACAAACTTCATCAAAATTTTTAACCCGATAAAAACCAATGAAAAATATACAGTTTTCTTTGAATTTGGGCAATGGGATTGTTTTTCAATTCGCTGGGAAAGTATTCACTTTATATTAAAAAAAGATAAATTTCAATAAGACAGAAATATGGTACAAATGTTACCTTAAACTGACAAGAGTACACCCAGAATTATTCAATAGTGGTATTCAGAGTCTTACTTGCCAGCCCTGGCACTGGTAGTAAAAGAGCACTTTTCAAAATACATGTTTTTTTTGAAAGAAGTACTCTTTTGCTACATTGCCAAGGCTGGCAGCAAGACTCTGAATACCTCTAATGTGATTGCGATGAATTAAGTTTGTTTTCTTGACACTTTAAAAACACTTTGCCACTTTGAGTTTTATAGAATAAAAACTAATCATGTGCCAGTACAGTATTTTTTGTTTTTACCACGGTTTGCCAACATTGGCTAGAACCGTGGGCACACGTACAACTAGCGTTATCATTTAGATATTTTGCCAGTACAATATTTTTTGTTTTGCCCACGGTTTACCAACATTGCACATTGGGTTGAAATGGATCAAAAGTGGCGCTTTATTCAAAACTGAAAAAAATTTTTTTACAAAAATTATTAATTTAGGGTTAAAGTATATAAAATTACACTAAAAAATCTGTCACAACTATTATTCTGAGTTGTTTACTTTTCTTGCAATCCGCCGTCAAAATCAAATAAGTTTTTGTGTTTTTGAATATGGTGCTAAAAATTGAAAATCAACTAATTTCTAGAATTTTTTTTTGGTATTTATTCATTCAAAGGTAATTTTTTTATTATGGAACCATCATTTTCAGGTATTTTCAAATACATTTCTGTTTTTTGTTTTTTGAAAATTGTTGTAAAAATATTTTTGAAATTTTTTTGTAAAATGTTCCAAAATTGGAGTACTTTTAATACTTGATGGAATATAAAAAAAATGTAAGAGGTTGTTATTGCTTATACATTGTGATAATAAAGCATATAGTATAAGCTTTAATTTAAAAGAAAAAAAACGTCCGCGTTTAAGCCGTTATTTTTTTATTTAAGATTTTATGAAAAAATATGGTGGCTTCAATAACACTTCATCACAAAAAAACAAAAAAGTTTCTGACCCAGAAACTAGACCCACTTATCCTTATGTATTTTGACCTTCTGAAATCGATTCTGCTATCAGAATTGAATTCTATAGTTGGGGTTTCATGTGATTTACAAGGAAAGTCCGCAAAGTGAACCCACCTAATTTCCTTGTGAATTTGACAAAGTTACAAAATTTTTTAATTTTATTTCTGTATGTAAGGTTCAAGTCTGATTTATTACGTAGAAAATAAGAGTATTTTAAATAAAATCCGTAAAAAATTGCAGAAGTTACATGCATTTGAACAAAAACGCGTTATTTCAGTTTTATACAAAACAGTTGTATATTGTGAATTAATGCGTTTTCGTTCAAATGCAAGTAACCTCTGCAATTGTTGATGGATTTTATGACAAAACCTCTTATTTTCTTCGTAATAAATCAGACTTGAACATTACACACCGAAATAAAATTTTAAAAAATGTTAACTTATTGTTGGTCAAAGTTACAAGGAAATCAGGTCGGTTCACTTTTGCGGACTTTCCTTGTAAATTGCAGAAAAACCCAACGGTAGAATTTAATTCTGATCTCGGAATTGAATTTAGAAGGTAAAAATACATAGGTATTAGTGGGTCGAGACCTTTTTTTGTGGGTCTTTGTAGACTGGTTCCATTTTAAATAGCATAGGCAATCAGCCGATGGTGGTTCAATTTATCCAAAAATTAATATATCCATTCTTCTGATTTTTATTGAATTTCGGTTTTTGTTATTTAGTCGAAATTGTGAATGGTTCGCGTTTTATCGCTGTTCAAAGTTGGTATTTTGCAACAATTTTATGAAAAATACATAATGTTTAAATGATCGTATCTTTGGAACGCATCATCCGATTGTCACGAAATAAAGCGCAAAATAATGGTTATGTCCTGGTCTTAAAATAGAATTTTGAAAAAGGATAGGATGCTTTGCAAAAAGGATATTGAAATTAAAAAAATGTCCTTAATTTGCAAATATCTCAAAATGCGTATCTTTAATTTTCCTATATTTTTTTGCACATATAGCCCTAAATATACTTAACAACATATGCAAATCCCAAATTGGGATGGTAAGCGGTTTAATTGTAAACGCGGTTTCATGAAACGCCTTATTGATTTTTGTTAATAACTCTCGTTTACAAATGAAAAACAATTTCTGCGCACTAA
Organism: Pegoplata infirma; assembly: GCA_963921195.1. Taxonomy (NCBI): domain Eukaryota; kingdom Metazoa; phylum Arthropoda; class Insecta; order Diptera; family Anthomyiidae; genus Pegoplata; species Pegoplata infirma. The sequence goes on along the minus strand of OY992537.1, from coordinate 161,736,315 downwards.
CCGCGAATAATTTTTTTATATGTATTTTTGATCGCTAAACTCAAAAATTTCATCAAAAGAACATTTCGCGAATAACTTTTTGTTTAATGAATTTTTTAGCGTTTTTTGGAGGTATTTTGACTATTTTTCTTATATCTTAAGTTCTGTTTATCTGATCTTCTCGCAATAAAAACCAAACTAAAGATAATCAAATTTCCAACAAATCCTACATTCATCATTTTTTCATAAGTTCATAGCTTTACGCGCAAATAATTTTTTTAGCGTTATTTGGAGGTATTTTGACTATTTTTCTTATATCTTGAGTTCCGTTCATCTGATCTTTTCGCAATAAGAACCAAATTAAAGACAATCAAATTTCCAACAAATTCTTCATCCATTATTTTTATATCAGTTCATAACTTTACGCGCAATAGGCAAACATATGACTAAAATAAGTTTTTTGATTAACAAATCATTTAAAAAAAGTTTAAGAAATAGAAATCTTTGCAATTAATTGCATCTTTTTATTTATCTGCAAAGCCTGAACATTGAGAAATATAATAAAGTTGATTTGATGAAAATCTATAGGTTTACTCCGAAGTTATCACAAATTTTATGAATATACATGATAAAATACAAAAAAAAATGATATTTTTTTACAATTTCTGTTTTTAAAATTTTTAAAAAATGAGCTTTGTTAATAAAAAATAGTTTTTCCTTGTTTGCCTATTGCGCGTAAAGTTATGAACTGATATAAAAATAACGAATGAAGGATTTGTTGGAAATTTGATTGTCTTTAATTTGGTTCTTATTGCGAAAAGATCAGATGAACGGAACTCAAGATATAAGAAAAATAGTCAAAATACCTCCAAATAACGCTAAAAAAATTATTTGCGCGTAAAGCTATGAACTTATGAAAAAATGATGAATGTAGGATTTGTTGGAAATTTGATTGTCTTTAATTTGGTTTTTATTGCGAGAGAATCAGATAAACAGAACTTAAGATATAAGAAAAATAGTCAAAATACCTCCAAAAAACGCTAAAAAATTCATTAAACAAAAAGTTATTCGCGAAATGTTCTTTTGATGAAATTTTTGAGTTTAGCGATCAAAAATACATATAAAAAAATTATTCGCGGTTAGTGCGCAGAAATTGTTTTTCATTTGTAAACGAGAGTTATTAACAAAAATCAATAAGGCGTTTCATGAAACCGCGTTTACAATTAAACCGCTTACCATCCCAATTTGGGATTTGCATATGTTGTTAAGTATATTTAGGGCTATATGTGCAAAAAAATATAGGAAAATTAAAGATACGCATTTTGAGATATTTGCAAATTAAGGACATTTTTTTAATTTCAATATCCTTTTTGCAAAGCATCCTATCCTTTTTCAAAATTCTATTTTAAGACCAGGACATAACCATTATTTTGCGCTTTATTTCGTGACAATCGGATGATGCGTTCCAAAGATACGATCATTTAAACATCATGTATTTTTCATTAAATTGTTGCAAAATACCAACTTTGAACAGCGATAAAACGCGAACCATTCACAATTTTGACTAAATAACAAAAACCGAAATTCGACACAGATCTCGAGAATTGATATGCCAATTTTTATGCAAATTAAAATAGGTAAGGTCGAAAAAGTGTTTTTTTTGTTTTCAAAAATTTTGGAATCCTTCTGTAATCTATATATAAACAAGTAAGAGTTTAAAATTCGGCTGTGCCAAATCTTTGATACCCTCCAACAAGCAAAAAAATAAAAATTACAGGGACGGTTTTTGTGGGGAGTGGGAAGGGGGGCGGGGTAATCAAGTGTCTCTGGGTGGTATAATACAAGGTGGCGCAAAAATAAGTTTTTTGGCTGTAATTTAAAAAAAAAAATTAAAAACTTTGATTCTTCTTGTGGATTATTTTTATTTGGTCTTTTAATTTTTTTTACATCAAGTCGAGAATATGATGTCATGTAAATGGCCGCCGACACAGTCGATATGCTGAATAGGGGTGGGATAGTGCACGAGTTTTCGATTTCGACACGCTAGAACCGCTTATTTTGTGAGGTTCGTAAAAAAAATGCATGGGCCAAAAAATGGGGCAGATCGGATAGGATCTAGGGGTCGCTCATCGGGGTCAAAGTTGGGCGTAGAGGGGAAAAAATCGACAAAAAGCACCAAAACTCCCCTGGTTTTGCTCCTAGAGGGGTCAAATGTGAGACCGGCCCCCATTATTTTTTCCCCCTGAACACTTTTGCCGAACATTCCTAAGCCCTATCTCCAATCCCTAAGGGGGGTCCCATACAAAGGTTCAATTTTTAAAAAATCTTGCTCCTACCGCTCTAGCTGTCCTAGAAGTCACCCTAGAGGAATCAAATGTATGACCAACCCCCAATATTTTTTCAACCCCAACATTTTCTTAGAACATACCTACCCCCTATCTTCAATCCTTAGGGTGGTCCCCATACATTTTTTTTTATTTTTTCTTAAATTGTCATATTAAATCAGCTCCTACCGGTCCAATGGTGCCTCCTAGAGGGGTTATTATCAAAACCAACCCCCCTTAATTTTTAGCCCCCAACACTTCTTCTGAACATACGAATTCCATATCTCCAATTCCTAAGGGGTCTCCCACACAAAACGACATTTTTGTAAAACTTGCTCCCACCGCTCTAACTATCGCAGGGGTGACCCTAGAGAAGTTAAATGTGTGACCGACCCCCAATATTTTTTCAGCCCCAACATTTTCCCCAAACAAACCTACCCTCTATTTTAAAGCCTTAAGGGTGTCCCCACACATTTTTTAATTTTTATTTTTTTTTTTTATGAAATCTGCGACTACCGCTCCCGTTCTGCCTTTTAGGAACGGTAAATGCAGACTGACCCCCATTAATTTTTGCCCCCTACATTTTTTCTGAACATACCTACGCCGTATTTCCACTTTGTAGGGGTGCTCCCCTGGGGAAAACTAAATTAGTAATGTATGTAGAGAAGTCAAATGTATGACCTGCCCATATATTTTTTTAGCCAAAACATTTTCTTCAAACATACCTACCCTCTATCTTCAAGGTGTTACCCCACAATTTTTTTATTTATTTTATCGAGAAATCCGAGGTCTTTAATTTGTAATTTAATAGTAACTTTTGTTAAGCGTAAAAAAATATTTTTTTTAACTTGAAAATAATAAAAAATGATAAATAATATGACTATAAATCAAATTAATTTATTTTTATCGTGTGATGGATATTGTTTCCGATTTTCGGCCACGACCTGAAGCAAAACTATTTTTTCCTCCTCGTTACGGCACAACACGTTGTTATAGTCTTCCAATAATTTTACGCCTCTTTCGGCAGCGTCGTTGACAACATGTAATTTACATAATATTTGCACTGCTCGCAGGTAGTCCTGACGATTTTCCCAAGTATTTGGATCGGAAGCAATGAAATTTGTTGTTATTCCGAAGCGTGCAAAAAGTTTTGGAGTTTTAGGTGTGACGTAGTGGCTTAAATCAGTTTTCATGAGTTCATGATTCACTTGTTTCGATGCCATGTTAATTCTTTTCACACCTTCGAATCCAACAACATGTACTGGAGGATTACAATCCTTGTTGCCACTGTCGCCGCTATCCTCTGAGGCATCTTCTTCCCCGACATCATCGTCTTCTTCTTCCTCGCTGTCTTCGTTAGACGATTCGTCCATCTCATCGTCAGATAACTCTTCATCAAATTCATCTTTCTCTTCTTCAAATATACGAATTGCATTCGACATTTTTCGTTTTATTTCACAAGAGATATTCGGATCAAATAGTGCGAGCAACAGCTCTGCCACTGAGATACCAGAGATGTCCACAAGAAGCATAATTGGCAATCGCTTTCAAAAAATTCAAATCATTATTTGGAGCTTCTATTGCTTTGATAGCGCTAAACCAAGCTTTTACATAAATTGTTATGATGAAAACGGTCACATCAAGAAGTGCATTTAATTCTTTTTTAGCCAAACCGATATATTTTCGGAACAAAAACCTTTTTAGGCAATATATGCCTTTTGCCATCCATCGAGCATGACTGATGGGTCCTGGTGGACTAAAATGCTTATTAGGAATATTTTCGCCAAGGTATAATAAAACAATTTCAAGAAACTCCTTGTAGTCGTCTTTGGGTTGCTTTTCTTTTATTTGAGCCCAACAAAACAACTTGATGTCAGTTTGGACTTGAGCTGGTATGTTGCCTGCCACTTCCTCATCTTATATGACAAGACTGTACGGTTTGTCTTTTATATTTTCCCACTGCTCTTTAAAACGCGCAAACATTAGCACTCATGGTCCAGACGTTTTGCCGAATTTGGTTTCAAACACTTAGTTTTCCCCAGGCGAGCACCCCTACAAAGTGGAAATACGGCGTAGGTATGTTCAGAAAAAATGTAGGGGGCAAAAATTAATGTGGGTCAGTCTGCATTTCCCGTCCCTAAAAGGCACAGTGGGAGCGGTAAGCGCAAATTTTATAAAAAAAAAAATTAAAAAAAAAAATGTGTGGGGACACCCTTAAGGCTTAAAAATAGAGGGTAGGTTTGTTTGGGGAAAATGTTGGGGATGAAAAAATATTGGGGGTCGGTCACACATTTAACTTCTCTAGGGTCACCCCTGCGATAGTTAGAGCGGTGGGAGCAAGTTTTACAAAAATGTCGTTTTGTGTGGGAGACCCCTTAGGAATTGGAGATATGGAATTGGTGTGTTCAGAAGAAGTGTTGGGGGCTAAAAATTAATGGGGGTTGGTGTTGATAATGACCCCTCTAGGAGGCACCATTGGACCGGTAGGAGCTGATTTAATATGACAATTTAAGAAAAAATAAAAAAAAATGTATGGGGACCACCCTAAGGATTGAAGATAGGGGGTAGGTATGTTCTAAGAAAATGTTGGGGTCGAAAAAATATTGGGGGTCGGTCATACATTTGATTCCTCTAGGGTGACTTCTAGGACAGCTAGAGCGGTAGGAGCAAGATTTTTTAAAAATTGAACCTTTGTATGGGAGCCCCCTTAAGGAGAGGAGATAGGGCTTAGGTATGTTTGGTAAAAGTGTTCGGGGTGAAAAAATAATGGGGACGGTCTCACATTTGACCGCTCTAGGGGCAAAACCAGGGGAGTTGTGGGGCTTTTTGTGGATTTTTTCCCCTCTACGCCCAACTTTGATCCCGATGAGCGACCCCTAGATCCTATCCGATCTCCCCCATTTTTTGGCTCATATACTTTTTTTACCAACCTCACAAAATGAGCGGTTCTAGCGGTTCCAAATATTGCTGCTTAAAATCTCACACAACACTATCCCACCCTTAATGCTGAATGATGCATTTCCCGGGCGCCTAATCTCCCGTTTTGCCGATTTGCACTGGCCAGCAAGATCGCCTGATTTGACCGCTCCAGACTTCTTTTTTTGGGGCTTTTTGAAGTCGCGGGTTTATGTCAACAAGCCTCAGACTCTTGCAGCTCTTAAAGACCTATCTCCGGAAGTTTTGGCCAAAGTGATGGAAAATGCCATAAAAAGGGCTAAAATGACAATCGACTGTGGCGGCGGCCATTTACATGACATCATATTCTCGGCTTGATGTAAAAAAAATTAAAAGACCAAATAAAAATAATCCACAAGAAGAATAAAAGTTTTTAATTTTTTTTTAAATTACACCCAAAAAACATCGGAAGGTTATTTTTGCGCCACCTTGTATAATATCTAACAAAAAATATGCATGATGTTAACTTTATTTATTATGAATAACGCAGCTGATATTTTCTTTTCTTCAATTTCCAAGGCTTAAGTTAAAAAAGGTAAATTTAAACATTCAAGAATTTTTATGAAAAAATTAGGTTTCTTAATAAATTTAGTATTTATATGAGAGCATATAATTTTTGTTTTAACGTTTATAATAGCACTTTACGTATACTTTAATTTGCTATTTGTTTCAAAATATTGTGTTTTTTAATTTCACAGATACAGTAAAAATTGTGAATTTAGTTTTTTCCGAAATAAAGCATAACCACGCGCCTAATATGTTAATTTTTTTCCAAAATGGTGGTAATTTACTTATTAATGATTAGATGCCAATAAAAAAAATTAATAGTTCAAAATTACAACTTTCCTGACTTTTTTATGAAAAATTTAAAAAAAAAAATTAAAATTTAATGAAACACAAAAATCCGACTTTAAACAAATTTTATGCAAGTATTAACACATATTTATTTTTATTGTTTCAAATTTTTATCATCGCATTAAAAATACTTTAATTTGCAACTGTATTCATTAAATTATCGCTTTTGGTTTAAAAGTTACAGCTTAAATTGTGAATCAAGTTCAATTTTCAAGAAACACTAAAAAAATTCTGACAGGTCAAAAATGAATAAAAAACACATGTTTTCTCTTTAAAAGGGTGCTTTCTAATGTATTATTCATCATTCATCAATCAAAAAATATTATATGGGCAATTCCATCATGTCGAACGTGACCGTTGCACACATTTAAGTTGAAATAAAAGTCAAAATAAAAAGAATTTTTTTCTTGACAAAAGGGGAAACTTATAGCTCTTAACTAGTTCTTTAATTGTTGCTCAGGTTGATTTTGAAAATTGTTTCAAGTTTTCGAGATAATCGCAAAGAACACAACCATTCGCACGGGACAAAAAACAGAAGTGGTTTTCGCGACTATCAATTAAAACTCTGTTTTTAGCGAAACCTGAGGCAATATCACAATGCGACTAATTTTAGAATGTTGGCTAATAATGTCTCTTAAAATTTGTAAAATTTTACCTCAAAATTATTTTTACTTTTTTTTTAATTTTACTTTAATCACTGTCGCACGGGACATGTCGCACGGGACATTTTTTCCATCATCATATTTATGTTGTTTTATTTGTTCTTTTTTTAACAAATTATAAATAAACATATTTTTATTCATTCATTTTATTTCAATACGTCCTTCAGCCAACGATTTCCACTTTTGTCTAGCATTCCGCATTATTTCCTTGTTTTTTAATTTATTGTCTTGTAATTTTAGTTCATCTTCCTTTAACTTTTCTCTCCACCGTTTGCATCACTCTTTATTTTTTCGCCGTTTATGCTCATCTATAGGGATGTGATTTCCACGCAAATGCATGTTTTTTGTCGATCGTCTAAAAACGATATCGACCAATTATCTTTCCGAATCAAGAAATTTGCGTTAAAATGGCATCGATTTGTTTTTGCATATTTTTGCATATTTTGGTGAAAATGCATATTTTTGCATATTTTGGTTTTAAATGCATATTTTGTGTATATTTCCAACTTTCAAGTGCATATTTTTGCATATTTTGCCATAAATGAGCAAAAACACAAATTGAAATTGATTTTGTGTTATGATCGATTTTAAATTTTAAAAATTTATTTTGAAAATAAGAAAAATATTTTTTTTTTAACTTTTTTATAGATTGTTTAATTTTTAAAACAATTATGGTACATAAAGTTTTAAATGTTACTATTTAAGGCCGGCGTTATTATTTTCTTTTTATGAAGTTTTTCGTATGAAAACATTTCATTTTTTAGGGCATATTTTAAGGGTTTTTAGTGAATATTTTGAATTTTTTAGCACATATTTTCGATTTTTTAGTGCATGAAAATCTCATCCCTACTCATCTATATTTAAATAATTTAAAAGTATGTATTTTTATAAGTAAATCGTTTATGCAAGAAAAAATATTTTTTAAAAGTTTTAAAATCCACACTTACCATGTCGCACGTGACCAACTTTATATAAGAACCAAGATCACAGATTTTATTATTTTAAAAAAAAAAAAATTTTATTTTAATTGTAATAAAAATCTGTGTTTGTTCTCAATATTTGATGAATTTTCGTCATGTCTACTTGACGCACTAATAACTAATGTTGTTTTTCTATGTCGCACGGGACATCGAAATATGTGATAAAGCATAGCAAAAACTTACGGTTATTTTTTAAATGCATAGTTTGTTATGCATTTTTTTTAGCTCTTTGTATCTCAAGAAAGATTTTTTAAAAGCAAAAGTCAACATTTAATGCTTCTCTTTAAGAACTTTTATCAAAACAAAAGGTGCAATAGAAATGTCCGAATGAGAAAAAATTGGCTTGATCGACTTTATATTCGAATATCTCGAAATGGGTTATGAATAAATGTAAAATTTGTTCACGTTAGTAAAATTTGATTGTTTCTTATGAAAATATGTTAAAACAAATTGGTTTTAAGAACTTTTGGTTTTTTGGTCGTGGTAGACCTTTCGGTGGAAGTGCCCATATGTTAAAATTACTGCTTCACTGAATAAAGCGCCACTTTGCCTCTCATTCAACCCAATGTGCATTGGCTAGAACCGTGGGCACACGTACAACTGGCGTTATCATTTAGATATTGGGCCAATACGGTATTCGTTGAAAAACAGATATTTTGCCAACGTTTGTTGTCCCGGTTTCAACGCTTTGCCAATGTAGGCCCCACCGTATTTTTCTGCCTGGGGGGTTAAGTTTTTAATTATGAAAGTTGCTCGCATAAATGCGACAAAAATTGCGCCTTTAAAAAATTATGTACATAATGTAGGAAAGTTTTTTCTTTTAAATGCGATCACTTAACTGGGTTGATGAACCTTTTTTTTACGATTTTAAGACATTTTATGAAAATGTCTGTCCGTCTGTTAAGGACACAAGGCACTCTTAAACTATAAGAGATAGACCTCTAAATGTTTGTATTGTGATCATAGACTAGTTAAGTTTGTAAATGGGCAAACTAAACCACGGGACAAAGTTTCTCCTTAAGGAACTAAACCAACTTCTAAAAACGCAAATTTTTTACTATTTTTTAACAAATAAAACATTTGTATGTTAGAAAAAGTCCTACACATGGACCAAGGGTATTAAAAAATTAATAGTTTTTCGGTCCGCCACCTTTTGTGAGTGCGAATATAAAAAATGTATTTAAAAAATTAAAAAATCATATTACTCGTGTGCGAAAATTATTAACCACGCTTTTGATCATTTAATTTTCCATCAGTCCCATTCACTATTCAAACACACAACTTCCGAATTTTTCAACGTGTGGCGTATTTCTACAGATGTAATTCGAAAAAAATTAACTATAGTTCGAAGATTCTACTTGTAATTCAAAGATTCCATTTGTAAATCGTAGATTCTACTAGTAATTCGAAAATTCCACTTGTAATTTAAAATTTATGCTTGTAATTCGAAAATTCCGTTTGTAATTTAAAAATTTCAAAAGTAATTTGAAAAAGATCAATTTTAATTCGAAAAACATCATTTTGTAATTTAAAGAAGATCAATTGTAATTCGAAAAAGTAATTTGGTGAATTTTAATGCGAAAAACATGAATTGTAATTCGAAGATTTCAAATGAGATTCGAAAAAGATCAATCGTAATTCGCAATAGATCAATTTTAATTCGAACAAGTAAGAGTGTTAAATTCGGCTGTGCCGAATCTTTTATACCCTCCAACACGTTTAAAATTAAAAAAAAAATTGCAGGGGCGTCTTTTTTTTTGTTGGGGGGGGGGGGGTCGGCGGAGTTGGTGGGGGACACCTGTACCTCCGCTATAAATGTTTACAAATTATTTGTTTATAGTATTTATGCTGAAATAATAAATTTTTATCGTTATTTTTAATTAATTTCTATAACCACGCCCCCAAAGGGGGGTGGCCTAAAAAAAGTCGAATTTTCTAACCCCCTTGGTCCAAGCGCAGGTCTATGAACATAATATGGCATACAAATGTTACATTTGTTGAGCAAAAATTAAAAAAAACTCGTAAAAATATCGTATTTTTCAGGGGTCGTTTTAGTTCTTCAAGGGGGAACTTTTTCCCCCTGGTCCGATTTTGCCCATCTTCGAACTTAACCAGTAACATAGGAGATATTTGTGCCCAATTTCAGGGGTCTAGCTCTTTTGGTTTGGACTGCATCGTTATTTCTACAGACGGACGGACGGACGGACATCGCTAGAATGTCTTAGATTCTATCATGGCTCAATATTATATATACTTTATGGGGTCCCCGACCGATATTTCGATGTGTTACACACGGAATGACAAAGTGAGTATACCCCCATACTGTGGTTGGAGGGTATAAAAATATCAATTTTAATTTGAAATAGTAGATCAATTGTTATTGAAAAAGATCAATTGTAATTCGGAAAAGATTAACTGTAATTTGAAAAATATTAATTGCAATTCGAAAAAGATCAATTGTATTCCGAAAAAGACCAATTGTAATTTAAACAAGTAGAAAAGTTAAATTCGACTTGGCCGAATCTATGAATACCCTCCACAATGCCCATTTTAAGTGATAGTAAATTTTCTAACGTTAAAAAAATAACAGTTTTGATTAGAAATATTTTATTTTGTGTAAAAAAATTTTTTTTTAGCAATTTTTGAAAAAAAAAAAAAAATTTACTAATTTTTTTTGAGTGTAAAATTTTTTTTGAGTGTAAAATTTTTTTCGAGTGTATTTTTTTTTGTTTTGGTATAAAAATATTTTTGAGTGACAAAAATACGTTGTAAAATATTTTTGTGACTTACCAATGTTTTTAAAACATGTTTAACGGGTTTTCAACACGTGAATTTAAGGTGAAGCTAATCTGAAATTCACGGTTTTGCTAATAACTTTTGAACCACTGGACCGATTCGGCTGAATTTCAATACGAACTAGGCTGGAGGAACGAAAAATATATATGCCAAGCTTTAGCATCCTCAGTATTGCTTTTCGAAAGTTATAGTGCTTTTTATCTCATAAATTCATGAAAAACCCTTGCCGAAATTCAGTCTTTTGCTCATAACTTTTGAACCACTGGACCGATTTCGCTGGATTGCAATACCAACCTGACCAGGTAAATGCCCAACATATATGCCAAACTTCAGGAGCCTCCGTAAAGTCTTTCAAAAGTTAGCGTGTTTTCAACAGACAGACGGACGGACGGACGGACGGACATCGCTAGATCGTCTTAAAATCGATCGAGGATCATGAATATATATACTTTATGGGGTCCTAGACCAATATTTCGAGGTGTTACAAACGGAATGACAAACTTATATATACCCTCTATCACTAGAGTGGAGGGTATAAAAAGATCAATTGTAGCTGGAAGATTGTAATTGTAATTCGAAAAAGATCACTGTAGCTCGAAGATTGCAATTGTAAGTCGAAAAAGATCACTGGAAATTCAGTTGATATTTGTCGAATTACAATTGAAATCTTCGAACTACAATTAATCTTGTTATACCCAATTCCACATACAAAACTTCGATTTTGTTTTCAACAAACTCAGTCAAGTAATTTTATTTTAAAATTCTTTTATCATGTCAATAAATAGTTTTCGTGTTTGTTAATTTTGTTTGTTAAAAAAAAAAATCATTTGTCAGATCAACAAATTGTGTTTGTTGAATTTCTTTGTTGAAAAAAAAAATAAGATTTTTTTACTTTTGTCAGATCAACAAATTGTGTTTGTTGAATTTCTTTGTTGAAAACAAAAAAAATAAAAAATTTTAGCAATCAAAATTTACAAACGTTTGTTGATATTACAAATTTTCGTATTAATTGTATTAACAAATATGGGGGTCAATATAACAATTTGTTTTTTCTGTATACAGGGCATTTTACTAATTGCTATGTTTGTAACTACCCGATCTTCTCAGAATCACTTTTTGAGTAGATGCCCATGTAAACGGTGTAAACACGATAGAGGCAGCAATTTTTAATCGATTGATCTGAAATTTGCAACTTAAGCATCTATTAGCCTTAGGACGAAGCCTAAAAAAATTTGTTTTCGCAAATCACCATTTCAAATTGTAGTCCCATAAAAACCACCCTCCCGATATTCACATAAATTTCTCAAAATTCCTGAAAGTTGAAAATATTTGATTAAAATTTTGTTTGAAGGTGTAAATGATTTACTTTGGTAATTTAATTTTATCTGAATACGTTGAGATAATTTTTGGACTTATTGTTAGTCCCCCAGAAAAATTTCGACCGATAGTCGGTCAAATCAATCTATAGGCAACAAAAATAAGGCAATCCCATTAAAATTTGGTTTGTGCGTGTTTTCTACACTAATTGAAGAT